>CAUYUJ010011336.1:768650-1051150 GCA_963575745.1 Prorocentrum cordatum | reverse complement strand
GGGCTGCTGCAGTACGACGGCGTGCAGTACGACGGCGTGCAGCACGACAGACTCCAGCAGTCCGACGCTGCACCACGGCGGAGTGCTGCACCCGCGACCATGACAGCAGAGTACACGTAGCACGACAGATACCACCGTCTCGACTCCGAGCGCATGCCGATGAACAGCACGGCGGAGCAGCACATCTTTGTACGGCACGACGGGCTGCAGCAGTACGACATTGAACAGCAAGACAGCCCACCTGCAGCACCAAGCCCCAGCAGTGCTGGGCACCCCCAGGACAGCGTGGGCCCTCAATCGTTTGGTCGGGCTTCGGTTTCTGATTGTTTGCTGTTTTTTTGCTGGTTCTGGTTGCGCTGCTTGGATGTGTCTTGGGGCTTCGTTGGGGCTTCTGTAAATTGGTGTGTCTTCTTTCACCTGCAGGCTCTGACCGGGATCCGCCCTCAGGAACGAAGTTGGCTGCAAGGTGCACTACGAGTTCTGGCCGCACGACGTGGGGCGGCATGGCGGGCACCTGCAGCGTGAGGCCGGGACCGGCGCGTGTGGGCAGTTGCCGCTTTCACTCCCAGCGGACGGGGATTTTTGAAACCCTTGTGGCTACACTGCGGCCCTCTTCGGGCTCTCTTGGGGCTCTCTCGGGGGCCCTCTTTGGAGGCAGCCGATCAAGAAAGGGAGGCTGGGGTGCGCTCGCCACGCGTTCGCATCCCTGGGCGAATGCTTGCGGTGGCCACGTAAGACGAGGCCAGGATGAGGATAAACTCGGGTGAGGATAAATCGAGAATCTCTGAGATCCGGCGGCCCTGGAGGATGTCTCGGGGGTCGCGGCATTCTCAGAGCGTTCCAGAACGCTCTGAGAGCATTCCAGTACGCTCTGGAGCAGATTTACCCTCGTCCTGGCCCCGTGTGAGTCATCCAGGGGCCTCGCGATGGATGCACACGCGGAGGGCCAGCGTGCGCGGCCACAGAAGGGCCGAGGCGCTGGAACGACACGCGGCCGCATCATGTGTGCCTGGCTCTCTCGCCCAGGCTGGCCGCAGGTCACGTGTGTCCAGCTTCCCGGTAGGGACGCGCCAAGAGCTGCGAACAATAGTTAAGCCTGTTGTGATGTCCTTTCCTCCTCCTCCTCCTCTTTTGCAGGGCTCGGCCAACATTTTTTTTTTTTTTTTTGTTTTTTTTTTGTTTTTTGGTTTTTGTGTTTTCGTCGTCTCTCGTTTTGTCTCCAATCCGCCTTTGCTGCAAAACGAACTCGAAACGAAAACGGCTCACGAAATCGCCAGAACGCCGTTCAGGTCGACCCCTGCTCCTCGGAGGAGAAGCTGGAGGATGCCCGCTCGAAGTAAGGCAGGCCTCGCAGCACGGCCCTAATGCCCACTAAACATTCTTCCGCACTCGGTGCCAGCTCAGCACGCGCAGGTTGCGCTCGGCTCCTAAGGAAAGCCCTGTTCGCACATCCTGGTCCGTGACAGGCTTTGTATGTTGCCAGAAATCGTTGCACCCCGTCCCGAGAAGGAGGACGAGGAGAAGGAGAAGGAGGAGGAGGAGAAGGAGGAGGTTATCTCCTCTCCTCTCCTCTTCGTCGTCGTCGCCGTCGTCGTCGCCGTCGTCGCCGTCGCCGTCGCCGTCGCCGTCGCCGTCGCCGTCGCCGTCGTCGTCGTCGTCGTCGTCGTCGTCGTCGTCGTCGTCGTCGTCGTCGTCGTCGTCTTGGTCGTCGTCTTTACCGTCGTCTTTGTGGTGGTCGTCGTCGTCGTCGTCTTTACCGTCGTCTTTGTGGTCGTCGTCGTCGTCGTCGTCGTCGTTTTTTCGTGTCGTCATCGTCTCGTCTCGTCTCGGCTCGGCTCGTGTCGTGTCGTCGTCGTCGACCCCCTCTTCCACTGCCTCCTGGTTCTCGTCCTCCTTCCCTTGTTCCTTCCTCCTCACCTCCCTCCTTCCCTTGCTCTCTTTTTTTCTCTTTTCCTTCCTCCATTTCTCCATCCGTCCCTGCCCTCCTCCCTCGTCGTCCGGCCCTAGGGCAGTCCCGCCGCTTCCCGCCACCCTCTCCGCTTTTTCCTCCTCCTTGCCCCCGTCCCCCCCCTTGCTTCCTCGTCGCCGCCGTCGTTGTCGCCGTCGATGATGACGATGGTGATATGTGCGCCCTTGTATGTGTACCGCAACAGCTGTGATTTGTGACGCAGCTGTTGGCTCGCCTGCCGCTTTGCCGAGGCAGGTGCGAGCTCACTTGCTTCACCCCCCCTTCGAGCTAATGGCTCCGGATCGTGCAGCGCGCAGGCTCTCTCTCTCTCTCTTTTTCTCCCCCTCTCTCTCGCTAGTCTTGTTGGTTTCGGACGGCCAATCAAGAATTCTCCAAACAATGCTACCGCCCGCGTGCTCCAACCAACAAACCCATCGAACGTGCTGGATCACGGAGTGCTCTAGGGCATCGGAACTCGCTGTTGCAGCCCTGGAGGGGGACGCTAAATGCGTGCCGCCCAACTGCTAAGAAATACGGCTCTGCAGGCCGATCGTCCCTGGGCACACGGGAAAATAAGGAAGGATGAAAAAACATAGCGGGAACCCACATCATCCCCGACGTCGGTTGTGTGGCCGAGCAGGGCACTTGAGGTACATAGTCGAACGCATATGGATCAGCCTCATACCTGTGCATCGGATTTACTGGTTCGCATCGCTGGTGCGTTCTACCAACGCCATATTGCGTATATCTTGCTGGGCGTCTTCGCTTTGCCTGGGAATCGCTGCGGGAATCTACGGGGATTTCCCTCCATGCAGGTCAGTGGGACCCGGATCATCTCTGGGTCTGGCTCGTCTTTCCACAACGGGGCACTTTCTCTGACGCAATTTTGGTACTTCTTTGCGTATGTTTGGGCATCGTTTTTTTCGGAGAACTGCTGCGCAGAAGGCCTCACGTATTTCTACATCTTGACATCACTGCGAAGCCCTCTTCCTTTTCCGTAGGCAACATTCCGACCATGCCAGAACAAGGCTTCCTGGCTGCCAAGAGCATGAGGGAAGGGACCGGGGGAGGGGACCGTACTTCTTCTTCGCATAGTTGTCGTCGACACAGAACAAACATGTCTCCTATGTACGTGCCCACTGCACTACCCCACTTGCTGAACAATTCGCCTGGGCGCGCCAGCTTGACCGCGACATGGCCTTTTTCTTTTCTTTTTCTTCAGCGGAGCTGATGTGGACACTTGCGAACGCCTCGCGCCACAGTAGCTTGTTTCTTAAATACGCTGTCGCGGGAGACGAATTCAATGTCGGTCTTCGTTCTGGCACCAAGCGCATTTTTACGATGGTATCGCAGAAAGTATTCCACGTCGCAATCGATTCTACCTGCAGCTCGGACGTGACATGTTGCTGGGTCAGGTTCCACATGTGAATGCCTTTTCGTTCTTGTCCGCAAGACAAGGCGCGGCCAATCTATGTTACATTCAAACCGCCGCGTAGTCTCAGTTGGACCCAAGCCGCCGATCAACCCGCAGACGCGCCTCGTCGCCTCGCGATGATGGTCGCGCTCAAGGGAGGGGCAATCATTCCGAAACTCGGCGCGCTAAAGGTGATGCCTCGCCTTGGCTCGCGAACCCTTCGTGCCCGCCGACCTCGGCTAACCCCGCTCTGTCCTCGACCACTCGACGCCTTGCCCTTGCCTTTGGGGCGCTTGCCTGTGCCCTTGCTTGTTTCCCCGTCGCCGTTGTCGCCTTGGATGTCTTGCCCTCGCCCCTCGGCAAGCCCTCGCCTGTGTCCTTGGACTCTGGCTCGCCGTTGCCTTTGGCGCCCTTGTCCCTGCCCTTGTCTTCGCCGTGTTGCTGTTTTTCCCGGACAATGCCGGGGGGCGGGCTGAATTTTTGGCAGGTCGGCAAATGTCGTGTCTGGGCGTGGTTCGACTCCAGAATCAGGTTCTAGCTTCGCATGGCGCAGCTGCGCGCAGGCTGGCTGTTATTTCATATAGCTGTTTCCTTCGCTTTTCTTCGCGAGGGCAATCCTGGAGTCCATGGGCCCCGCCAGGGGGCTGGCTGAGCTCGTGGGGGCTACCTTCTCTTTGCGATTCTTGTCTTCTCGAGTTCGCGCTCTGCTTTGTCTGACCTCTGCTGGCTCTTCTGGGTGACTTTATCATTGATTCTCAGCGGGCAGCGTTGAGGTGGGGAGTCCGCCTGTCATTGTTCAGCCGGCGCCCTCCGTCGCCTTCTATGCCCGAGACGTCGGGCGGACATGCGCGGGGGGCCTCGGCTGCCAGACATCGGGTGACGAATGGCTCTCTCGTTAACTTGGAATGCCAATGTCCCATCTGAGGCATCGCCATCAGAAAGGTGACATCGTTCTGCTTCTTTTTATATGATGCGCGCAGTGTCCTCCTGACCTCGCGCGCTGTCGCGCGGCCGAATTTCGCGGATAAGTTAGCGGCTTCACCGACTTCCATGGTCAAGTATTGGCTTTTCAAACGATGCCGAGAATGGCCGCGCACCCGAAAGACCTTCAATTTCCCTGCGGCCCCCAACTGCGACCGAGAGGTGGGCGCGCGTTCGGGGGTCTTCTAATGGCAGTCGATTGCGGCCAAAGGCTGCGCGCGCTGGATTTGCACCTGCATCTCTGCAGGAGATATGAATGCGTTCGTTTTCAATGCTTCGCGGATCGCCCGGTAGTCGTCTGCCGCGTTGGCGTCGTTGCCTCGGTCCTCGTCTCCGCTGCCGGCTGCCGCGGCGGCCTCGCGCCTCGGGCACCTCTCCTTGTGGCTGTCGGGCTGCCTGGGCTTAGATGGGGGAGTCACTGGGTGTCTCCTCCATCGCTAGCTGTTATCTTCTGCTTCTTCTGCCATGCCAGGAACACGTCGACTGAATGGTCTGATGCGCGTGTTCAAACCGCATGGATGACATTTTGCACAATTCCTTTGATATCGCAGCGGGGATGATCTATGGCGCTGCTGTTGGGGCGCTTGCCCCTTCGCGAAAGCAGGTGCAAACTCGCTCGCCTAACCCTCTTCGGGCCAATGGCTCCAGACCGTGTGTGCGCCTTTTCTGGGTGTCGTCGTGCAGCTGGCAACTGATGGCCGGGGCGTGCAGCGGAGCTCCAGCTGCGTTGCGTCGGCGGGCGAGAGTTACCTCGCCCGCCTCC
This sequence comes from Prorocentrum cordatum, assembly GCA_963575745.1. Taxonomy (NCBI): domain Eukaryota; class Dinophyceae; order Prorocentrales; family Prorocentraceae; genus Prorocentrum; species Prorocentrum cordatum. The sequence continues at coordinate 1,046,044 of CAUYUJ010011336.1, read as the reverse complement.
TAGCGGCGCGGGGGAGCTTGGGCGCTTGGGGGCGCCTGGGAGCGCTGGGAGCTGCGTGGGGGCGTCTGGGGGCCCCAGAGAACCTGCAGGGGCATCTGGGGGGGCTTGGAAGCGCTTGGTGACGCGTGGCGCATGAATTCATGGGAACGTTTGGAAGCGCCCGGGGGCGCCTGGAAGCAGCCGGGGGCCGCTAGTTTTGAGCGCCCGAGAGCGCCCGGGAGCGCCCGGGGTCGCATAGGAACAGCTTGGAGTTTGGGGCGCCCGAAATCTCTTGGGGGTGCTTGAGGGCGTCTGGGAGCGGTGGGGAACCCCGTGGGGCTCGGGGGCGCTGTGGGGCGGCCTGTGTGGGCCTGGGGGCGCGAGGGGGCGCCTGCGTGGGGCCCCCTGGGAATCTGGGGGCGCCCGGGAAAACTTCGAAGCGTCTCGGGGCGCTTGGGGGCGCCTGGGGGCGCCCGGGGGCGCCTGGGGGCACCTGGGAGCGACTGGGGCGCCCAGCGCCGCGATCCTTCGTTGAATGCGTAGCGTCCGCGCGCGCGAGGCAATGGCCCGGGGGCCCCGGGAGCTCCCCCGGGAATCTCCGAAGGGGCCTGGGATGCATCGAGGGGGCACAAGGAGGCAACTGGATCATTCGCGTGGCTTATATATCTTCACATGCAGGCTCCCCGCCGCGCCGCGCGGTGGTCGCGTGGCGGGATGCCGACAGACGCGGCGCAACTGCGATGCCGCCAGAGAAACCGTGTGGAATCTTGAAGAATCATGTGCGCTATGAGATAGCCGGTTGATTCTTGGGCACCCGAGGTATCCTGATGCGGCCTCAAAGAACCCGAGGAAACTAATCCATCGCTTCATGCAGAGCCCCCCCGCGCCACCATTCCACGCGGTGGTCGCGTGGCGGGATGCCGGCAGACGCGGCGCCGCTGCGATGCCGCCAGAAGAACCGCGTGGAATCTGGAAGAATCATGAGAAACCACGAGTGAACCTAATGATGGTCGAGCGCTCGAAGAATCTTTCGGCGGCCTGAAGGGCCCCGGGAAAAACCGCGTAGCAGATCCCCCGCCGCCGATGCGCGCTGGTAACAGCGCGCGGGGCGCGACCGCCGCGCGCGACCATGGCCGACGTTGCAGCGATGCGCAATGTCCATGTCGGGGAGCGAGGCAACGCCGCCCATAACCGCGCAGCGAGAGCCTCCCATCTATTCCTTCGCGGAGGTCGCGTAGCGACCGATGCGCGGAGCGCGCCCCCCCGTGCTCGACGCGCGCGGCATTTTTCCAGTCGCGCCGCTTTCAATGCCCAGGTCGCGGAGCGAGACTCCGCCACCCTTAATCGTGCAGCGACGTGCCTGCTTTGATGACGCAGGCGCGCTTCCTCATTTTTGAACGGCCGCGTGGGGGTGAAAACGAAAACGGAACCGACCCTCGGGCGCAGCCGACGCAGGCGTGGGGGTTGGGGACGCGAACATCGTGGGCGCGTCGCGAGGGCATCCCACCCACCCCGCAATCCTGCTGAGGGGATGGGATGCGTGCGAGCGTTCCGTGCCATCTCTCTCTCTCTCTCGTCCTCTGCCATTGACGGCCTCTCGCGCGTGGCCATGGGGTTCTGCGCCGTCCATGCCGCCGACGGAGCTCGCCGCTGCAGCTGGGCGCGCTGTGCTGGTACGAGGGCGAGTGCCTCGTTCTGCAAGAGGGCTCTCCCTACTTGGGTCCATTGACGGTCTCTCTTCTTCATTCGTCGTCCCGGCCTGGGGGCAACCCCGCGGCTGGCCCTCCTCTCCCTCTGCCCGCTCTCCTCCTCCCTGCCCCTCTCGCTTCCTTCCTTGCTCCCCCTCCCTCATCGTCGTCGCTTCTGGGAGGTCCGACGTTGCGAAAAAAAATGCGGCATCGCCGCACAGGAACCGCGACCAGAGCCCTGGACCCCATCTGTCTGCGGCATCCTTCGAGCTGGACCGATCCGTGATGGTCTCAGATCCCGGAACTAGGCGCAAACGCCCTGTATGAGTACATTGCAGTGCCCAGATGTCAGGATTATCGTTGTTACCGTCGTGGTCGTCGTCGCCGTTGTGGTTGTCATCGTCGTCGTCATTGTCGTCGCCGCCGCCGCCGCCGCCGCCGCCGCCGTCGTCGTCGTCGTCGTCGTCGTCGTCGTCGTCGTCGTCGTCGTCGCCGCCGCAGTCGTCGTTGTCGTCGCCGTCGCCGTCGTCGTCGTCGTCGTCGCCGTCGTCGTCGGCGTCGTCTTCGTCGTCGTCGTCGTCGTCGTCGCTGTCGTCGTTGCCGCCCTTGCCGGCGGGCCTCTGGGCCCCGCGGGGAAGTCGCCCTCGGGCGCGGCTGGACGTCCACAGCCGCCTGCTGGGCGCGCTGGTAGCCTCGGTGGACGGGCCAGTGGTCCTGACGAGGGCGGGGGCTCGTTCCTCCTGACCGCCGCGGCCGCCTACGTCGTCGTCGTCGTCGTCGTCGTTGGCGGCATCGCGGTCGCCGTTGTCGCCGCCGTCTTCGTCGTCGTCGTCGTCGTCGTCAATATCAGGGGGAGGGGAACGACGAAGGGGACGAGGGATGAGGGAGGATGGGCGAGGAGGAGGGGGCAGGACGGAGGAGGGAGGGAGGGAGGGAGGGAGGTAAAGAAGAAGAGAGGGATGATGAGGATGAGGAGGATGAGGAGGAGGAAGAGGAGGAGCTTGCTTGATTGCTTGCTCACGGCTGTGGGACGATGAGTCAAATGAGTACTATCGCTCTTGGCAAAACAGGGCAGGCAACAACTGCAGCTCTCATGCCCGAGAGACCGAGTGCCGACAACGGGACCGAACGAGCAGGACCGAGCAGGAGAAAGGGAGGCCGAGCGACAGGCCAAGGGCCGCGACCGACGAGCGAGGAGGGAGGCGACGAGGAGCGGGGGCAAATATAACTGCGTCCGCCGTCCGCACCGCGAGGTGCGCATCAGTTGCCAGGTGCGCGAGGCTGCACTGCCGTAGCTCGACGGCCACGGCGCTAGGCTCGGCTCCGAAGCTGAACTCTATATTACACAAACCAGCCTTCGAAACTGGGGTCCTCACTCACTGGGGGCCAGAGATCTGGGGCCTCCTATTCCTCGCTGGTGTGATTTTCGTTCTCTATTCTTTCAAGACGTCTATCCACGCTGATACTTCGTCCTCTAGGTAGCCCGACGGGGCCGATCCGACCGTGACCGTGGCGCCCATCGCGCGGAAGCTCCCGAAGATCCTCATCTGTAGGTCCGTGCGGTCGAGGGCGTACGCTATCTTGAGCGTGTCGGGCTGCTTGCACCCTTCGAGTTTGCACAGCCTCACATATGTGGGTGGCTGGTCGTCCATCTCCGCGAGCGTGGCCTGGAGGAACTCTCTGTTCTGGCGGCCGATCTCTTCCTTCGAGAGGGCTTCCAGCATCGAGCAGAACACCGCTGGGGCGGGTGGCCCCAAATTGCGTAGGTCCTTCAGGATCTGCTCCGCGTCCAGGTCGTGCTTCCTGGCCGCCGCGGCGTCCGAGTCCTTGTCGTCTTTCGCCTTCTGCTTGATCTTGTTGATATCGGACCTCATATCGTTGGCGATCTGGGCGAAGCTGCTGCTCTCCGTCTGCATAGCCTTGACGACTGCCACGCTCTCCTCCAGCAGCACCGCGCGTGCTGTAATGCCCCACATCGCCCTCGACCGTTGTGCCAACTGTGCCACCAGCATCGTAGGGTGGAGGATGAGCTCCTTGAGCCCGCTGTCCTTCGTCGTGATCTTGCGCTCCTTGGCCTCGGCCCTCCTGCGGCCCCCTCGGCGGATGCGAGGCCGCTGCGCCGTGCCCTCGGTGCCCGCCGTCCCCCGAGCCACTCGCCCCCCCTCGGCCTTCTGGGTCTTGCGGCCCGCGTCCTCGCCTAAGCTGGACTCGCCGCCACCTGTCTTCGAGTTGGCCGAGGAGGCGCGGGGTCGCCAGCTGCCTCCCGTCTTCTCGACGTCCATCGCCCCCCCGACGAGCTGGCCATGCTCTCCTCGATGCTCGCGCAGGGGGCCAGCAGCTCGTGGTATCAGGAGGCCTTCCTGCGTGCGAATGTCCGATCCCCTCAAGCGTGTCGGTGCTGGCTGCGAATGGCGGCGCCTCTGGTTCGGAGCTGACTTCAGTGGTCGCGGGAGCACAATGGATATGGAGCGCCCCTCCTGCGTCGGTGGCAGGTGTGAGCACAGGTGGCTCGGAGGAGCTCGGAGGAGGAGGAGGAGGAGGAAGAGGAGGAGGAGGAGAGGAGCAGGAGAAGGAGGAGAAGGTGGAGGAGGAGGAGGAGGAGAAAGAGGATGAGGATGGTGATTGTCACCGCGACGATGATGACGATGACGATGACGATGACGATGACGATGATGATGATGATGCTGCTGCTGCTGATGATGATGATGATGATGATGGTGATGGTGATGGTGATGATGATGAATATGGTGGTGATGGTGATGGAGATGGTGATGATGATGATGATTCTGATGATGATGACGACGATGGTGGTGATAATGATACTGGTGATGGTGATGATGAGGGTGGTGGTGATGGTTCTTGCTACTGACATGGTGATGATGATGATGATGATGATGATGCTGATGATGATGATGATGATGCTGATGCTGATGCTGATGCTGATGATGATGATGATTCTGATTCTAATTCTGATGATGATGCTGATGATGATGGTGATGATGGCGGTGGTGGTGATGATGGTGATGTCCTCCTCCTCTTACTTCTCGTCCCACTCCTCGTCCACGGGGGGTCGTGGGGGATCTTGAGGTTCGTCTCTTGGGCCTCCCGAGAAGGGCGCTCCGCGCTCGTCGCACAGACCGGATGCGCCTCGAGGTCCTGGATCTGAGCGCGCTCTTCAGGACAGGCGCGGGGGGCAGACTCTCCAGACGCGGGCCTCCTCCTCGTGCCGGCACGGTCCCGCTCACGCCAGGTGCACAGTCCGCTCTCCTCGAGGCGCCAGGCAGCTCTGCACTGCAAGACCTTGAGATCTTGGCGTCGCATTTTTTCGCAACGGGCGATTTCGCCCTGATTTTTGAGCCCCAGGACCCCCGCAGACCGATCGCGACGTCGGATCTCAGGGGAGCTGGGCTGCCCAGCAACGGCTACGTATCCAGAAAAGGTTCAGCCTCGTGGCCAGCCACACAGGCAGGGTACGTACAAGAGCATGTGAGGGCAGACAGCGACGCCAGAGGTGCGGCCCAGAGAGGAGGGAACGAGCAGGCAGACCTACCCGCGGCAGGTTCGTGTCATGACGACCCTGGTGTTGGTTTCTGACACCGTGCGGACCGTCCAATCTTGAGCGATCTGCGGCTTTTCGATCGCCAGATTGTTCCCAAATGCCTTGAGGTCGTGATCATTTCACAACGGCGACCCCCTGAGGTCTAGACCCCTTCCCGAAGATCGGCTTTTCATCCCGAGTCGTTTGAAGGTCCAGGGGCCTGGCGAGGGCCCTCAAAGGCCGAAGTTTGCCACCAACCACCCGTTTTTTTTTTTGTTGTTGTTTTTTTGTTTTTTTCTTTCTTCTTTTTCTCACACCGGCCAATTCTGGGCGGCCGGCGGCGTTCAACCTTGAACGCCGGCGGCGGGTCGCTACCGCGTCGATGCGGCGCGAGCCTGCCTGGGCCATCCTTCCCCTCCGGGCAGGGGTTCGAGGGCCACGGGCTCCGAGGCCCTTTCCAGACAGCCCAGCTCCGCGCCGCTTCCTCCTCCTCCTCCTCCTCCTCCACCTCCTCCTCTCCTCCTCCTCCTCCTCCTCCTCCACCTCCTCCCTCCTCCTCCTCCTCCTCCTCCTCCCCCTCCTCCTCCTCCTCCTCCACCTGCTCCTCCTCCTCTTCCTCCTCCTTCCTCCTCTTCCACTTCCTCCTCCTCCTTCATCTCCTGGCTCGGCGTGAAGAGTCAACCAGAGCCAGGAGCAGAAGGACCCTGGAGCCACTGATTCTTGCTGAGATCTTGGGCCACCTAGCTTTAGGCCCGTCCCCAACCTCCTCCTCCTCCCCCTCCCCCTCTTCCTCTTCCTCCTCCTCCTCCTTCATCTCCTGGCTCGGGGTGAAGAGTCAACCAGAAGGACCCTGGAGCCACTGATTTTGCTGAGATCTTGGGCCACCTAGCTTTAGGCCCGTCCCCAACAACCTCCTTTTCCTCCTTTCCTTCCTCCTCCTCCTCCTCTCCTCTCCTCCTCCTCCTCCTCCTCCTCTCCTCCTCCTCCTCCTCCTCTGCCTCCTTCTCCTCCTCCCCCTCCTCCATCCTCCACCTCCGCCTCCTCCTCCTCCTCCTCCTCCTCCTCCTATGTTTGACGCTGTGACGTAGCCCGACCGGCGCCTGCACCTGCTTCGGCTTGCTTGCTCACTCAACCTTCGCCAGCGTAGGCCTGCGAGGGCTGCCGCGTCTTAGCGCGCGTGCTGGAGACTATCCAGACGAGGGGGCCAAACATTTGCAGGCGTGAGCACCGCAAGGCAAGTGGGACCAACGACGGGGAGCTCCCTATGGGGCCAAAAGCGTGTGATGTGTGTGCCGGAATGAAGCTGCGCCGCCACGCGATCGCTGGTATTTGGGCCTTAGTTGAGGCTCCCCATGGGGCCACGAAACATGAGAGTGGCGTGCCGAAGTGAGGCGGCACCGCCATGCGAATGTTGGCATTTGAGCCTTAGTTGGGTTCCCTTTGGGACTACAAAACGTGTGAGGGGTGTACCGAAATGAGGCGGCGCCGCCATGCGCACGCTGGTATTTGGGCCTTAGTTGAGGTTCTCTGTGGGGTCACGACGCGTGCGAGCAGTGTGCCGAAGTGTGGGGCCACGAAGAGTTTAAGGGATGTGCCGAGGAGGCAGCGCTGCCATGCGAACGCTTGCATTCGGGCCTTAATTCGGGCTCCTAATGGGGCCACGAAATGTGTGAGGGGCGACGCCACCATGCGGACGCTGACAATTGGGCCTTGGTTGGAGCTCCCTGTGGGGCCACGAAGCGTGTGAGTGGTGTACCGAAAGGAGGCGGCGCCGCCATGCGAACGCTGGCCTTTGGGCCTTAGTTGGGGATCCCTGTAGGGCCACGGAACTTGCGAAGGGCGTGCCGAAATGAAGCGGCGCCGCCATGCGAACACTTGAGTTTGGGCCTTAGCTGGAGCTCCCTGCGGGGCCACGAAATGTGTAATGGATGTGCCGAAATCAGGCGGCGCTGCCATGCGAACGCATTTGGGCTTTAGTTTTGTCTAGGGCCACGAAACGTGCGAGGAGTGTGCCGAAATTGGGCGGCGCCGCCATGCGAACGTTGGCATTTGGGCCATAGTTGGGGCTTCCTGTAGGGCCACGAAACGTGTGAGCGGTGTGCCGAAATGAAACGGCACCGTCATGCGGACGCTTACATTTAGGCCTGAGTTTGGGCCCCCCCCTATGGGGCTACGAGACGTGTGAGGAGTGTGCCGATATGGTTGACATGGGGAGGGAGGAGGGGGAGAAGCAGGTGCAGGTACACAGGCCTCCACGTGTGGCCGCTCAATTGCTGGGACTACGATCGTCGTCGTCGTCGTCGTCGTCGTCGTCGTCGTCGTCGTCGTCGACGTCGTCGTCGTCGTCGTCGTCGCAGGTGCAGGTACACAAGTGTCGAGCGGCCCGGCCGCACCTGGGACAACGTATTCTCCACCTTATCTTCACCCCCCTCCTCTCGACCCCACCCCATCCCATGATCTTAGTGGTGTTGTTGGGGCTCTGTCTTCTTCGGGCCTTCGGGGTGAGGGATCAAGGATGGGGAGGAGGAGGGAGGAGGTACGGCTGACCCATGCCTCAACTGGGGGCGCCCCCTCTTGAGCCTTCGGTGGGGATAGGTTCGCTGGCTTTGGTGTTGCGTCTCTGGGTCGGGGCTCTGGTGGACCTATTTCCTGTCTCATTTCTTCGTTCGGGGGCGGGAGTGTACAACCCACCTCGTCCAACAACCTATCAGGGGCGGTTGGGTCTCCAGACCTTTCCCCTGAGGGTGGACGGGGAGGTAGGACGGCGACGCCCTTGGTCGAGGCGCACCGTCAATTGGGGGCGCACATGTCGTTCGGCGGTGGTCTCGGCCATGGTCGGGCGGGGTGTGCGGTCCCGGGAGGCCTCTGTCGCTCGGCGGTGGCTTCGGCCATGGTCGGGCGGGGTGGGCACCCTGACATGACCCATCGACACCAGAAGGTGGTCATCGGAGCCTACAGAGTAATGCTTGTGAGGAGGTCGGGCAAAGAAAACACGCATGACGACGAGCTCTGGCTCTTCCCGGGTCGGCTTGCACATTGTGTGGCTGCGCTGCCAGTGTTCGTGTTTCTACACGGCACTCTGCCAAACGGCGGGTTCCCCCGACCGTTCGGGGGCGGCCTCGTGGTGGGTTCGGCCATCCGCATCTGCCAGGCCACCGGGTTCCCCCGAGTGGCCGCCGCCCCCGGGGCCCCTCGCAGCCGGGGCCGTGCTTGCCGGGTTTGGGCTCGTGCTTTTGGGGCGTTTCGTCGTGCGTGGAAGACTTGGGGTAGGTGTGGCGTGGGCGTCTGTTTTCACCAGGCGACACCGGAAGCTGTTCTTGTGCTTCTGGGTCTTCGGCTTGGGTGGTTCCAAAGGGGTCGGCTTGTCTAAATGCACCAAGTTGGCGCTCTGCGCCACCGCTGGTGCGGCCACCTTCTTGGGGCCACTGTGTTGTTTTTGAATACTTCCATGGTGGTGTCGCAGAGTGATGCCAGAGTCGTGGTTATGGGCCCCGGGTCTCTCCTCCTGTCAGGCCCCCTGCCCCGCTTTTGTCGCCCCCCCCCCCTTCCTCTCCCTTCTCCCTCTTTCCTCTTCCTCCCCCCCCTCCCCTCCTCTCCCCCCTCTACAATTATTACACAATATGAAAATACTCTCCCACTTCCCCTGATGGCGTCCGGAAGATATTCGGCACCCCCCCGCGTACTGTTTTTTTACACACAGGATTCCCCGGAGTTGGGTTTTCGCTTGTGTTTTTTTCAAAAATGCTGCTCTCGCTGAGGCGCCGGCCTCATTTCTGCTCCCGAATCGTTCCGAATCGTGCTCCCGCTGCAGCGTGGGCCTCATTTTCGGATCGGTGTTTGGCCTCCGTCGTTCAGGATGGCGTTCTCGCCCCAGCGCGGGCCTCTTTCTCGCGCGCCCATCCGCCCGCCACCACCGCGCCGCCACCATCACCAGCACCAGCACCAGCACCAGCACCAGCACCAGCACCAGCACCAGCACCAGCACCAGCACCAGCACCAGCACCAGCACCAGCACCAGCACCAGCACCAGCACCCAGCACCAGCACCAGCACCACCACAACCACGCACACACGCACGCACGCACGCACGCACGCGCACCACCACCCACTACGCACGCGCGCGCGGAGCCACAGGTCCGCTACGACACGCGTCCGCGGATAGAGAAAATCAGCGCCATGGTAAGGGATGGGAGGGAGGGGTAGGACGTCAGATATGACGCGAGCGCACCTAGCTTGTCCTCTCCCCTCCCTCCCCCCCCTTCCCCCTTGCCCTTCCTTCTCCCCGCCTTCCCTTCTGGAGGGCGCCAAAATTCGGGCGGGGGGCCTGACGGGTGTGCTTTCCGCGCCCCTCCTTGCGTTTCCCCAGGTTGTTCATAGACTACCGACCGGATCCGGGGGCCGCTAGCGGCTGTCAACCCGTATGACGTGGACGTGGACGTGGAGGGGGAGGAGGGAGGAGGAGTGAGGAATGAGGAGCGCTGTCTTTCCAAAGGGAGGACCCAATACCACAGGACGGTTGCCAAATAAGGCAAGCGCATTCGTGAGCACGAGCTGATCAGACGAGCAGTACGCGAACAACAGGAGCTAGGCGGGCAAAGAAAGGCGTGAAGTGGAGACGCCCGCAAGTGTAGATGAGCGCACAACGGCATGGCTCACCAATGCCCCCACCACCTCACCACAAGCCGCTCACTGCCCCTCCTCCACCTCCTCCTCGTGCTCCTCCCTTCTCCTGCTCCGCCTCCTGCCCCGCCTCCTCCCAGACACAATCCTGACGTCCAGTCGTGGCCACAAGTCGCTCCCAGGAGCCCCAAGAGGGGGGAAAACATCAAGATCTCTCTTCAGCTCCTTCAGTGCATTCAGAACGGATAAAGCAAGCGGACCAGACCACACCGCCCCCTAACAGCTCCAGGAAGGTGAGGTTCTCGCTCCAAACGCTGACAGGGGTGCTGGCGTCTGTGGGAGCCTGCGGGACAGTGCACGGGGAGGGGGCGAAACAACCAACATCGAATCGGATCGGATCGGAACATGCATCAAAGCCGGCCGCATCGGCACGGAGCCGGACTCACATCGAGCCGAATCGGCTGCGCCAAGATGCACAAGAGCGTCATGCAAACATCGGGCCGCATTGGATCACCAAGACATCGAGATCGAATCGGATCGGGCCAGCTGGAATCGATACCGAATCGGATCGATCGGATCGAAATGGACCCTGGAAGGAAGGAGGCGAGAGAGGGATGGGGAAGAGGGAGGAGGAGGAATGGGGGCAACCTTTTGACGTTTTTGGGACCTCTGGTGGCCATGGCCGAACGCCGCTCGAACAACTGGCCTGGGCAGTGCCCCGAAGGCGTTTAGAGACTCATTCTGAGAGAAGTGGAGGGGGGCGAAGAACACCATCATGTTTCCGCAGCAACATCCCAAAGTTTCTATGCTGTCGCTGCTAGTTCGCGCGCGTGCCGTTCACATCACGGACCAAGCGCGAAGCTGATCCGCAGCCTCAATCGAGAGGGGTGAAGGCCGATGCTGCACTATGCAGCGCTGTACCGCCCAGGCCGAAGCAGCGGCCAGAAGCACCGTCGCACACTCCATACCAGCGAAACACATTAACATCTTGGCAATTTCGGAACGTTCCTTCGGAGATAATTGGACATTCTGGGGGTCTCCCGGAAGTTGTCCAGAAGTTATCTGGGGCTTTTAGGGTGGTGGTGGTGGTGGTGGTGGCCACTGCGTGAGAGAAACAGGTCATGAGCAAAGCAACGCGCACCACGACCTCAACAATGCCGACGACGACGAAGCGCGCTTACGCTCCGCACCGAAGCCCGGGCTTTGGAAAGCGCCCACCACCCTGCGAAGTTCGGTACACAGCAACTCGTTGAGGGGTGCTGCGCCTCCCCCCAGCACGAGCCCGCCCCCCCCCCCTCCCGGATCAACAGCCAGACATCAGGTCAGCTAACCTCGCGCCGCCCCCTCGGACAAGGGTGGCGGCTCACCATCACTGCGCTTACGTGGCCCAAGTAGAGTGGGACCATGCCGTCTTCTTTTTTTTGTTTTTTTCTCCGCGGTCGCTATCTCGCCTGGTCTGCCGCAACACAAGCGCGATACCCCACTCCGAAAATTACCCCTCAAAGCCTCGCGCGGGATGGCCGCAGTTCCCGCCGCCGAAAATCAACCCTCGAGCGCTGAACTTCGCAGGGGACGGCTGCAGTTCCCTCTCGCCCTGCGCCTCAGTCCGCCGGGATGGCCCCGAAGCGCCGTCACGTGAAAAGCTGTCGGGCCGACGCGACACGTCGCGAAAGTGGGCCTGAAGACGGCGGTGACGGCTGCGGCTGCGCAGGCTAAGCAAAAGGACAGGCGGACACGGGACAGGCCGGCCACGCTGTCGGTCTAGGACAGAATCTGTATATATACACAATATGTAAAATCGGAGAAACTGCCGGCGAGACCAGCAGTGTCGATCGATGCGCGGGCCCTCGGCGGGGTCTAGGATTGCCTACGGCTGCGCAGGCGAAGGTGGAGGAGGGGCGAAGGCGGTGTTGAACATGGACACACAGAGAGAGGGAGAGAGAGAGAGAGAGAGAGAGAGAGACAGAGAGACAGAGAGAGAGAGGGTTTCGCGTCCCCACCACCTTACCGTTCGCCACCGACATCTCCTCACACCACCAATGCGGCCGCCTCCTCGATGATTTCTGCCCTCGCCTGGCTGCGAGCATCGTTTCCGCGGCTCAGGACGGTCGGGAATATGTAGCACAGGCTCGGGTCTGGGTCGCTGAGTGAGATCGTGGTCATGTCGGGTGAGAGCTCCGCCTTGAACTGGAAGCTCGGAAGCCCCATGGGTTGGTCTGGAGAGTTTGAGAGCGCGACTGTGTAGCAGTACTCGCTGGACGGGTCACGTAAACACGCGGTGGGCTCCGCCATGTTCGTGAGCTCCCCGTCCGCCAGGACGTACGGGAGCTGCATCACCGCAAAAGGGTTGTAGCTGTAACTCTCTGCGTTCGCAGTCCCGCCGACGGAGGTCACGGTGAGCGACCAATTCCCACTCTGGCCGCTCCCCATCTGGAGCACAGGGAGGTCGCGGGCCAAGTCCTTCTCCAACCAAGTGATGTTGGAACTTTCACCTTCTGCTGCTACAAAAACACCGCCGCCGAAGTTTCGACCCAGCCGGAACTGGTGGGCCTGGCTGTGTGCGTCGATCTGAGAAAACACCTGGAGGTGGATCGGGATCGTTGGATTCCCCTCGCAGTCGGGAGTCGAAAGTAAGCCTGGTAGCTCAAATATGGCATATAGCCTGGCAAATTGCATCCATCGCTCTGCTGTGAAGGTACAGTATGAGGGGTGGATGGGTAAAATAGGATAAGATCGATGTAATGATCTTTCCAGCACATAGCGAACACTCGCGGTGTCCGGGCAAATAGGGCGCGCGTGCCTTGGGCCAAAGGCAACGGCGCGCGAGCTATGCTCCCGATACTGTAACATCTCCCAAAGAGCTACCCTTAAAGTCGGGAGGGGAGGAGACGGAGAGCATAGTCGCACGCAAAGATCGCGCGCACGACTGTTTGCAAAGAAAAGAAAACAGTGCGTACAGTCTGGTCAAACACCAGACTGTAAGGCGAGTTTCCTCGCAAAGTATTTCACGCAAATACAGGACAGCCCCTTCAAACAATGAAGGGCTATCGGCTCAGTTAGAGGTAAGCCAAAATTAGGCCATACCTCACCAAGCAAATGTGTATTAAGGCAAAGAGCCTGAGTTGTACGAAGCCGGCTCGTTGCCAGGCGTGAAATATAAGGCTCGTTTCCGAGCAGCTAAAGGGGCGCCTTTATAGTAGGCGCCCGTGCTGGCAAACTGGACCGCGAGGGCAACAAGGACAGACTAAAATTGATTAGACTTAGGTTTGTCTCTGTCCTCGGGACCCCGAAAGGGAACAAATTGCTTCACGTCATACTTAAATGACTGAGTGCCTGACATCACTTCCAGAAGCAGCTCCCGATCGATGCTTCCCTTTGTATGCCCATCTGCGGTCATATCCCTAGTATCACACCATTGCACATTATGTACTATACCTATATCCATGAGCTCACGTATCCAGCTGATATGTCCAAGCAGAGTCCGTTCTGTAGGTATTTTGAGATCCCTGCTTGATAAAGATTTGTAGACGGACTCGGCGTCTATGGTAAGAGAGACTTTGATAGCAAGGCCTCCAACTTCACGCATGTCTCGTAGTTGTCGTGGAGTCAAAGCCCCTGCCTTAAGCTCGTGGAGAGTAATGAGCGTAGGGTAACACTCATCAAGGTTATGTGCGGCTGCAAGTGCCTCCGCAGCATAACTGGACCTCACCTGTAATCGGTGTGATTTGCATAGTCCGTCACAGAGGTGAACGACGGACTTGCCTTGGGGCGAGTTTCCTCGCCGTAGTACGTTGGCCCCGCGTATGCCGTAGCCCTTGGTCTCGTCATCCTCCTCCCCGGTAAGCTTCCGATACCCCGAATCGCTATGGATGTCAACTTCATTCGTCGGCTTCATCCGAGGGAAGGTGATGCGTTTCGGACTGCTGATCAGCTTTCGCGTCACAGCATTCAAACGTCTGACTTGCAAATTGGTGGGCTCTTGAATTTTCTGAAGAGAGACCACATATACCATAAGCCAGATTTGGGTAAGAAGGGCATAGGCGAGGGCTCCTCGCAGGCTGACGAACATGTCGGTAATGAGTTTCGTGGCTTTGGCGTCGGCCGCCGCTCCTGTAAGTTCTGGGTGTGTGATAGGACGTAGTTGTTTAATATACTCGTCCTGGTCCATGATCACATCTCCCTGATCATTCTTAGTGTAGCGAACGGCGCAGTTCGTATATGTGTGCTTGTTGAGCTTGCATTTGCCAAATACCTTTTCGACACGTTGTACATAGTCGTCTATATTTTTCTCTAGACCTGTCATGTTAATATCATCGACATGTTTTGCCGTCAGAAGGTCTTGGCTGAATTCAAATTCAGGATCGTAGCTGGTCGGTGTAAGTCCTATAGCTCGTGTGGTCGTGCGAAGTTTGAGAGAGAACGCTCTTGGAGCGTCCCTAGTACCCGTTCCTGGTTTGAGGCATCCAAGACAGTGTCGACTTTCGTCGTAGGATGAGAAGCCGGGTAAGGTACGAAGTACCTGAGCGCTTCCTGGTGGAAGAGTAAAACAAACCATGCGAGTTTCCTCGCCAGTGGCATGGGCAAGTTCCTCATAGGTCAAACCTTTTAGGAACGCCTTATCGATATCCATGGATGCTAAGATCCACTCTGGATGACATGCCGCTTCACTTGCCAGGAGTCGTTGGGACTGCCTTCGGGCGGTTCCCGAGAATGAGCCTCAGTATCCATAAATCCACGAAGGACCAGTCTGAGACGAATGGTTTTAACGTTCTCGGTACCCATCTTTACGAACTTCCACTTGTATACGTATCTGGATGTCATGATGTTGGAAGCTTTGGATAAATCGTACATCTCAAAGCATCGGTTATCAATCCAGCTTTTGAGCTCAGTATATAAGGCTTCACTAACCTCCTTTGGATGTGCTGCTATGTCGGCTTTGGTCAGTAGATCATCTTCTTTGACAACCACAGCACGTTTAGCAGCAGAGGATACATGAACTCTCATCGTTGCGACCATATCGGTATCGAGCTGTGCAAGTTGAGTCTGATCCAACACTATTTTTGACATTTCTGATGTAAAGCATAGTTCAACGTAAGGACCGTATTCATCACTGTCTAGAGAGTAGCTCTCGTCGGTTGTGTTCGAACAAAGAGATACTAGACAGGACTCACATGATTTCGGCTCGTCTCCGAGCATATCTGATGATGTAAAATCATCTTCGTCCGCAAATGCTGAAACCAAAACACATTGGTCGGGCAGCATAGTTGTTGGGACGCAATAAAGATAATCATCGGTAATCGTCGTAGGATGAAGGTCCATACGTAGCTCGTCGTACCACTCTTCCAGCATCATAGCTTCGATATTGTGTTCCTCATTTTCCTCATAGATTGTCGACAGACGGCCTTCGCTCGGCGATGAAGCATCTGGTGTGTCTGGAGAAGGCCTGTTTCCAGGCGACTCGTGTTCTCCAGACGTGTTGCTTGGATGCTGATATTTAGCCAAATCGTCGTGAAATCCTAAGGAAGGGACACGTGAAGTCAAGCATTGAATAAGTCTGGAGTGAGTGCTACCAGTGATCTGAGAAATGTTTAAGCCAGTGCCCACACATTCGTAATAGTGGAACGCCGGGCTGATGTCGTTGTCATAGTGGATCAGCGTAGACCCGGTGGCGTACTTTACTGCAGGTAGGCTTGACACACTCTTAGCCAATCGAACTGCTACTACATGTTCTACTCGGAAGTAATTTCGTACGAGATACTGTAGTGCTAAGTGTACGCGCGGGTGAAACTTGCTGTCGTCTGACAGATTAAGGTTTCCCTTGTAATCGGGGATATACCCGAAAACTTTGGCAGGTTTCCCTGCGCTGAGGTGTGCCACATAAGCAAGGACGGTTTGCATGGCCATATTATCCATGCCAAGTTCCCGTGTGAGGAGACATTCGATGTATAGTGTGTGACGAGCATCAGGATACATCACAATTACCTCACGAGATCCTGCCTTGACAACAATATGTCCTCTCTCAGGCACATTTCGGATCACCGGGAATGGGCCATTCCAGCCTCCATGGTCGTCCTTGGTGGCAGTAGGTCGGTGGTAGTCGACCAAATCCCCTGATGAGTAGAGGCGAGCACCATCAGGAGTCGTCTTAGCCCTAAGAGCCCGATTTGTCTTGGCCACAGCAGTAGCCTGAGTTATAGCTTCTAGGCTGACTTCCCTTACACGACGTTCTCGTTCGTGTCCTGAAGTCTCGGGTCCCTTGGGGAAGTCAAGGGTATCGAGATCAGGAAGGAAGGAGGGCTGACGTCCTGTGTGTGCCTGATATGGCGATACTCCGTTATAAAACGTAAACGCATTAGTAACGAAGATGCCTTCCGCCAATACTCTAGTGAATACAACAGGGATGTTGTGTCTATTCAATTCTTCCTCAATCATGTGGAGACGCCTCTGAGAATGCCGTTTCGTGACTCAATTGAAGTCGCGTGTTGGCCAGGTGCTCGGATACGAAGTTCCGTGCCCTTATTGGCCATCATGGTTTTAGCGGCATCGTTATTCAGGGCGCCTTCTCCGTCTGAGTATAAAACTTTGAAGGGTCCGTGATAGGCAATCCAGCAATAGTGGTAGGCGTCGATGATAGTGTCACGTTCTCTGTCGGAAATTTCTAGGCCTGCTGCCAGGCGAATACAACGATCCATAATATGAAATATGGTCCGTTTCTTGTAAAACATGAGGTCCATTTCCCCTTCATCGAGCCAGTTACCAGGAAGGCTCACCGATGGTAGTGTTGAGTTTCCTGGACGTTCCCATGCTCTACATTCCCGACAGGTATCGCAGACTTCCTTGATCATGTTCAGTCGAACGTTATCAAGCCCCACCTTTTCGAGGATTAGCCTCATCTTTGGCTCCTTCGCATGATACCATCGCAGATGCAGTTTTCGGAGTTCCTTTTTCACGACATGAGGTTCGTGACTACGGAGACTCTGTAGACTGTGCTGGATGTCAAATCTCGTCCAGTCGGGTAGTCGTGGAGCCCCAGAGCCGGTGGAGGCAAGAGGGTTCCTTGTAGCTCTCCGTAGTTGGTCCCCTGTGTTAACTGCGTCTGGAGGTGGTGGTACGCCTTGTAGACGGCCGCGGCGGGCCGCTACCTGTGGCACTTCGCTAGAAGACGCAGAAGGCGTGTTTCCACGCTCGGGGGCGTCTCGTAGCATGTCGTAGCTGCTGGCACCGGATGTCGGATCGACGTTGCCGAAGGATCGTGGTCGTGGTGGCCTGGCATGTGCGCCTTGACGGCCACCTGAAGCTGAAGCTTGGCCCTCACCAGGTTTAGGTAAGGGTTTCCACCAAGCTGGCACAGTTTTGCCTTCGGGGTCGTGGTCGTCTGGTAGTTTAAATGGTTCAGCAAAACGACATTTACCAGGTTCGGTATCGAGGTGGTTCTTAACACCCTTGCTTCTCGTAAGATCCCTCTGACATGCTGGACATGGCCAATATACAGAGATGGAATCATGTATTTACACTGCGTAGGGTCTCTGTTATGGCTCGGACTGTCCTTTCGGACATTGTCGATGCATGCCGGGCAAGTAGCCACCTTTGGGATGATACGATCACCGATGCGTCTCATACCTTCGCCTGGTTCAGCTTGATCGGGAAGGTCTGTAGGATAAGCATGTGCGGTACTTATAGGCGCGTTTCCGCGCGTGGTGTCAATGGCTTTCGCCAGATATACAGCTTCCACGAAGGCAGACTGCAGTCGTCGGGTGTATTTTTGTGCCAGTGAAAGCTCGATATTGCACGGTTGTGCGTGCACATGCTGACCGTTACACTTGAGTCGCTCAAAGGGTTTAAGAATTGTCTCGTCGTTGCTGGTGATATTTGTCGGCTTCTTAATATAGTCACCAGTCGTGTCTTTAAGTCCCGTAGCGCATTGGTCAATGCGTACGGTTGTAATGTGTGGTCGGTTGGCAAGCTTCTTCCATGGAGAAATATCATCTACCCATGTTCCTGTAGGTTGTTCGCGTATAAACCACCTCTGAGAGTCATCTTGGGTTACAGCAATTTTACCACAATAAGTTATGTGTGGTAAGTCTTCTTTATGGTGCTGTTCCCAAGTGTTGTAGTTGACTTTGTAGTTGTAGTAGGATGGTGGTCCTGTGGTGCGACAGCTGGGTTGCAGAATGGCAACTCGTACGTAGCATATAGCAAAGTAATGGTCTATAACCTGCTGCACCGAGGGGTCTCCCAGGTCGACATATGTAGTCTTGTCCAAGTTGCCGCCTGAGGAAAGTCCCCTTGAGAAGGCAAGCTCTGAGATGCCACCCTCACCGCCACAAAGCTCCAACATATCCACGCAGTTGTTATGGCCATAGCATAGTGTAGCAACTATGCTGTATATGTTAGCGTGTGTGTCGGGCATAGATGTGGGGAGGGTAAGGAACAGGTCATCGTCCTCGTCGGAGCTTATCAGCTCAACAGGGACGTCAGTACTCCAGGTTGCCAAAAGATCCTGTCCGAGTCCTGACAAGTCGTCGCCGCAATCGTCGTTTCCGTCTTCAACGTGCTTTTTAATGCGGCGAGGCTTGATGCCTGCTTCCCTTTCGGCTTTGAGCCTCTCCTTCTGTTTTATACGCGATTCAGTGGGTAAAGCTTGCTCGTCTTGTTCGTCGGTCTGTGTACTCATTGTCGTGGTTGAATGGGTACATGCGTCAATCGCCAGAGTCGGGAGGGGGAGAGAACAGTCATCTATGATGACGCGTCGATGTTTCTGTGGTGATTGAGTCGGCTCGTTTCCGAGCAAGACCGGTTCCTCGGGTTGCCAATACAACCGAGTACTGATGTTGGCAACCCCTGCAGGTAATGGTGCATGCCAATCATATCCTGTTGGTTGATCGGTAACTGAGATATCCTGAATAACCGCATTGGTATCCAGGTTGATTGTTACACGTCGGATGACTTCAGACCATTTTGGTCCTCCTTTATTAGTCGTCACGTAGTGACGGATGTTATGGTCTGTACGTGTATACGTATTTAAGTATACGGGCACGTTTCCGTGCGTGGTGGTGCTCCCCAGGATGTTGTCGTTCAAGTGACGGATGAGTGTAGTACGTGTCTGAGCTCGCCATTCAGCATGCCGTACTGTATGGCCGTACCAATCCAACACATGTTGTGGTATTGCCTGCTTACAGGTACATGCCCACAGCTTCGAGCTAATCGGTATTGATGATGCTACCTGCATATAAGTACCGCTTGGTGTACTGTCTTGCATATTGAACCGAATACCGAAATGACACAAACGCATCCGTATTACTGACAACTTTAGATCTTCCAGAGTATCACGTACTGGAGATAACTTCCAAACATATCCTGGGGGACCAAATATTATGATCTTCATGCGGAGTTTCTTGGCTTTTATCAATAGGTTCTGGATACGTGACCAATGTGGGGCCACTCTCTTTCCTGGAGTTCTTACGTACCAGTCACCCGGAGTACTGATCCATATGAGAGTGTAATCTCCACTGATCACCGCACCTAGGTAGTTTGTGCCCGCGCTTGTCATAAGTTCGTTGTGGGAAATACGATCACAAATATAACCTCGTGTGCGGAGGTCGGCACATGCCTCCCTCGTATCTTCAATGACAAAAGCCCTCTTACTAAGGCAGGTTACCCCGCTGTCCTTGTTACCCCCCGGCTTTTCAGCCAACAGGCAAGACGACGAGGGGGCGACGTCGCCCTGCCATCTTCAAGATGAAGAAGATGTGCCTCCAATATCTGCCAGCATCTGGGCTTCCCTCAGATGCTGGAGCTCAGCACTGCAGCGCGCCGTGGCCTCAGAGGCGGATTGCTCCGCAAATGCTGTCAGCATCGATGGATTATCCATCAGCTGTTTCAGCACGCCTTTGGACCTAGCGCCGCTGACCGTATGCAATTCACGATTAGTGTATCCCATCACTATTTTACGGCGGGACTGTACAGCGTCCATGGGTACACTACCACCATGCAGGGCCAGTGTCCTGGCAACAAAACAATCGAACGTCTCGAGATCGTCGATGTTGTCGCCTCGCATGGTGGCCTTGGCGAGCGTCTCCATCAACCCCTGGGGCAGGTTTCCCTGCAATTGGTTGCGCTCCTGCGCTGGGGTCGGCTCGCCTGTCAGCACTGTCTGGAAGGACGTGCTGCTTGAGCTCGAGGCGGGTTGCCCCGCAGCTCCAAAACAATCACACCTGATCGACAGATGCCCTGACGGCAACTTTGTCGTCGGCATGATTTTGGAGCCTTCTGGGAGCTCCATTTTGACCTGCCCCTTACCAGGGAATATCAGCTTTTCCTGGCCTCGTTCAAGCACGATGATCGTGCGTTTGTCCTGCATACTATCGAGACCTAGGATGGCTGGCAGGTCCTTGCCACAGCCTGACACAATGTTCGTCTTGTATGAATCGAGTTGGGCCGACCCCTGGTACTCGCAGGCAATACTGAATGTGCCTACGGTATCCGCTGGGGCCGACCCTTCTCCCACTCCGTTGATATTCAAACGAGAGCGGGGCTCGAACGTACAAGTACGGCCATGTGCCTCGGCAGCCTGGACGAACTTACGGCTCGTGTTCTCGCCCATGATGTTGATCTTCGAACCGACGTCGATGAGTATGGAATTTCCACCATCATCCAAGAACGTCTTACTCGGCTGCTTGATGTGCACAGTTTCTGAAGTGTCGGCTGTGTCGGTAGGCGGGTTTCCCCGCGGCGCAGTCGTGCTCCCTGGCGGGTTACCCCGCATGACACTGGCATGCGACTCGCTCTCGGCCATGCGTGCCAGGTCAATGTACTGGAAGTACGAAACGTGCTGGGCGTGATCGCCACGCTCCTCCCGCCAGTTGGCATACTCATCACGTATGCTCATATACTGCTCGCGGGTCGTGCGCCTTATCAACGTTAGGTACGAGTGAAGGGCGATGTCTTGCAGCCCCTCGTTCGTGATGTGATCCCGGTACCGCAGCCACTCCTCGAACTCCTCATTCGTCGCTGAGATATTGACGGCCCTGGCTGCTGTTGCTGCTGACGCCACTGAGGATTCTGATAAGTCTAGCGACGGACTATCAGTTTCAGGATTGTTGGCATCCAGCATAAATGTTGTGTGCGTATTATCCATCTGATTCTGGAAATGTCGTACACGCAATTCACGCAGCTGATCAGGGCCCAGTGACATCTCAGCCTCACCTCCACTCTGGGGAGACATCTGAGGAGTATCATGCAGGTTTCCCTGCTGAGGCGCCGTCATCGGGATAAGCTGATCAAAATATCCCGTTTCCATAGGCGGCCTTACCTCTTCAGGCAGGTATCCCTGCTGTTGTGACGGAACTGTCTGCATAGCTAGCATCCTGGACGTCATCTCCTCCGCCATGCTCCTCAGCTCCCGCAGCTCTCTCGCTGACTGCTCAGGAGTCTGACTAAAGGAGCCGGTCCATGGGAAGGATGATGCTATAATGCCAGGTGCTCGACAGATAGCACATGGTGGCTGCTGGGGATCTCCCTCACGCTGATTTGTAACGTGGCCCACCACATTAGAATTCCAGCATCCCTCGTGGAATAGGTGATTGCACCTCAGGCGGTAAACGCTATCCCTGGGCTGAAATTCTTCGAGGCATACCGCACAGGTATCTTCCATCCCAGTAAAGACCTCTACGTCTGCTGCCCTGGGATATACCCGCCGCTGCCTCTCCAGTACCGTCTCGGAGGGCATGAAGGCTGATGGGGGTGTCCCCGTTGGGTTCAGCACTTCCTGCACTTCGACATTTGGCATGGAAGTGGTAGGAGTCACGGCGGGCGAGTTTCCTCGCAAAGGTGAGCCCCTGTTCCTCACCACATCAAGTGCAGCTGCACGTGACTGATCCCGTGCGCTTTGCACCGCCTGCCTTCTCCTGAAGCATGCCTGCTGAGTGTGGTGCGTCTGCCTGATGTAGTCAGGCACGCCCCTACTGCCAGACGATATTGAATGGGCAGTGGGCTGGACAACCACCTCTGGTGATGTTGGTGAAGGCATGAAGGCCATGTGCGGGTACATGGAATGGTCACTGCAGCGCACATTAGTGAGGTTATGCATCTGATCCGCCAATTCACGAACAAATTTGTTCGGAACCCTTGACCCATCAGGGTATAATGGCGGGTTCATCTGCGCTGGTGGTGGCCTCTGGCCCTGAGACATGCTCGGATGGGCATTGAACGCCGGGATAAAGGCTCGTTGCCGAGCAGGATCCCGTGGGTTGGGACCCTCAGGCTCCCAGGACCAGGCTGGCCTCCACCTCTGCCCACTTGGGTGAGGCAGATTATGGCTCTGCACCTGCTGCACCGCGGCCGCCACTCTTGAGCGATAGTCGTCAGGTACACCCGCCCTGTGGTGGCTTGGTGTGCCAGGCAGGTTTCCCTGCTGACTCGTTGGCGTGCCGGGCGGCATCATGTTGAGGAGGGCTGTGCTGTGTTCAGCCCTAGCAGCAGCTATCCTCTCCATGAGAGTGCCGTTTGTGGCAGGGCGGACAGGTGTCCCGAATGGGGATTGTGCCGGTGGTGTGCCCAATGGAGTCATGCCCCTTGGAGTGTGCATGCTCTGAGTAGGGCTTCCATGCATTGGTTCAAACCGAGCAGGTCCGCTTGTAGGCAGGTTTCCCTGCATGGCCTGACGATTTCTCGTAGCCATAGCGGACATTGCTCCCTGGCCTGCGGCCCAGGGATCCTGCTGGTATAACCTGTCCGCCAGCTGTTCTACCTGGTCAGGGTTCAGCGCGGCTGCGATCTGATCCAGGTCCGAGGTACTGATGGCCTGCCAAGACACGGCACTAGGCCCTTGGCTTGGGGCACGGCTTGGAGCCGCGCTCCCGGCCTCACTCTCGGTAATCATGAAGATCCGATAGATCTCAGGCTGGTTTCCCAGCTGGGTAGGGCTGTAGTGGTCCCCAACTTCCCTGTGGAGGTAACCCATAGGGGGGTCAACGCCCCCTTGGTCTCGGGACCACTGGTACTTAACGCTGGAAGTACCAACGTCAGCCCACCTGTCAGGAGCAGACATCGTTGCGACAGAGACTCGCGCATGGCGGCTCCCCAGATATTCTGGATTACGCCATTGCCTTCCTGTGGTCAGGTCCTCTACATGAGAGATGTAATACGGTTCAATGATACCGTTATCTCCCTCGGACAAGAGGACTCCGTTATCGGACCAACAGAACTTCATACCATCTTGTATGGCCTTACGCCAATCTACGAAGATGATGATGTCTGAGTCTGGGTCCCACCCACTGCTCACGGCACGGCGGCGAACGGTCGGCACGAAATGAATGTGCGACCGGCCTGTCTCCTTTTTCTTCGTGTTATGCTCAGGTCTACAGGACAGGCCGTGCCGCGTAATCCCTTCGAAGGCGTGCCATCGAGTGCCATGCATAGCAACATCGGGGTATGGGGCCGGTCTCCCGGCAGGTTGGTCGCACAGCACAATGTAGCTGTACAGCGACCATGGAGCTTTCAATTCCCATGAATGCCCCTGAGAGGCGCGGACGAAGATAGCGGGCTCTCCGGAGTCCCGCATCAGCACCTTGAACTGTAGGCGCTGTTTTTCTTCTCCGTCTGGTTCACGGACATGAGCAACTGCCATCATGATGGCTGCTAGTTGGTCAACCGAGCGCCTACATAGATACTCGTTGATGACCTTGGCCTCGTCATACTTTGGATTATACCCAGCGTGTCTTGATTGACCTGTGTTCCACGGATAATGGTCAACGAGTTCCACTAGGTTAACCCAACCATCATGATCATCGAAAGATTCCAAGCGCCACACAGGATTGTGTTGCTTGTCTGGCGCATGTCTGCATATCCTGCTGAGAGCTTTGCTCAGCTGTTTGAGAATATCATTGGATGTGGGAAGGATTCCAGCTTTCCTGCATTCCTTCATGAATGTCTCATCCACCGAGCGTATCGGTGGGAGCTTCCGAAGCGCAAGTCTATCCCTGATCACATTTGGAGTCCCACTAGTGAAGGACGTGTCACCTGGGTGGTGCAGCTGAACCGCTGGCGGGTTTCCCCGCATCGGAACCTCTGTTGCTGAAGAGGCTGCGGCTCCTGAAGAGGAGGAAGCTGCGGCGGCAGCGCCTGGCGGGTTTCCCCGCGGAGATGCGCGACTGGCGCTGCCCCTGATCTTCGGCGCCCAGGTACCCCTCGACATAGCACCTTCATCGGACCTCCTGGAACGAGCCGCCACAGGCGAAGCTGGCGCAGGTGCATACCCACTGCGCTCGAAAGCTGCCGCCTTTTTCGCAATGGAGCTGCTGCGACTAGGCGGGCGTCTTCGTTCCTCCATAGGGTCCTGAGGTTGCTGCTTGGGCACAGACGCTTGTGTAGGAGTTGTGCCAATCGGCGGCCTCGGAGTTTCAGTTCGAGGCACCTCCATCTGCACGTCTGGCCCAGGGTCCTGAGGGCTCGTCTTCGGTTTCGGCACCGAGGACGGCTTAGGTGTCGGGGGTTCACTCTTGGCCTTCGAAGTTAGTGGGAGTGGGGGCCTCGTAGCCCTCTTCATGTAGATCTTACTAGAATCCTCCAACATCTTGCGAGTTGCCTCGCGAGTGCGGTCTTCTGCTGTCCGCATGCGCTCCTCATCCTCCGCCACACGTTGAGCCTTTATCTCATCCTTGATTGTCGGTTCTGGTTGTTGGGACTGGCTAGAGACGCCAGGCGAGTTTCCTCGCATACTAGGAAGACTGAAGAGCGCGTCTTTCTCTTCCTGGGTCATGGCTACCAGTCCCCTTGGAACCGGGGTAGGCTTTTCTTCTTCTTTCGGATCCAAGTGGCTCAAGATCCCGAGACGACGATTCACTTCTGCAATTTCTTCCTGTGTCATCGGGATAAGTTGCGGATGGCCCTCTTTATGAGGGGTTTTGCCCCTGTTGGGGCTCAGGCCTTCGTTGTTGCCAACGGGGCATCCTGGCCTGTGGTTCTGGAACGGCTGGGAACAAGGTCCGCATGCTGCGTGAGGCCTATACTGCTTGCGCGCCGCGATAATATCTCGCAGCTGAGTCCGCGCTTCTTGAATTTCAGGGCGGCGGATATTTGTTGCAAGCTGATAGCCTCCGCGAATGGCCTTGCCATCGCTGTCCCTATAGGCAGGGTTGCCCTTGCCGAAGGCCGAGTGTTCCCCTTTTCGGCGTCTTGGGTCGTTGTGCGGAAGTAGCTGGCCACCTCTCCTGAGAGCGTGTTCTTTTGGGCCAGCCTGCCTCCACTCACGAGGAAGTCGAGCCTGTGGATGTGGCTCTTC
The DNA here is from genome assembly GCA_963575745.1 of Prorocentrum cordatum. Classification (NCBI taxonomy): domain Eukaryota; class Dinophyceae; order Prorocentrales; family Prorocentraceae; genus Prorocentrum; species Prorocentrum cordatum. The sequence goes on along the minus strand of CAUYUJ010011336.1, from coordinate 1,020,940 downwards.
TCTGACGCGCGTATGGGAACGAGATCTTCTGGTGTTCTCATCAGAGGAAGCTGCCGAAGCAGCAGGAGCGGCACCCGGTGAAGGTGCCTGAGGAGGCTCCTGTGCGATCCCAGATGGATCGTCCGATGGAGGCAGGTCTCCCTGCTGGGTGGAGCTCGGCGCAAATGGCGCTTGTGCCGATGGTGATGATGATTCAGACTCATCAGGATCGAAGTCAACCTCTTCCTCACCATTCACGTCCATCATGAGGATGGTGACGTCATCCTCATCTAACCCGCAACCATCGCCTTCTACTTCTTCTGATGTCGAACTACCGATGATGATGGCCATTGGCGTATCTGGTACAGGCAGGTTTCCCTGCATAGCCGGCGTCTGTGCGTCGCTCGGCTGTCCCGGAGTAGGAGGCACTGTTGTCGGCTCAGGCTCGTTGCCGAGCACAGGCTGCCCAGCAATGTTACGCATGGCCGTATGGTTTGGCCTCATTCCCACCGCCTGGAGACCCCATCCTGGCGGAGGAAGATCATGACCGCGCATAGCAATAGCCATTTCTAGAGCATTACGCCATCTACCACGGGAGTATATCAAGTGTCTCTGCACGTCCTGAGGATGCGCGCTGTCAATGAGAGTCAGAGCTGCCAACAACAGCTCTGAGCTACCGCAAGCATCAGTATCCTGTTCTGTCATAATGTCAGCTTCGATATGTTCTTGACTCTCAGGATAACCAGTTATAAGTATCTCATGCATCCTCATGAGGGTCTGCAAAAGGGTGCGTGGTCCATATTCGCCTGGAGCAAGCGAACCAGGAGGTATGAACGGAGTATCTGGTTCGCCTGCAATGAAGGCCTGAACAAATGCCTGAGACTCCATTTCAATTAAGTCTTCAGTGGTCTGGGGATATTCTCCCATCAGAGACGGCCTGTTTCCAGGCGGGATTTCGGGCGGAGGTTCGAGGTTCCGTTGAACCTCGGAAGGCGAAGCCTCTATAGTGGTGTCCTCGTCGTCGCTTTCGTAGGCCATGATGTTGCCTGGGTTCCCGAACATCCAGTCGTAGGAAGAAAGAGGCTGGTTTCCCAGCGTACCGTGTTCCACGGGAGTAAGCTCGTTACTGCCCATAACGAACCGGCGGACGTACTCGAGGTAGTACGCGTACAACCCATGACCATGCGCTTCGAGCTCGTCGACGTTGTCCATGCCAACAACCCAAGTGACAAATATCTGCTCCATAGCCTCAAAGTCCTGGAGGCTCAGATATTCAATGGATGGTTCACTTGAGCCAAAATGGACTTCGGTCGACCTGCCCTTTCCATTTCCCTTCACTGGACAATCTCGCACAAGATGATCGGAACTACCACATTCATGGCATTTAAGAACCTGGCCGTCTCTACCTCGCGGGTTTCCCCGCCTACCTTTGCCTTTTCCTGAGGTCTCTCTACGGCCTTTACCACGGCCTTTTCCCCCAAAGAATATCTCATCATGTTGTTCATCTGAGAGCCTCTGGAGAAATGCCGCGATGCCTCGTCCGTTCAACCTCCGACGACCTCGCTTGCCTTTACCCTTTCCTTTAAAACTTCTACGTATCCTCCTTCTAACACGACGCACTGGTTTTCGCGTGAACCTCCTCCACCTTCGTTTAGCCTGTTGTAATAACCAGAACAAATGCTCAGCACGCTGATTGTCGTTATCCATATTCATGATATCTGACCAATCTAAAGCTTCAACACCATCTGATGATATAGTGTCTGTATCGGTGCCGGAGTCGAAATCCTCGTCTCCCAAGTAGGTGGATACACCGTCGGTTAGGGGGTTTGATTCCCCCCATAAAGAACGGTGTGGTTGTGGTTCTCTAGAAGGAGGGCTGGTTGCCCAGCTTGGTTGTGATCGATCCCCTGCTAATAAAGCAGTGGATTCTCCTGGGTCATCGGCCCATATGCTTGAGGGCCCGTTTCCAGGCTGGGCTTCAGTGGTCAAGGTAGTGTAGAAATTTCCACTACCAGATCCCCTTCCCCTTCCAAACACAGATCCTATGTTACCAGGAGACCGTTCGGATAGGTGGCCTATCGAACGCATCCTCTCCAGCAACTCATCATACTGTTGTTGTGTTCGGGGCATTTGGTGATTGAGTGGCTGTAAGAGTTGCATGGCTCGCTGGTTGCCGACGCCTAAGGCGCGGAATAGGATAGTGGTTAGCAGTTGGAAGTTGGGAAGGTCGAATCCCACCGATTGTGCCTCAAGTCGGGCCATTTCGAATCGGGTAAGGGTGACATCGATTCGTTCCCCGTGAGGCACGTGGAAGTCGATGAGTTGTGTGCCGTAATTTAGCTGTCGCTCATCTTCCAGGCGTTCGAGCTTCATGCTTAGGAGGAACATGATGTAGGTCACTGGGTCTGTGTGGACCCCATCGATGTCAGCACCATAGTTGATAATGTCAGGCGGTACCCTCATGGCGAGTGTCCTCGCTAGGCCACCTAGGCCGCGTTGTATTGCGGCCGCTTGGGCCTGTGGCGTCATACGTCCGCTTGTAACGTTGAGCCATGCGTTGACCTCGTAGATGTACTCACGAAAAGGTACATTACCTTGAGGGTCCCAATATGGGCCATGTGTTTGCCCATCGGTGCTGTTTTCTCCACGACGCATGTGTCCGATTGCTGCCCCCAGCGCGAACCATATAATAGCGAAAACGACTAGCCCGAGAATGTGTAACGAAGGACGGTTATGATGCGCGTTGTCGCGCTGGGGTAGCGCCTTGTCGAGTCTTCGAGGCGCTCTGTCTGGCGGGTCTCCCCGCCCCTGCTTCAAGTATTGCGCTGTTAGCTCGTTGCCGAGCGGTTGGTGGTAACGCAATGATGAAGCGTATATGGTACCAGTCTGGTCGTCTAGACGTCGTACCTCTCGTGTTGCTTCTTGCTCTTGGATAGATCCTCGTAAACGTACTGGGAGTGGTGGCGCAGGGTGGTAGGTAGTCACGAAGATCGTGCCGAAGAATATGAGGCTAAGAAGAGCAAGAGCTGACCACACGAGAGTGCGGCCAGCTCCGCTACCAAGTCGAAAGTGAGCCTGGTAGCTCAAATATGGCATATAGCCTGGCAAATTGCATCCATCGCTCTGCTGTGAAGGTACAGTATGAGGGGTGGATGGGTAAGATAGGATAAGATCGATGTAATGATCTTTCCAGCACATAGCGAACACTCGCGGTGTCCGGGCAAATAGGGCGCGCGTGCCTTGGGCCAAAGGCAACGGCGCGCGAGCTATGCTCCCGATACTGTAACATCTCCCAAAGAGCTACCCTTAAAGTTCGGGGCCTGGCTTCGTCGTCAACTGCCCCAGGTAAGTCACCGCGGTGGCCACTGGCTGCGCGCCAAGCGGGAGCAAGCTCGCGACCTCCACCATCCGCGGGCGGCCAGAAGAACCACTGCCCTCCAAGTCCACCACAGGAGCGACGCAGCCGGAGAGCAGCGGCCAGCGGAAGGTCTGGGAGAGCAGGGCGGGCCAGTCCTTCTTCCACTTCAAGATGGAGCCAAGCTCGAGGTCGATGTCTGCGCCCAATGCGGCCTGCAAAGCGAAGTTCAAGTGCGCGAACACTCCGCCGCCGCTGGTCTCCTCGCTGTTGCTGCGCGCGTTACGGCCAGCAAGGGCAGCGCTGCTGGGGCAGGTCTCAGATTCCACCTGGTAGTCAACGACGAGCTCCAACGTCCCCTTGAGCCCGATTGTCGGGCCTCCGACGTGGTCGCAGAGCAGCACGATCTTCGGGAAGAGGAATACCTGGAGCGCGCCCGAGACCTGGATGGGCGCAGAGAGGTGCCCCTCGGGGTCGAGCTGCTTCTGGTCGATCCTGTGGAACTTCCCGTCGGCGGAATCATAGAGGATCCCTTTCTTTATGTACCCCGTGGTGGAGACGACTGCCTGCAGCGGCGGGCCGCTTCCCCCTACCTCGCCAGCGGTGGCGTTGTACCCGACATCCACTGGGATTGTGGGGTCGATTACCATTGGAATTCCTGCCACTGTGAAGGCCAGTTCTGGAAGCTTAAGCGTCACCACAGTAGACTCCCTGGCTGCTTGGAAGCTCTTTTGGTCGAAACTAACGTCGAGGTGCAAATTCGCATCGCCCTCCAACCAAATAGCCAAGTGATCCAGCTTGTAATCCGTGACCACGATGTCGTAATGCAAACTGGTGTCGAAATTAAAGAAACACTCGTGGCAAGTGAACCCATCACCCAAATCCATGTCCCTGTTCTTCGCGCCGCCCTGACCGTCGAAATTCCAGGCCAGCCCAACGATTGTTTCCACCTCCTGGTCGTCGAAGTCCCCAGTGGCGATCGCCTTCACGACAGGGACAATCTCCTTCGCCACACTCTCCACGTCCTCGGCCACGTGTTGCACGCCGTGCCAGACAGACTGCACGAACCCGGTCACGGCGTCCCAGAAGCCGCCCACGCGGGCCCGCGGCTGTGACACGGGGCTCTCCTCCTCCTCCTCCTCCTCCTCCTCCTCCTCCTCCTCCTTCCTTGGCTCCGGAGCCGAGCCAGCTGCGGGGGGCTCCGAGGTGCCAAGGCGCCGTGCTGGGGCCTGCAGCGAATACGCGTGCCCCGGAGGGAAGGCGGACACCTCGAGGGAGACCTTCGCGTGACGGAAGACCTCCGCGTGCGCGGTGGCCCGGGTGCGCAAGCGCAGCACCATCAGGGCGGTGCCGGCGTCAAGATGCTCCCTGTCCTCCTCGAGCCTGGTAATGCGGCGCAGGATTGCCTGGGCCTGGCCGTTCTCGTCCTGGCAACCCCACTCCCGGCCGCCTGCCAAAACTATCGCCGCTGGGGCCTCCCAGCTCGAGGTACGACGGCCACCGCCGAAGCTCTGGCGAATAGAGGCCGCGAACGCCTCGGCCCCAGGCACGTCTCTTGCGACTTCGAGCTCCAGGGTGCCTTGAAGGTGGTCACAGCGGACGCCGAGGACCGCCGGGATATCGTCCAAATTCAGCACGGTCAGACCCGCCGCTAGTTCCGCCGTGTACTGAAGCAGCACCTTCTTCCCAGTCTCAGGGTGCCGCCACTCGAAGTGCTGGCGGTGATGCCGCTCCGCCCCGAGCTCCACCTCGGTGCGGCTGCCGGCCGGGCTGCGGAGCGCCGTGAGCCCGAAGAAGTGCGTGAAGTTCGGCCGCCGCCGGTGTGCGGCCCCGGCCTCGGAAGCGAACGGGGCCCCGACACTCGGCAGAGCGCCATTGTTGCCGCTGTCCAGACTCCACTGGTCGCATGGATTCGGGTCGTTGTGGTACTGGCGCTTGCCCACACCGCAGTCGTACTGCATGCACTCGTCGAGTGGCAAGGAAACCCCGCCGTGGCCCTGGTAGTAAGTGCAGCCGAACTGTTGGATGTAGGATTTTGGACAGAACGCAACGTCGGGGTCGTGGTCGCTGCAAACCTGAAGTGTGTACGTCCCGCTCCCCTGGTGGCTCGGACAAGTGTAGCGACATAAATAAGTCATGGCCGGCGGCGCGGGCCCCGGAGCTGGCCCGGGCCCCGGGCTCAGGCACATATTCGGGAGAAAAGGTGGCCCGGGAAGGTATTCGCAAAAGCACTTGTTCGACACGGGGTCGCACGGAGAGCGTGGATCAGTGTAGTACACCTTGGTAAGGGTGTGCCTGCAAAGGTCCCCGTCGAGAAGTTTTTCGCAAAGACCGACGCCAATCTGGTCAAGTGAATCACCAGTGCAGCCCGGAGAGCACATGTCGGAGATTTCGATCTTCTTTGAACACTGCAAGGCGCAGCCCAAGGTCTTGATGTTCCCCGACTCGTCGGGGTCGCAGAGGCACCCTGTTGGGCTTGGGGGCGAGGGTCCTGGCGGCGACGGCTCCGGCCCAGGGGGCGCCGGGCCTGGAACGGGCCCTGGCGGCTGAGGCCCACACGATGAGGCGCACATGTCCTGGGTGCCGAAGCACTGTACCCCTGGTGCCAGGGGATCCTTGTAACTGCAGGCATCATCGACACAGCACCAGGCCTGAGCCACAGCTGATGGAAGCCCATAAGCCAGGAGAGCGAGAACCATCATCGCGAACATATGATGAGCGGGATCAAAGAGGCACCGGTGGCGATTGCCCAAGCGCTAAGTCTAGGTGTTTTTGGTAGCTCAAAGCTGCAATACTTGAGCCAACATGGCTATGGGGACCATGCCGTTTCCTTCGCGGATTCCCGCCGAGGATCGCTTTCACTGTGTGACAGTGAGGACGGCCCTCTGCCACTATCTTGCCCAACGGCCACCATGGTCATTGTTGCGCTGTTCATGCTGACGGTCATAAAAATGAATCACGTCCACGCTGCCATCGCAAACGCTATAATCTTCAGGGGCATCACGACCAGTACAACAAAACGCCACCTCGTTGCGATGGCCATCTTTCTTCTGTCACGAAATTACGCGCCTCGGATGAACAGACGCAGTCTCCTCTATTGGGGAACTCTCTGTCGAACACCACTCTTGTCAAACGAGGACGGCCCGTCAATGCCATTTCGACAACCACCTTGGCGCGCGTCGACCTGCCAATCTTCAACGTCGCAGTCAACGATGAACGCATTCGATCACATCCACCAGCGGTGCATGAACTGCCCAACTCTTCTAGCAGATTTTATGTACGACGTGACCGTTTCCCCTCTTGGAAGCTGAAATGCCGTCTCGTAATGATAGTCAGTTTCGTATCTGGGATGGCCTCCTTATGCATGCTTACGTGCCTCGTGCGTAAGGAAGCCGCCTTTCAGTCTCGGCGACGCCCTGTTGACGATCGATTTCGATACACAAGGGAGGGATTGCTGCCGCGCCGCGAGGCGCTGAGTGGAGCGTCATCAGGTCCGCAAGAGTCTTCAATCGCCCACGATTGAAAATCGTAGATATTCTTAAGGGGCCGAGACGCCAAATTCACAGATTTGCTGGGCGTTCCCGCGAACCTCTTGGGGTCTGTCGTGTAAGAGTTGCCCCTGGCCCAAGACGAGCTAAGAAGGCCCCAAGAGGCCCACCAGACGATCCAGGAGGGCTCCGAGACGGCTCCATAGCGCCCCAGGACGGCCCCAAATGGCCTTCAGGCGGCCTGAGGGGCTCCGAAGACGGCCCAAGAGAGCCCCAATCGGGTCCCAAGAAACAACTTTGGCTGGCCCCCTCCTCCTTCCCTCCTCCCCCAGGGCCCGCAATCGCGTTTGAGGGGCAAGTGTGTGTGTGTGTGTGTGTGTGTGTGTGTGTGTGTGTGTCATGGCGGCGTGGCCCAAGTCTTCGCACTGGGCCCCGCCGCCCCCAGCTCGCTGACGCAGCAGCCGCGCGCTGGGCGGCGGAGCCGGCCAAGCCACAAGCTCGGGGAGTGCTCTGACCCCTGAGCCGCCCGCCTCTCCTTCTTTTCCGTCGGCCGCGTGCCTCCTCCATCCTCCTCCTCCTCCTCCTCCTCCTCCTCCTGCATGGTGTCACAATTCGGCTCAACGGCACCCCCGTTCATGCCATTCATCGCCAGCGCAGCAGTCACCCTCTGCCTAGCCGCCGACGCAAAAGTATGTGTGTGAGTGTGTGACCAACGCCCTATCCGCCAGCGCAGTCCCTCTGCCCAGCCGCCGACGTAAAAAGTGTGAATGTGTGTGTGTGTGTGTGTGTGTGTGTGTGTGTGTGCGTGCGTGCGTGCGTGCGTGCGTGCGTGCGTGCGTGCGTGCGTGCGTGCGTGTGTGTGTGTGTGTGTGTGTGTGTGTGTGTGTGTGAATGTGTGTGTGTGTGTGTGTGTGCGTGGGTCCCCGGGTTCCTGCACGAACCCCCCCGGCCGCCGGAACCTGCAAATCTACACTCCGTGGACTCTCAGCTGGCTCAAGCTGGGCTCCAACACTCCGAGGAGAACTCAAAAACAACCAAGATTGCCTCACGACTGCCCAAGTGGCCTCCAAGATGCCCTACGAGGGCTCCAAGAGGACCCCCAAGAGAGCTTCAAGAAGGACAAATCGCCTGAATCCCTTGGGCATGTATATCTTTTGAGCATGTTCGCCTCTTTGGTCTCAGCAGCGTCCAAGACTGCTCAAGAGGCCCCCACGATCGCTCCAAGACGGCACAAGAAGCCCTCAATGTGGCCCAAGAATCGCCCAAGATGGCTCAGCAGGGCCCACACAGGGCTCCAAGAGGGGCAACTTGAATTTACATTTCGAGCCCTCCGCCCCAAGAGACCCTCGAGACCGCCAGCAGGCGCCCAAGAAGGCCCGAAGCGGCCCCCAAGAGGCCCAAAAGAGCTCACCCGTGGACTTTTGTTTTTCCTCTGGGGGCCGGCGGAATGGCGCAAGCCTCTTGAACCATTGGTTGCCCCGAAGTATCTTAAATATTTCGGCGTTATCGCTTTTTAAACGCTTTCAGCGCTCCAAGACGACCCAACAGGCTTCCAAGATCGCCCCAATAGGCCCCAACGAGGGCCCCAAGGAGGCAGCCCAAGACACCTCCGAGGCGGTTGAGGCCCTCAAGGCGGCCTCAAAGGGGGGACACGCGCTGGCATTTCAAGCCCTCCGCTCTGAGATGCCCTCCGAGACCGCCAGCAGGCCCCCCAAGAGACCCCCAAGAGGCCCCCAGATGACCCCAAAGAGACCAGTCCCACAGAGGTCCCAACATCATTGATCCCTCTATCGTTTTTCCATGACGTGCATGTTCTCGCCATGTCGAGCTTGCGACATCCTAAGATGGCCCTGGAGACCTCCAAGATCTCGCCTAAGACGGCTCATAAAGCTCCCAAGAGGGCCCCGAAGACTGCCTACGAGGCCCCTGAGACGGCGCAAGAGACCCGAAGACGGCTCTGAAACGACCAAAGAGGACCCCAAGACGGCCCAGATGGGGCCCCAGTGCGGCCTCCGAAAGCGTCAGACGGGCCAAAAAGCCAAGGGCCCTACGACGGCCCAATGAGCCCTCGAAAGACTTCCGAGAGGCCCTTAAGAGGCTCCCAGGACCCCCACCCGAGGCGCCACGAGGACCCCAAGATGCCTCCTCTTCCTCGTCGTCGTTGTCCTCCTCCTCCTCCTCCTCCTTCTCCTCCATCTCCCCTTTTCTCTTCCTCCCCAAAGGTTTCCACAACGGCTGGAGGGAACATATGGTCCAATAGCTTTGCCAGACTTCGGCCCAACTTGGACCCAACGTTTGGCTGCATAGGCGTTTCCAAGAGGCCAGGGGCGGCAGTGGTTCGCCATACGCTTCGGATATTTTCTTCCTGCACGGCCGCCCTGATTGTAGTCAAGTCATCTAGCTCATCCCCAAAAGCACAGCCCAGCCGCGGGGCCATGAAAGCCACACAGATCCACCACTGCGCCTTCGTGCGCACAGTGCCCGAATAGGCCCACATTGCAATTATCTTCCCAGGAGCCCTCCCAACCATCTTCCCAGGAACCCTCTGCACGGGCCCTCTGGGAGCATGGCTGGGAGTACGTGACTGCCCTCAACCGAAGGGGCCTCCCCAAATGTGGTCCCAGTTGATGGGGTCGGAGGATCGCGCCGCATTTCCGATGCATCGGCGATGCATCGAAGGCGTCGGCGATGCATCGGCGACGTCGGCGTGGAAGAAATCGGGCCCCACATCGCGCCGCATCTGCTCGGACCCCATGTACAGGGCCTCGGAATCGATCCACCGCACCCCGCCCCATGACTCAGGCACGGTGGCACGCCAGGCCGAAGGGCGCTGGACGTCCCCAGATCACCCCACTTCGCGCCCCTGTGGGTGACGTGGGTGTCCTTACCTGCTTGCTCTCCACGCCAGTCTGCTCGTAGTAGGGACACGAGGAGTGGCGCAACCATAGACTTTCGACGGTCCGCGAGGATTTCTCGGATCTGCGCTGGTCCGGTTTCCCTGGCGCGCAGAGCGCGCCAGGGGCGGGCGGCGCCGGAGGCGCCGCCAGGGGCGTCCAGCATAGATCCAAGAAATCTGCGCTGGCCTTCGAGAGTTTATGTTTATGCGTTTTATCGCGAAGGCCTTACGGCCAGTGCCGCCGACCCTGAATGACGACGACGACGACGAGCGCTCTCGGGGGCCTCTTTGGGGGTAGTTTGGGGGCCTCTTGGGAAGTTCTTGGGAGCCGCTTATGAGCCTCGTGGGGGCCTCTTGTGGGCTTCCTGGGGGTCTCTTTGAGGTCCCTTGGGGCCTCTTGGGGGCCCTTTCAAGGGGCCTCTGGAGGCTTCCTGAGAGCTTCTCAGGCCGAGGGATCGAAATGTCCGTTCGGGTCCCCCGTCTGGGCTCCCTCTTGGAGTCGTCTTGGGGGCCTCCTCGGCTGTCTTGGAGGCTTCTTGGGCGGTCTTGGGGCCCTCTTGGGTCGTTGTGGAGCTCTCTTGGAGGCCTCTTGAACTATCTTGGGGAGGTCTTGGAGGCCTCTTGGCCTGTCTTGGAGCGTCGGGAAGCTGACAAGGCGAGAATGCTGAAATCTTCCAAACACCTATGGGACATCGACGTTTTTTGCCCCTTGTGGCCGTCTTGGAAGTCCTCTTGGAGGCCTCTTGGGGTGTGTTGGAAACCTTTTGAGCCGTCTGGAGGTTACTTTGGCGACTTGTACCGATACGTCATCGATATGGAACCCTCGAAGATCGTCTTGGGGACATCCTGGAGCACTTTTGCAGCGTCCTGCAGCTTTTCTTGGCCCCCGAAGCGCCCGGGGGGGATCTGCCCCGGGCCCCCCTCGGCCCCCCCCTCCCGGGACCCCTCCGGGGACCCTACCCACGGGACGCCCCCCCCGGCGGGGAAGGGATCAAAGGGAAGGGGCTTCCCTTCGACTCAACTACAACGTTGCTGAGACTCGACAGCCTCTTCCACACACCGACAGGGTCGGCGGATTTGCTCCGGCACAACGCGGAACGGCACAACCTCCACGAGCTGATCAAGGAGCCCCAAGCCCCGGTAGCACCTCCGCGCTGCCTGGCCAGCCGGGCGGCCACGGCGCCGGGGGCACGGGGCGCCTGCGGGCGCTCGCGTGGCCATGCCCCGCCCGCATCCCTCTTGGCACGAGTGCGCGAGCGAGGATCCGGATTCCCAGGAGCAGCTCATCGTTTAGGAGATTCAGTGGTGCACGTGTTTGCTCCCATCGACGTTGCTTCGAGCATTCTGTGAAGATCGGCCTGAATTCAATTTCTGGCAAGACAGTTGCATACATAGTTCAACCCAGGCGGGAGAGAAGGCCTCGCAGCACCGCCTCCTCGCCTCCGCAGCCATCCGTCGCAGAGGCCCACAGAGGGCCGTGCTAGCAGCACGCACTTCGCCATGCCCACGCGTGGAGTCCACGGCGGGCGTGCTTCTGTTAACGCTGCCAGCCTCCGGGGGAACAGCTCCGTGGGCCCCGAGGGCCACGAAAGCACGACCCAGGCGACGCAGACCTGGCCCTTCGGGGTGGCCCAGAAGTCCATCGCCGTGGCCTTCTCGCAGCGTGGCCCCCCCAAAGGTCTGGGCCCCATTCCCTGGGGCCAGCTCTCCACCCTGAGCCGTCTCCAGACGGCCTCGCGGCCCGGCGAGGGCCCCGAGGAGGCCCAAAGGGGCCACAAGCCTCCCGACGTGATTTTCGGAGCAGGGCGAGTTGAGACAGGGGCAGCTCGAAACCTGTCCTGAGACATCTCACGGGGTCCAGCACCAGTTTTCCGGGCTGCGCCCAGCCGCAGCGGGAGCGCACGACCGCCGGGCGCCCTCGGGGGCGCGCGCGGGGCGAACAAGAGCGGGGTGGGCGCGGGCCCGCAGCAAGAACCAGACATCTGGACTGAGCGACGCTTCCTAAAGTACCTGCAGGGAACTGGAAAGCCGCACGCGCTCGCGGATCCAGGAGGGAGAGGAGGAAGGGGACGAGGGGGAGAGAGAGAGAGAGAGGAACAGAAAGGAACAAGGTTGCCCAACCCAGCTCCTGAATGCTGCACCAAAGCTGGCTGGCCACTGTGCAGCAAGGGGACGCGCGGTTGTCTTCGCGCCCCCGCGTCGCCGCTCTGGAGAAGGGCGCCTCCCACACTGTCGAACCCAAGCTGCGGGGCGCGAGGCGCGGTGACCTGGCAGATTCTGGAAGTCCCGAACCCCCGCAAAATGTTGAAACCTCGCTTTCGCGCCTCTGCCCCCCTCGGGTGACCTGGCAGATCTCGCGAGCTCTGCATCCCTGAAATGCCGAAGACTCGCTTTTGCGCCTCTGCTCGCGGGCGAGCGGACCGCAACTACGAAGCACGGCAACTGCGCCCTGCTGCCGCGCCACGGCCTGGAAGCGCACAGCACCAGACACGGGACAGGGTTCCAGGCTTCCGTTGCGTGGGTGCATAGCGCAAGCGAGGCGCTTCAAATCGATGTGACCCAATTGCGCGACAACAGCGCTTCGCGTAATTCGTCTATCAGACAGCTTGCATCGGCTGTAAAACAACATCGCAAACTTTGGTTTCACTTGCCTCTGTGACAGCAACAGCTGGGGGCTGCAAGGATTCGCATCCGAATGCATGACACTGAAGCCGACCCGAAACAATTTGCCTCACATCGTACCAGCGCTCATAATGAAACGCCAACATGCAATGTGACTTCTGCGTGTTGACGCATGCGCGGTGGTGTACGGCGTGAATGGTGTCATGTGCGTGGTGCCGAATGCTCAGCGCCATGCCTAAGGTGCCCTGTGCCTGTGTAAAGCGTTGTGCCATTGGCTGAATGCTATGCCTGCGCTCTGAAGACTGATGTGCTGGGTCTCGTCTGCCGCGTGCCTGGTGCCGTGCGCCTAGAGCCGCATGCCTGGTGCCATGTTTGCCGCGTGTCCAGAAAACGCCCAATGCCGTGCTCAATCAACCGTTTACCGAATGCGTTGGGCCATGTGGCGTGTTCAGGAAAACCTGGCTCCTACAAAAATTGTCATCTCTTGTCGGAAGACAGGGCTTTGCTTCCGCCGCCTTCTGCCGAGGAAGGGATGCCAGCTCCTTCGATCCTCGAAGACGAGGCCCTTTCAGGAAAACCTCGCGTGGCGCCGTATGTGGCCGAAAGCCTAATTCATGCGACGTTTGTGGTCCTGTATGTCGGGTGCCGTGTGCCTGGTGCCGTGCGCCTGGCGTCGTGTGCGCGGTGCCGTGCGTGCGGTCCTGGGTGCCTGATGCTGCAGAAGCGGTGCCGCGTGCTCGCTCTCACACGGCCTGTGCAAGGAGACCTCAGTCTGGCCACACGTTCGGGTGGTACCAAGCGTGGCCCTGGCCCAGAGGGTGTCCCAGCTTCTCGCGCTATTTGGGAGCCCCTGGGGCCCTCTAGGCCTCGCGAGGGGCGCTCTGGAAGTCGTCTCTGCGTCCCCGGGAATCCTGGGGGCGCCCTGGGCCAAGGACACCTTTGGCAACGCCCGAACTTTCCTGGGCCGGCCGCCGCGAGAAGCACTGCCGCGCGCAGCGCGCGCATCGCGAAGCGGGAGAAGGCGGGGCGGCGCCCAACGGCTTTGCGGGGCTGCGGCGCCCAGCCGCCGGCGCCGTGGTCCCGAAGAGCACGGGAACTTGGCGGCGCCTCTCCGCGGCGGCTTTTGCGTCGACGGCCGACGCAACTCGCGGCGGAGGCGGTGGGGCGTCGCTGGCTGGACGGCCGCGTGAAGGGCCGCTGGCACATCGGCAGAAGGTTCTCGTAGTCAGCTCGCCCTCCCTGGTCTACACACTTTCCCACAACACACACACACACGCACGCACGCACGCATTCACACACACAAACGCACGCACGCACGAACGCACACGCACACACGAACGCACGCACGCACACACACACACACGCACACACACGCACGCACGCACGCACACGCACACGCACACACGCACACACACACACACGCACACACGCACACACGCACACGCTTCCACAGACGCACGCGCACGCACACGCTTACAGTTACACACACACACACGCACACGTACACCCGCTCCCGAACCCGCACCCGCACACCGCACTTACCACACCCACATCCACACCCACCCACACACCCACGCACCCACAACCACACACCCACACACCCACACGCCCACACACACACATCGCGCACACCACACAGACCACACAGACCACACGGACCACACAGACCAAACACACCACACACACCACACACACACCACACACACATCACACACACACACACCACACAAACACCACACGCACACACCAAACACACCACACGCACCACACACACACCACACACACACACAGCACGTACGCCACGCACAACACACAACACACAACACACACAACACACGCAGCACACAACCCTCACACAACACATCACACACAGACGCACGCACGCACGCACGCGCACACACATCTGTGTTCGAGACGGCGCTCTCCACGGGCGCTGGGCTCCGCAGGATCCCCCCCCGTCTCGAAAATCTCCCCACTTCCTCGGAACCGGGGACCCTCCACTCCTTCTGTTGAGAATCCCCCCCCGCTGGGAAAGTCGGAGTGTATTCGTCGTCGTCGTCGTTGTTGTCGTGTTCGTCGTCGTCTTCGTCTTCGTCGTTGTCGTGTTTGTCGTGGTGTTCGTCGTCGTCGTCGTCATCGTCGTCGTGGTCGTCATCGTTTGCAGGCGCGAATAGGAGGGGGGGATTCTACCCCCCAGACTTTCGAGAAGGGGTGAGGGGGGAGGCTCGACCCTCCCCATCTTTGGGGTGGGTGGGTACAGCCATCGAGCTACCATAAGGAGCGCTGAATAAGAAACGTGGGGGCTTTTCTGGCCACGGCGAGAGTCGGCTTCGAATAGGTTCCCCGACCCAGATCTAAGGAACGGCCCGAAAACTAGAGCCCCTGCTGAGCCTAAAGTGGTCCTTGTTTCAGCGTCTTGGCGTCTTGTCTGTATGGTGCCGATCAGGACTAGCCCCGTCCCTGCAAGCGTTCCCAGAGGACGCTCGCTCCTACAGCTACGGCGCCGCTGCAGCGACGTTGTCGGACCGAGCCCGTGTCCTGGGGGCGCGCTGAGCGAACAGCGCATCCACCGTGGAACGGATGCCTTACCCAACACATGTAGATCCGACCCCTGCCCGCCAGCTCCTTGAGATCTGGGCGTTGCATTCTTTCCGCACCAGCGCTTTCGCCCGATTTCGGGCCCCGGCGTTGCATTTTTTCCGCACCTGGCGCTTTCGCACAATTGGCCATCACAGATCGATCAGGCTCGAAAGCTGCCGCAGAAAGATGAGGTCTAGGGCCCTTGTCGTGTTTTTTTCGCCATGTTGCAGATTTTTCGCAACGTCGGATCTCAGGGCTCGGTGACACCCCCAGAACAATACTGCGCGAGCATAGGAGCGAAGGAGTTGGCGAAAAGCAATGAGTCAACGAGAGGCGGGAGAGCGTGGGTGAGTCACGGTGCGCCCATTAGATGCCCACTACTTCCCTGATCTTGTACCCGCTCCCAATGGCGAACAACAGCAGCATCTATACACCCACTTCCCAAATCAATGCAGAAGTCCACCATGCCTCTCCACATGTCAGCGTCATCGCGCTACTAGAAGAAACGCTGAACAAGGAACGAAGACCAGGCCACGGTGAGTCCCGACCACGAACAAATTCCACGACCTAGATCTAAGGAACGACCGTAAAACTATAGCCCCTCCTGAGCCCGAAAGGGCCCTTATTTCAGCGTCTTGGCTGTCGTAAGAGCACTAGCAACAATGAAGCACAACATCCATGGAAGGCAGCGCGCCCCTGGGACACGAAAAGCATATATACGCGTGTGATGACGTGTGCTTCGCAAACAGACCACGGATACGCAACACGCCGAGCCAGCCTGCTTCGTAAGTGATAGATGGAAAGAAGAAACAGCACAATTACGCATAAACTGTCGGAGGTCCGCGCGGATTTATTGGATCGACGCTGGGTCCCCCTCTCTGGTTCGCGGAACGCGTCAGGGGCGGCGCAGGCGCCGCCAGGGGCGTCCAGCACAGATCCGAGAAATTCGCGCGGGCCTCCGACAGTTTACGTTTATGCGGTTTCTCCTCCTTCGAGTGACGGCAGCTGGTGTATCGAGGATCCAACACGAACCAACAAAGAACGACGTGACTGCCAAGCAAAGCCTCGCCGTAAGTAGATCGGCGCGGCGGTCCATCGGCTCCCTTGCGAGGCCACCCGTCTGCGGCGCGGCCCGCGATTTCTTCCTGCGAGTTGAGTAGCATGCAGCCCGGATGCAATCGGGTAGTGATGAAGCGCATGCTCCAGCAAGCAAGCGCTTCTTGGAGGAGGCAAGACTGCATAAACATAAACATTCGGAGGTCCGCGCGGATTTCTAGGACCAGCACTGGACCCCTCTGGCGGTGCCTCTGGCGCCGCCCCTGGCGCGATCCAAGGAATCCGAACGGAGCCTTCAAAGTTTAGGATTCTGCAGTTTATTGCTCTTTGATTTTTAATGTAATGACCTTCTGAAGTGAAACGCCAGCATCAAGCCTGTCTAGCAACCTATAGGTAGCACTGGCCACGCAGAAGAAACTCGTATCTTCGCTCGCAAGGCCACGATCGCTTCTGAAATGTGAGAAGACCGCGCGCCCAAAGTCACGATCTCAAATGGAAGTCACGCGTCCTCGCTCCCAAGGCCACGCTCCTGAAAAGAACCCAATGGATCCTCGCTCCTGAGAACGGGATCTCAGGTGAAGTGCAACGCATTTTAGCTCCCACGGCCACGATCCCTGTTAAGACACGGAAAGGGCACAAATGGAAGCGCTGCTGCATGCTGTTGCGTGCTGATGCTTGCCGCTGTTGGGTGCTCCTGCCTCTACCTCCCCTGCCAAGACTCCTGCAATGCCATGCAACAATACCCTGCAACATTCCGTAAACCATGCCCCTGCAGAGCCATGCAGTACCCTGCAGACCGTACCCCCTGAGACACCCTGCAGACCTGCGCTGGCCCCGAGAGAGCACGAAGGAACCCCCAGGAATGCCCGCGCACTGCCCCCGAGAGGCACCCAAACTGCCTCGTCAAAGGCTGCAAGGCTCGAGCTCCCATGCAAAAACGCCAACCGCAAACATCAGCTTCGTTAAAAAACACATTCCGCCGCAGGCTCTCGCTCTGCAACGAAATCTCGCTTGGCGGGTCGTCGGCGGGTCCGCGATGGCCGAGAAGCCAATAACATTCCGCCGCGGGCTTGGGTCGCGGGGCGGGTGGGTCGTTGGGCGGGTCGCGGGGCGGGTGACGATAATACGAAGAATCCGCCGACCCTGTCGGCGTGTGGAAGGGGCTGTCGAGGCTGAGCAACGTTGTAGTTGAGTCGAAGGGAAGCCCCTTCCCTTTGATCCCTTCCCCGCCGGGTGGGGGGGGGGGGTTCGGGGGTGGGGTCCCGGGTGTGGGGTCCATCGGGCGGTTTGGCGGCCAAGAAAAGCCACAGGACGCGGCAAAAATGCTCCAGGATGTCCCCAAGACGATCTTCGAGGGTTCCATATCGATGACGTATCGGTACAAGTCGCCAAAATAACCTCCAGACGGCACACCAAGTTTCCACAACGCCCCAAGAAGCCTCCCAGAGGACTTCCGCAACGGCCTCCAGGTGCACAAATCATCGGTTCCCCGTACGTTTTACCACGATTTCGGCGTTGTTACCTTGTCATCTTCCTGACGATCCAAGACTGGCCAAGAAGCCCCCAAGACCGCCCTAAGATGGCCCAAGAGGCCTCCAAGAGAGTTCCAGAACGACCCACGAGGGCCCCAAGACCGACCAAGAGGCCTTCAAGACAACCGAAGAGGCCCCCGAGGCGGCTCCAAGGAGGAGCCCAAACAAGGGACACTAACGAACATTTTCGAGCCATCGGCCTCAGATGCCCTCGGGAAGCCGGAAGCCCCCAGAGGCCCCTCAGAAGCATCCCAAGACGCCTCCAAAAGACCCCCAGGTAGCCTCAAGAGGCTCCCACGAGCATCCCAAGCGGCCCCCAAGACCTTCCCAGAAAACACCCACACCCAGGAGCCCCCAAGACGACTTCAAAAAGAAAATCCCGACTCCGGGGAAAACGCATGTACGCCCAAAGAGGCCTCCAAGGAAGCCACCAAGAGACATCCCAAGAGACTCCGCGAGGCAGTCAGAAAGCTTCTGGCCTTCTGCTCGCCCTCCTCCTCCTCCTCCTCCTCCTCCTTCTCATCTGCCTCTTCCTTCTGATTACCCCTCCTCCTCAATTTCCTTCTCCATCCTCCTCCTCAGTCGACAGATAAGGGCTTTCCTAATTGTCCCAACTCTCCTGGACATCGTTTCTGGATGGGCCGGTGGGGATACGCGACAAGCGGCCCCCAAGACATTCCCAGAAAACACCCACACCCAGGTGCCCCCAAGACGACTTCAAAAAGAAATCCCGACTCTAGGGAAAACGCAGGTACGCCCAAAGAGGCCTCCAAGGAAGCCGCCAAGAGACATCCCAAGAGACTCCGAGAGGCAATCAAAACGCTTCTCCTGCCGCTGGCTTTGCCCCCTCCCTCCCCCTCCCTCAACGACATCATCATCATCATCATCATCATCATCATCATCATCATCATCATCATCATCATCATCATCATCATCATCATCATCATCATCATCACCACCATCACCACCACCACCACCATCATCATAATCATCATCATCAACATCATCATCATCACCGACATCATCCGCGTCCTCGTCGTCATCATCATCAACATCCTCGTCATTACTTTCCTCCTCCGTCTCCTGCTGCTCATGCTCGCCACGCTCTACCCCACCGCTTCCCCTCCTCCTTCAGAGCCGTCCTTTTCCTGCAAATACGTCCCTGCTCGCCTCGCTCTCCCCCCTGCTCTCCCCCCCCCTCCTCGTCTTCCCCTCCTCGTCCCTCTCGCCCCCCCTTCTCGTCCTCCTCCTCCCTCCTCGTACCTCTCCTTCCGCATCCTCGCCCCTCCTGCTCCCTAGCGTCCTCCGCCACCTGCTCCTCACCATCCTCGTCGTCCGCGTCGTCGCCGTCTTCAGGGTCGGCGGCACCGGCCGTAAGGCCTTCGCAATACTGATTACAGCAACGGCACTCAACACCTGGGGACTGCACTTCAGCCACCTACCGAGGGGCAGCGTAAGACCGTTCGGCCCTCTACTCTCATACAGGGGCGACGGCGATGGGAATCATTACCTCGATTGTGAGGGTTTCTCTCGGCGCAGGCGAACAGCTGAATTAGCAGGGGCCTCTTGGGCCCCTGTGGGGAGCTTTGGGCCAATCTTTTCATCGATCTTGGGGGCCTGTTTGGTCGCCTCGGACGCTCTGAAAACCAAAAAGGCGAGCATGGGAAAAACATGCAAGACAAACTAACATATGATGTGTTTCCATCATGTTGGCCTTTGGCGTCGTCTTGGGCTCTCTTGGGCCTCTTGAACCAATTTGGAAGACTCTTGGAGACTTCTTGGGCCGCTTAGATCGGTTCTTGGGTCCATCTTGGGCATTGTTCGACCCCTTTGTGTAAGACTCTATAATCACATGTTGAGCCGACACGGCGAATAAGCCAAACACATACATGACATCAGGGTTTTAACAATTTTGGCCGTCTGGACCTTTGTTGAAGCGTCTTGGAATTTCTCTTGGAGCCTCATTTGGGTCTCCTGCGGACTCGTGAGGTCTCTAGGGCCATGTTTTAGGGCTCCTTTGGAGCTCTCCGAAGCTGCCCATAACCCAATCGGCCGACTATAGGAGTATGGCGGACAACAGCTGGATCGATCCCCAGACCCCTGCTCCTCAAAAAATGCGGCTCCCTTTTCTCTCAAGTCCGAACCAAAATCGTGTCGAATATTCCGTCGAACGCCGAATTTCGATATGCTCGCAGATCCGAGCGCCACAATTTTCAAGCATGGCGGGAAACTCTGCTGTAGATGTTCCCGCTGCGTGCTGGTGCGTGCTGAGCTTGGGCCCATCTTCGCGCATCTTGGATCCACTCTTGGGGTCTGCCGTGCGCGTCTTCCAGCCCAAGAGAACCAATCAACATCAGATCGAGGAATCAGATCGAATCGGAACATGCGTCAGATCGGGCTGCATCGACGCGTGATCGGAATAGTATCGGATCGGCTGCGCGATTGCGCACAATGGCGCTCATGCAAACATCAGGCCGCACCGGATCGTCGGAACATAAGAATCGAATCCGGTCAAGCTAGCCGGAATCGCCATCGAACCGGATCGATCGGACCGAAATAGATCCTGCAGCCTTTTGGGGCCAGCTTGGGGACTCTTGGAGGCCTATTGGGGCCTCTTGAGCCATCTTGTGTCTTTTTTGCTTTCTGAGCCGAGGCAAGAAGCTTCACTGAAGCGTTGTGAGTTTCGTCATGCTCAAAATCAGGCACGGTCTCAATCTCATCGAAGCCAAGGATGCTAATCATCCGCCGTTGGCACGCTCATCTGCACACCCGAAACATAGCATATATGATATTTATTACTAGTTCTTCTGTAATTGGAGTGACGCCCTCTGTGAGTAAGGAGATGCTCCAGAATCTGTGGCTCGTCCCACATGTGCGAACTCTTATCGGAAACAAGAAAACGCAACGTGCGCAGCGTAGTTGCTAAAAACGGCCGTCACGATTCATCCATTCCAAGGAGGAGGAGGGCTGGTAGTTGGGTTCGAAGATATGCTGGCAAACATAATAAAAATAACACCTGATGCCTGCTCAACCTTTCCGGGCAGAACTATACCAACAGCTCGTCGTACTCTTCTGGGCGAGACGCAGGCCATAACTGGATGTAGTCCAAGATCATGCTGTGAAGTCGGTCCACGGTGGCTCTGTTGGTCTGATCGTCTACAACATTGACGTTCTCACCAGGGAAGTCCAAATCACCATCGTCGCCCGCGTGCGAATACAACTCCCTTCCCAGAATCTCGTGGCGCTTCGGCTGCATTGCTGGTCCATCGAAGCCGAACCAGGCCGTGTAGCGCCAATCGTCGACGCGGACGGTGTACCCCATGATCTCAGTACAATTTCTCGGGAATCTTGTCTGCACCGTCCACTCCGTCTTACGTGATGGTTTTGCGAATTGGCTGAAGGCTGCCTTCTTGATCGACACATCGTCGGGATTGACGAAGACAGGAAGCAAAGATGTTCCATTGATGTCTTCACCATTCGCACGAGGATCTGGCAAGCCAGCCAGCTCAACAAGTGTAGGGTAGAAATCGACTGCCTCGCCCAACACATTAGTCACCCTCCCAACCGAATTCTTCATCCAGGGCGCACGAATCATCGTTGGTGTGCGAAGCGCAAGCTCGAAATTTGTCATCTTTGCCCACGTGTCATGTTCGCCCAGCTGCCAGCCGTGATCGCCAAAGATGACGACGGCTGTGTCGTTTGCTAAACCAAGACTCTCCAACTCATCGAGGACCTTCCCGATGTTGTAATCGGTGTAAGCCACCGCAGCGTAGTAACCTCTACGATAAATCCGAGAACGTGTTGCGTTGCACGTGCCGTTAAATTTGATGTCCATGCCTTCGACGTCGGCTGGATAATGCCAAGCGACGTCAGGCATCCCGATGGGAGCATACGTATAATTTGCCAACGGTATGTCTTCCAGATCCTCGGGGAAATGGTCCAAAAACTCGCCTGGAAACACCCAAGGTACATGCGGCTTACGGAACCCGCATCCAACGAAGAAATTCTTGCCTGTCTTCTTCGCAGTATGCAACAAGTCCATGCAATTGTCTCGGACCCGCTGGTCTTCCAACTGGTAGTGGAACCGAGTCTCGTTGGCAGTCGTGTTTGCAGCGCAGAACGTAGGATTGTTGTCTTGGGGTGGGTCTGAATGGACGCAGTGGTACGGACCGTCTACGGGCCCTCTGGCCGAGGAACTCGGGCACGCGGGCGGCTGGCATTCGGGCGAGTAGTATGGCCACTCTTGCGACCACGACTTCTCGTAATCGTTGTCGGGAGGTACCATGGGATGGTACAGCTTGCCAGAGCCTAAGGTTACATATCCATGGTTCCGGAAATATCCAGGCAACGATGCCCATTTTGCACCGACTCCTTTTTCACGGAAATGGTCGATGAAGTTCCACACCTGTGTAGTGTCTGGCCGCCGACCGCTCAGGAACGAGTTCCTTGATGGAGCGCAGAACGCGTACTGGACGTAATTGCGCTTGAACGTCAAGCCTTCGCGAGCGAATTTGTCCATATTTGGGGTGTGCGCGAGGCTGAAATTATAAGGCCCGATATTCGGCCGCATGTCGTCGACAACAATGAAAAGCACATTGCGGCGGGGCGAGGGCACATGTACGTTGCCGACGCCATCAACTTGAAGCTCTGCGCTGCTGGACGACGCTCCCCCAAAGGCTGCCAAAAGCAAGCCTGCCTGTATCGCGGCCGACATCGCCCCGCGTAGACGGCGCGCAGCAAGCAGGCTGTAGAACTTCATGAAGACTTGAGCCCACATGGCAACGGAGCCGCCTTGGAGCGCCTCCAGGTCCTCTCGTGGGCTCTCTAGGCACTCTCTGTGTCTCCGACGCGACTGCCTCCATCAGCCTGCAACTGCCCCTAGGCTTGTCGGCTTGATCGCGATCGCCTTGCCATTCATCGCGACGCCAACGCGATGCTGCACCGCTGGGGCCCGCACGACGCCGTGACAGCCATTGCGTTCTGCGCGCGGCAGCCCAGACAGTGCGGTAGGTGCACACGATGAACAAGCTAGCTATCACAATTCTAGGGGTACTTTCGTCGTCCATCTTCAACCTCCCCGCGGTGTCCCAATTGTTCTGTGTGTTCCGGGGAAGGCGGGGGATGAGAAATTCCCGCGGTGCAGCTGCTGGCAGGCAATTTTTTTTTGACGAGCCTACTGTACCACCACCGGCCCCTCTACGAACGCCGAGGGGCGCGGCTCCATGGACGGCGCAGCATTGAACCTCAAGAGAGGTCGCAGCTCTGTCGCTCTGGGGCATTTTGCTTTGGCAGCCTTCTGAATACGCGATTGCGCCTAAGCCTTGTTCTGTGGCATGCCCTCGACCTCAAGGTACATCAGCCCCGAGTTGTTAACAATTTTGGCACCTCCAGCGTCTTTAACTAACTTTCCAGATAAAATCACGAACCTTGACGCTGTCATGTGGCACGACCTCGCTTTCTCTGCAATGCTCCCAAGTAACTCTTCGCTTCCACATTCCCCGCCTCGACAGCTCCCTGGTAGAGTTTGTATGCCTTGGTCCTATCTGGACGCGTGCCACTACGAGGGCCGTGCACCCATTCCAGTTTGCAAGTCCCTTCAACGTCCCCTGTTTCGTGGACTTGCAAGAAAGACCCAAATGCTGCCGATTGTCTTCCTCCAGCCCGAAGCCACCCCAGAACCAATTCCCACACTCTAAGCAACCACCCCTGCCTCGGGGGGCTATCTCTCGCCGTTCTGTGCCCCGTCATGTAGGCCGTCAAGTGAAGCTCAATAACCATGAGTTTGTTTCCAGAACCCCGACGTCGTGTCTTTTTTGTTTTTGGTCCTCCTCCCAAAACGTGGACCCCCTGAGATTTGTCCCTTTCCCCAAGATCGCCTTCATCTCGAACCGTTTTTACCTAACAGCGAAGACTGATAGGTCTCTAGTAGTGTCAAAAGAAAGCATCTTGACTCCCCAAGGGGGTCTGGGCGGGTGCCGGGGAGAACCCGCGGAAGTCGTTTTAAGCAAACAGTTACACACTTCGTGGTCTTCGAGGTCCCAGAACTCCATTCCTGGGCATGATTTTGAATGCCTGGAGCCAACTGTAGGCCACTTCGTGGTCTTCGAATTCCCAGAACTCCATTCCTGGGCATGATTTTGAATGCTCGGAGCCAACTGTAGGCCACTTCGTGGTCTTCGTTCCCAGAATTCCATTCCTGGGCATGATTTTGAATGCCCGGAGCCAACTGTGGGCCACTTCGTGTTCTCGAGTTCCCAGAACTCCATTCCTGGGCATGATTTTGAATGCCCGGAGCCAACTGTAGGCCACTTCGTGGTCTTCGAGTTCCCAGAACTCCATTCCTGGGCATGATTTTGAATGCCCGGAGCCAACTGTAGGCCACTTCGTGGTCTTCGAGTTCCCAGAACTCCATTCCTGGGCATGATTTTGAATGCCCGGAGCCAACTGTAGGCCACTTCGTGTTCTCCGAGTTCCCAGAACTCCGTTCCCGGGCCACATTTTGAATGCTGAGGCAGGCTGATGCTGAGGCTGAGGCAGGCTGAGGCTGAGGCAGGCTGAGGCTGAGGCCGAGGCTGAAGGCAGACTGAGGATGAGGCTGAAGCAGGCTGCAGGCTGAGGCTGAGGCAGGCTGATGCTGAGGCAGGCTGAGGCTGAGGCTGAGGCTGATGCAGGCTGAGGCTGAGGCAGGCTGAGGCTGAGGCCGAGGCTGAGGCAGACTGAGGCTGAGGCTGAGGCTGAGGCTGAGGCTGAGGCTGAGGCTGAGGCTGAGGCAGGCTGAGGCTGAGGCTGAGGCTGAGGCAGGCTGATGCTGAGGCAGGCTGAGGCTGAGGCTGAGGCTGATGCAGGCTGAGGCTGAGGCAGGCTGAGGCTGAGGCCGAGGCTGAAGGCAGACTGAGGCTGAGGCTGAAGGCAGGCTGAGGCTGAGGCTGAGGCAGGCTGAGGCTGAGGCTGAGGCAGGCTGAGGCTGAGGCTGAGGCAGGCTGATGCTGAGGCTGAGGCAGGCTGCTGAGGCAGGCTGAGGCTGAGGCCGAGGCTGAAGGCAGACTGAGGCTGAGGCTGAAGCAGGCTGAGGCTGAGGCTGAGGCAGGCTGAGGCTGAGGCTGAGGCAGGCTGAGGCTGAGGCAGGCTGAGGCTGAGGCTGAGGCTGATGCAGGCTGAGGCTGAGGCAGGCTGAGGCTGAGGCCGAGGCTGAAGGCAGACTGAGGCTGAGGCTGAAGCAGGCTGAGGCTGAGGCTGAGGCAGGCTGAGGCTGAGGCTGAGGCAGGCTGAGGCTGAGGCTGAGGCTGAGGCTGATGCAGGCTGAGGCTGAGGCAGGCTGAGGCTGAGGCGAGGCTGAGGCTGGACTGAGGCTGAGGCTGAAGCAGGCTGAGGCTGAGGCTGCAGGCTGATGCTGAGGCAGGCTGAGGCTGAGGCTGAGGCTGATGCAGGCTGGCTGAGGCTGAGGCTGAGGCGAGGCTGACTGAAGGCAGAGGCTGAGGCTGAGGCTGAAGGCAGGCTGAGGCTGAGGCTGAGGCAGGCTGAGGCTGAGGCTGAGGCTGAGGCTGAGGCAGGCTGAGGAGGCTGAGGCAGGCTGAGGCTGAGGCTGGCAGGCTGAGGCTGAGGCTGAGGCTGAGGCTGAGGCTGAGGGCTGAGGCTGAGGCCGAGGCTGAAGGCAGACTGAGGCTGAGGCTGCAGGCTGAGGCTGAGGCAGGCTGAGGCTGAGGCTGAGGCAGGCTGATGCTGAGGCAGGCTGAGGCTGAGGCTGAGGCTGATGCAGGCTGAGGCTGAGGCAGGCTGAGGCTGAGGCTGAGGCTGAGGCGAGGCTGAAGGCTGAGACTGAGCAGGCTGAGGCTGAGGCTGAGCAGGCTGAGGCTGAGGCTGAGGCAGGCTGAGGCTGAGGCAGGCTGAGGCTGAGGCTGAGGCAGGCTGAGGCTGAGGCTGTGACTGCGACTGCCGTTGCCACTGCGACTGTCATCGCGAGTGCGACTACGACTGCGAGAACAGCAGAATTCTACAACTGGATTCTCATCTGAATCTTAAGGGAATGCTTCCAAATATGCTCTTACACATCGCTGTTAGGTTGCTTTGCCGGGATAATTTATTGCGGTCCTCGGGTCCCGTTGGGGCCCCCAGAGGCTGAGCATTACACCCCCCCTGTGTTTTTCTCGTGGCGAGAGAAGGTGGGGATTCTGCTCTATTCCATCCATCGCCCTTGTCCTGCATTAACCTCAGGCCACATGCCGATTTAGCGTTCCCGGCCTCGTGAGCCCTGCACTCCCAACCCGTTCCCAACGTTGCCGTCCGAATCTCCTGCTTCACGCGCTGTCCGAAGAAACGCAGCTGCCTTTCCGTGTCCCGCTGCTCACCTCACCATGAGTGTGAGCGTACACACTTGACATACTTCCGAGAAAGACGTTTTTTTGGGGGGTTGTCTGTTTGTTTTTGTGTATTGTTATTGTTTTTTGTTATTGTTGATTTCCCCGCATCCCGCGCACTAAGTAAAAAAAAGGCGAGGAGGCGGCGAGGGGACGCTTTTTTCTTGTGGCGAAAAGCTGGGTTCAGCCTCTCCTGGCAGACCGCCCGCCTTTGGCAGGGGCGGAAAAGTAGAGCGGGTGGGAGGAATTGCGCAGCTCAAAACCGAAGTTGCTGGAGAGGGGGGGGGGGGGAGAAAGAGAGAGAGAGAGAGAGAGAGAGAGCGCGCCCGGTGAGGAGGGGGAGGATCCATCCGTTTCGGCAAGCACAAACGATAACATATTCCCCCCGCATCCCGCGCACTATCTAATTAAAGGAGGGCGAGGAGGTGGCGAGGGGGCGCCTCTTGTGGCGAAAAGCTGGGTTCAGCCTCTCCAGGCAGACCGCCCACCCGTAACTACAGGCACCCCCTCCTTGATCCACCAATCGCGCGGCCTCTCACTCAAAGGGGGGAAGGGGTAATCCCACTGTAAGGGACCCCCCTCGCAGGCAGAATGGCGGTATTCTCCATCCTAAGCAAGGAGCACGGGCTCCAGCGCTGGCTGAGCCGCCGCACCTCCCGGCAGGGGGCCAACCCTCCGGGTGCCATCTAAGGGGGGCACGACGGGGCGCACCAGCCTTCCGCGCGGGGTTACCCTGGGTGTCCCGTCCAGGACCCCACATGGGAGGAGGTTTAAGCAGTCTCCGAATGCCGGCGCGGGGGATAAGGGGGGGGGTGCGATTCCCCGTGCGCGAAGGGAAAGGCCCAGTCGCGCCCATGATCGCCACCTGCGCCGCCCCCCAGCCCCCTGGCAAGGACGCCCCCCGCCGACGCCCACCCTCCAGAACTTGGGGACGGAGGTCCCTCGCAGTCCACGGGGGTCCCCTGGAAAGGGTCCCCCCAGCATGGATGCCGCTTCTCACCCGGCGCTCCCCTCCTCTCCCTCCTCCGCCGATCGCTCGGGTTCCGCCCTGTCCTGCAGGCTCTTCGCCTGGAGGTGGGGGGCCCTGCGCATGAGTCGGGCGTCGTCCCAAATCGGGGGCGCTGCCCTCTCTGGCCTCGGGCGCTCCAAGATCCGTTGCACCCGGCGGGCCTCGGGGATGTCGTCTCCGACTCCATCGAGGAAGAAGATGGCATCATCCCTGTGCGGTAGCTCACTCTCACCGTTCTCCCTCCTCAACGGCCAGAATCTCCTGCGCCTGCGTCCACGCGCTGCCCTCCGGCTGGGCGACCTCGTCGAGCCGCTCTGCGATGGAGTCCGGGGCGACGACCCAGGTGAGGTCGATTCCAGGCGGGAGGAGGACGTCGTCCCAGGACGCGGGCACGGCGTCGCCCAAGCGACAGCTGCCGCTTGGGAACCCGTACTTGGCCGTCTGCCATTCCCCCTGCGTCCCCGGGGGGCCCGAGCTCCCGCGTGGTCCCAGCTCTCCCGCTCCTCCTCCAGCATCTCCGCATTCGGGGGACTTCCTCGAACGCCTCCGTGCTCGGGGGGGAATGCGAGGCTGGCGTTCCATCTCCCAGCGCCCCTCCTCGCGGTGACTCGCTCGGGGCGCCCCTCCTCGCCCGGCCCCCCGGCGCGGGGTGGGCCCCCCTCAGGCTGAGCAGATATCCGAGTGTTCCCGCCGCCCGCGGGCCCGCCAGCTTCTCCCGGCCCTCTCGCGTTTCCTGGGGGTGTGTCTCGCGGGGGAGGCGGCCCCCTCCGTGCGGGGGGTTCACTGGTCCGACCCTTCCCCGGCCTCCCTCTGGCCTTCCGTCGGGCCCTGGTCTCGTGCCAGCTGGGACCCCCCACGGGGGGGCTCGGACCTCGGCCGGTCATTTCCCTCCTCGACCCGAACGGCTGTTCCCAAGGCGTTCCAGGACTCCGTCAGATCCAGGAGCTTCTCGGGCACGCGGTTGTCCAGAAGCCGCATGGCCTCGACTCGGCCTTCAGCCTCGGACTTCGGGGGGCTTCCACGCGTTGGGGAAGCGCCTGCTCGGGGCCCACTTGTTCTCCCTGGGCTGGGCGGCTCCCTCCAGGTCCTCCACTGGGGCCTCCGGCTCCTGGGCGCCCCGGGCCTCCTGGCTCCCGCTCCGTCGTCATCCACCAAGTCCCTCGACTCGACATCCAGCGCTCGCCCGACGGCGCGCAGGGCCGCCGCCTTCTCCGCCGTGGAGGTGAACTCGAGGCCTTGGCACTCCTCCTGGGAAAACAGTTTCCCTGGCGACCCCGGGGAAGCGCCCAGGTAGCCCCGGCGGACGTGGTAGTTGTAGTAGAAGGTCCGCCCCTCTGACAGGTGCAGTAGGGATGGGCGGGGCCGGGCTCCTCGTCTCCGGGTGCCCTGGGCCAGGCCGCCCGTGCGCGTGGTGAGTGCGCTCCGCGGCCGGGATGAGGTGCACCCCTTCTTCCTCCCTCGGGGCCCGGATTGCGGTGCTGACCGTGTCCTGGTCCGCCTCCTCCCTCTTCCCGAGGGCCGGCCCGTGGTGGTCTCCTTGGCCCCCAGAGGCCTTGGCGGGGGCTCCCCGGAGGATCCCCCGCGCATGATCATCTTCAGTGCGGGCAGTGACCACCGCGAAAGCGCCCCCTCGCTCCCCCCGGCGGGCCACCCCTCGGCTTTCCCGCGCGGCCCCCGTGGCTGGCTTCCGGCCGGCCTGGGGTTCCGGGGGCCCCAGGGGGGTGCCTTGGACGCCGCTTTCCCCTTCGTGGGGAGTGGGGCCTCGCGGCCAGCCTGACGACCTTCCTGGGCGGGGCGTGCTTGCTGGTCCTCAGGGGAGGCCCCCGCCGGGCGCGGCGGGCCGCGGGGTCGCGCCTGCTCCGCCCGCTTGTGGAGGGCTTGGAAGTAAGAAGCCCAGCACCATCTCGAGCGTGAAAGTGCGCCCCGTTCCTGGCTGGCGTCCGCGTTGGTCCGCAAGGGGGCCTCCCCAGAGAGATCCCGAAACAGGCGCTCCCCCAAGGCTCCCTGGAATTCCCCCAGCTGCTTCCGGCACTCCCGCGCGACCTCGTCCACGTAGACCCCCCCATCCTGCCTGTCCCTAGCCTGTCCTCGATGGTGGGCGTCCATCCACCGGGGCGCCTGGTGGGCGCCGCCCCCGCCGGGTGTCGCTGCCAGGATCTGCGCCCAGTCCTCCATCTGCAGGGCTCCCGGCCCGCGAGGTGGCGAGGGCGCGGCCCCCCTCTGGGTGGCCGCCCCTTTCCCCTTCCCTGCTCCGGATTTTGGCTCAAGTGGCTCAAGGCTCAAGGAAAGGCTCAGGGCCAAAGGAACTTTGCAGCGATCGGTGCCGACTTTCTCTACTTTGATCTTACTTCCATTCCCCTTACATGACCCTACACCTCACATTCGAACATCTTTCTTCTGCGCGTTCGCCCTCAAATATTCAACGATGACTGGTGCACATTCGCGGGGGCCGGGCACGCCAGTGGGAGGTGAGAGGAACGTTAATCGTCGTCTTTTTAGCCCTCTGCGCGAGATGGACGACGATGCGCCAGGAGCACAGGTGCACGACATCGCGACGCCCAACACCCCTCCCGAGGCACGTCCACCAGCGCTCCACGAGATCGCAAGCCTTCTCAGGCAGGAGGCTCAACCTTTACGCAGTGCGATCGTCAGCCTTGAGAACCGCCTCGGCACGAAGATGGCGGCCGTGGAGGAACGGATGGAGAACGTGGAGATTCGCAGCACGAACTTGGAGAACCTCGAGGCCCCCAAGGCCCAGCCCAATGTCAATAATGAGGTAATGGACCACATCAAAGCGCTGGAGGTCGAGATAACCGAATTGAGGAGCGCCGCTGGCTCCATCGGCACCGGCTCCAGGGACACGTACAATGAGAAGGATAACGTTGTGGTGATCGGGGGATTGTCGTCGCTCGCGGACTTCGAGGAGGCGAAGCAGTGGCTCGCAGACAAACTGTGGCACCTCTGCGCCCCGCAGCCCGACGATATCTACGTCAAGGGGGACTTTCACGGGATCGTCTTCGCAAAATTTCGCGACAAAGCCACCAACGATTCGATTGTTAAGGCGTTCCGGGCATCCCGTTTCATGGAGGGCGGGACCACACTTTGGGCTAAGACCGACAAGGCTATTCGGAACGGGTCATCACGTCGTTCGTATTCGGGACGAAATTTATGTTGAAGGGCTGGGGGTACACGAGTGAAAGCATTTGGGCGGACCCCCAAGAGGGCAAGGTATGGGTGGGGAACGAAGTGGCCGTTCAAGAAACTATTGAACATAATACTCTGAACGTTCGCTTCGGTACTGGCTGGGAGGAGTGGTTGCATGAAGGCGGTCTCCCATAATTTCCAGACATGGTCCAGAAACTTTCGGACAAGTTGAGCCGCGTGCCTTCCAAAGGCGTTGGGAAAAATGGCGGAAAAGCCAAAGCCAAAGGTAAGGGGCCGCACCCGCATTAGGGGCGCCAGCCACGTGTGAGCAATAATGTTTCACAATTGAGCCCTGGAGGCAACGAACCCCTTGCTGAAGGCGTCCGGGAAGCTCAGGATCCTTTCCCAGCCAGGGGAGAGCACCATGGCGAAACCAGGCTTTCCTTGGCTGCTGCGCGGGGTGGCCGTTTGCGCCCTGCACCGCGAGATGTCGTCTTTGCATCATGGAACATCGAGGGTTACACCGAAGCCAAGCAGATCGAGCTGGAGAAAATCATGACCGACAGAGGCATCATGGTCCTCTGCGTGCAGGAGACCTGGACGCCGAAGTCAGGCGCTTTCATCACCGACTCCAGCTTTCTCGCCATCAACTCAGGCGGGCAGGAGGACAGCACGGAAAGACAGGCGTGGGTTTCATAGTGGCGCCGCTGGTGCGTGCTTCGATCGTGGGTTTCTGTCAGGCGACCGCCCGCATGGCATCGCTCAAGCTGCGAGCCTCTGGCGGGAAAGTAATTCTGTTCTCAGCTTACGCTCCTCACAGCGGCAAGTGTTTCAACGAGAGGCAACACTTCTTCCACGAACTTGCAGACTTTGTACCATCACGTTCAGCGCATGGTCCTAAATTTGCATTTGGTAACTTTAACGCAAGATTCCGCAGACGCATGGGCGATGGCGAATCTATTCTGGGCGCACATATATTCGCGCATCATGGGCAAGAGTGCAAAGCATATTCAAATCGTTTTCTGTTGGTCGAGGCGTGCTCACGGCTTAATATGTGCATCAACAACACTTTCTTCGATCTTCCGCAAAATGCCTTGGCCACATGTTATAATGTGGGATTTTCGCCCGGGTGCGAGGTGACCTCGGAGTGACACTCGTACATTGATTTTCTTCTTTGCAACCAAGATTGGCTGGGGAGAGTTGGTCAAGTCCGGCCGTGCTCCGAGGCTGCGCTGGCGTCTCATCATTTCCTGCTGCTCGCTCGCCTGGCGGTAGAGGTGGACAAGCCGCCGACAGCGCCAAGACCTGTTGCCATGGACATACAACAGCTGGGCTGCGATCAGGTTCGACGTCTTTTTACACATCACTTCGTCTGCGCCCTCGAACAATTTGACGAACACCCAGCGGGAACTGACGACGTGGATCTCCAGTGGTGCTGGCTCGTGGGCGCCTTTGACCACTCCGCTGCGTCCTGCGTGCCGCAGCTGGAGGTGGTGCCACGCAGACCGTGGATAAGCTCAGGAACGCTGCATCTTATCGCCCGAAAGTCAGACGCTCGTCGACGCGGGGCGACCCTGGAGGAGAAACATCTCGCAAAAGAGATCCGAACATCGGTCGCTCGGGACAGATCGATGTGGCCAAAGACTCTAACGGCGGACGGCAACTGGAAGGAGATACGGAAACTCCGGAAAGGCTTCTGTCCGCAGCAAGGGCGCCTACGGGACGCAAGTGGGAAGCTTGTCGACAGCGACCGCCGTGCCGAGACGCTGGCCGACCACCTCGAGAATATCCAATGGGCCGTGCGACCCACTACTGTCGCGGTGGAGGAAACGCAGCTCAACCCAGAGGTACCCGTTCGTAGTGGACCCATCGATGCCGCAGAAGTGTGTGCTGCCGCCAAGGGCCTCCGCGCTGACAGAGCGGCCGGTCGCGACAATCTGCCGCCCGAGTTTTGGAAAGCCGTCACCAGGGACGGCGAGACCTCGCTGGAAGGGATCACGAGTCTGTAGTGTGATGTGGGCGAACACGAAATTCCAACGGCTTGGCATAAGGCGCGCGTCAAATGATATACAAGAAAGGTGACCCAGCCGATTGCAACAATTATCGGCCGATTAGCTGCTTATTGCGGATCGGCTAGTTGCTGTTCGTCGCCATCCTGCTGAATCGGCTCAAACAGGCAGGCGCAGAGGACGTCATCTGGAAAACGCAGTTCGGTTTCAGGTCGGGACGCGGGACGGTAGATGCTATTTTTCTGGCGCGTCGTATTTTGGAAGACGCTTGGGCTACCAAGGACGGAAAAATAATGATGTTAGCGCTGGATTGGGCAAAGGCGTTCGACTCTCTATCGCCGCAGGCGCTGGCGACGTCCCTGCGACGATTCGGCTGCCCGACCCACTTCGTCAAGATGATCGCCGCTATTTGCGAAGGGCGCCAATTCATCGTTACCGATTTTTTTACCGATTCCTCCAAGCACACGCAGCATTGCGGCATATGCCAAGGTTGCCCTCTTTCGCCGTTTTTGTTCGTGATCGTGATGACGGTTCTACTCACTGATGCACATCGCTTACTGGGAAATCGAATTCCGAATCTGCCAGGAGGAGCAGTGCGGGACCTCGTATATGCAGACGGCACGCTGCTCGTGGACAGCGATCCCGCAATCATCGAGGATCTCATACGCTGCATCGAGGAGTGCGGAAGGCAGTACGGCCTGGCACTCAATTGAAACAAGGTGGAGCTGATGCGCGTGAGAGTCGATGCGAACATCATGAACCACGAGGGCATCCCCATTGAGTGCAAGGACCACTTGATCTACCTGGGTGCCCGTCTTGCTGCCGACGGTAGATGCGGGTCAGAACTTAGTCGACGAATAGGGGCCGCAAGCAGATAATCTAATGTGCGGAATTCAATGTGGTCACGTAGTTCTTTGAGCCGCAAACGTAATTTGCGCATTTTTGACGCTTGTGTCGTCTCGAAGCTATTGTACGGTATATGTTCGCATGTTGTGTTAGCAAAGCTGAGCAGAAAAAAAAGCTGGACGCATTCCAAGCGAGGTGCTTCCGCTGCATTTTCCGGGTACCTCATTTATACGTGAGTCGGTTTTCGAGTGCCACCGTTCTCAGCATGGCAGGTCACGTGTCGCTCAGTGAAAGCGTGATGAAACGTCAGATGGTTTTCATGGGGCAGCTTGCTCGACGCCCAGATTCTGACCCAGTTCGCAGTTTAACTTTCGAATCAGGTAGTCTATCTCTTCGCCCCCCAAGCGGTTCTCGAAAACGAGGTCGACCGCGACAGTCTTGGGGACAAATGGTAATGCGCAACTGTCTGCTGTCAGCTGGTTCTCCCGCGCGGCTAGCTGCACTCTTTCGCCGAGAGGGCGGAGCAACTCGTGCGTGGGAGGCTGCAGTGCGCTCGTGGCACAGCTGCTGAATCATGCTGGTTTCACCCAGCTCGCGCGCCGGCTGGCGCAAGGCTTCTGAACTGAACTGGACCTGCTCCTTCGGACGTGGACTGGGCTATCCCGCATCGTGAATGTGTTGGCGTGGGTGTGGCCCCAACCCACCGCGGCCCGCTCCTTCTCCGCGAGTCCGAATACTGTCGGGGCTGGGAGCGGACGTGGGCGATTCTGCTCGTGTCCGAGCTGTTCAATTATTTCAGCGTCAGTGTGGCAGGTATGGTCTCCGCAACAGACATGCACTCGTCGTCGTCGTCATATTCAGGCTCTTCCTGCACGTGTCCGTGCAGGCGCGTACCGACCCAATCCTCGATGGTGGTATCGTAGAGCTCCTCGATCCTGTTGTGGAGGCACTCCGTGTACCGCTCTGCAGACATGGCGGCGCTGGCAAAGTGGGCCATCAAGAATCAAGACAAACTGGTTTGAGGGGCAAGGCAGAGGTCGAGTTCGGGGAAATCAACGTACTCGATGATGTCCGCTTCGGACGGGTCTGAACCAAGAAGTACGGATCCGTCCCCCTTTCCACCTCCCCTGAACATTGCGCTTGGAAGTGTTTGTCGCTCCCACAGGTATAACATGTCATTCTTTTCCCGTGTTTTCCCATTGGATGAAGCCTGCGTCCCTTGCCCTTGCCCGTTGTGTGCCTGCGACCAATGCCTCTGCGTATGCCTCCTAGGAACAAGACTACAAAATCGCAGTCGGCCAATCGAGCCAGGAACGTGGCTATTCCTTTGCTGCGCAATCTGCGGGTGCGTCTACCACCTTGGCTGCGACCTTTTCCTCGGCGGAAGAAGGCGCGGCGTGTAGCTCGCCTGAACTGGCTTCTTCGTATGTCGCCTCCACCTTCATTTGGCGTGGTGATATTCTAAGTGTTGGTATTGTGTAGCTGAATCATCACCGGCAGGCAGGCCTGACCAGTCGAGGTTTTCGGCGCGGGTAGAGGAAACCGTATCGGCACCCGTGCAGGAGTTGAATCCATCGTCGTCTTGGTGGCTGGGTGAGCCCCAGAGGGTGGGCGCTTCAGGTGGTGTGTAGGTGGCCGCTGACGGCCGGCCCATATTCGAGCCAGACGCCTGTTCGTTGTTTTTCTTGGCATCTTGGCCTAGAAGCGTAGTGGGCTCAGTGGGCTCCCCGTCGTTCCAGATACTATTCGGCATGGCTGCAGGTGTATCATGTATCTCGGTGTGGTAAGTGCCAGCGGTGCGTCCGCGGAAGGTGCCCCCGATGTTTCCTGGGGAACGCTCGGCCAAGTGTCCATGGCTGCGCATTTGGTCCAGAAGCTGGTCGTACTGTTGTTGTGCACGGGGCGTTTGATGGTTCAGCGGCTGCAGCAGTTGCGCTGCTCGGGAGGTACCGACCCCCAAGGCGCGAAATAATGTCAAAGTAAGGATCTGGAAGCTGGGAATGTTAACGCCTGCTGAGTTTGCTTCCGATCTGGTCATATCGAATCGGGCCAATACTGAGTCGATGCATTCGCCCCTCTCGGCCCTGAAGTCGATGAGGGCTGTCCCTGAGGCGAGCTGCCGCTCGTCCTGAAGGTTTTCAAATTTGGTGCTTAATAAATTCATGATGTATGTGACTGCGTCGGTGCGTCTCCCCTGTAACGTGGCGCCATAGTAATGATGGTGGACGGCACCCTCATGGTTAGTGTCCTAGCCGGTCCTCCTGGACCGCGCAGTGAGGCTGCGGCCTGTTGGGGTGGAGTCATGCTTCCGCCTGTGACGTTGAGCCATGCGTGTACTTCACGAACAAAAGTCGTGAAAGGGTGCGTTGTCTGCGGGGTCCCACAAGGGACCTCGAGGGCGTGTTCCATTCAATTCTTCTCCTCGCATGCATGCGACGGCAAAGCCCAGACACGCCCAGATAATTCCAAATATGGCGAGCTCAACCAGAGTGCACATTCATGTTGTAGCTGTTGCTGTTAGTGGCTTATCATTGGACATTGTCGCGTCCGTTGGGTTGCGATTGGGTGTCTGGTCTGACGTGGCCGTCAGTTTGCGAATAAGTATCGGTGTTTGAGTTGTGCGCGGCGCGTGGCCACGCGATGGGGGAGATGGAGGTGTAGGACTGTAAGTTACCAGTTGGTTCGAGAATATTGGGAATGCAATGGCTGAGAGCCGATGCAGTCGGGTGATCCACTGTGCCGTGGTATGTGGTTACGTACGTACATAGCAAATGATGTAAGAGCCAACCACATGACCATGTAGCCAGCTTCGCTAACAAGTGAAAAGTAAGGGCGCAGGGCCTGACCATGAGGTAATAAGCGGGGAACCCGACTCTTAGGATAACGTCGGCGACGTATCGAGGCATCCCACAACTCATCCTTTGATGTCAAGCGAGATGAGAGATAAGAGAGGAGCCGTGGGATATGGATCATAGGAGGACGTGGCCCTTTGTCCGTTGCTACGATCTCAATATCGGTGCACAGAATCACGTGCACCTGGCATATAGGACAGCGCTGCCTTGAGCCAAGACAACGTCGGATATAGCGCTCGCTAGACAGCCTCTCCTTCGACCTCGTTCAAAATTAATATCGTCCAATAGGGCCCCACGAGAGGCCCAAAAGAGCGCCAAGGCGGCCCCCTGAGCGCACAAGAGCGTTCCAAGAGCGCCCCAAGAGGCGATTTTAGGCACTCTAGAGGGGCGACTCTAATAACATACCCCCTCCTTTTTTGATCGATCTCCTCCAAGATGGCTACAAAAGCGTTCCCAAGGTTCCCAAAAAACGCCCCAGGAGGCGCTAAGGCGGTCCCAGGAGGCCCCCAAACGACTACGAATAGACCCCTAAGAAGCCCGCGACGGCTCCCCGAGGCGCCCAAAAGGACCCCCGGGACCGCCAAGCGGCCCCCAAGACGCCCCATGATGCCCCGAGCTCGCCATGTTCTTCTTTCTCCTCCTCCTCCCCTCCTCCCCCTCCTCATCATCATCCGCCTATTTCTCATCCTCCCTCCGCCCCTCCCCCACCTCCTCCTCTTTCCCTTCCTCTTCCTCCTCGTCCTCCTCCACATTCTCCTCTCTCTCCTCCTCTTCCTCGTCTTCCTCCCCCTCCTCCTCCGATTCCTCCTCCTTCTCCCTCTTGGGGTACGACAGTTTCTCCAGCCCTTTGTTGCTCTGTATGCTCCCCCACCTCTCTGATCAGGGATCTCGTCTGGGCATCGTCTCTGGATGGCCCATTGACTTTCCACTTCCGATGGTCTTCTGAAACCTGTTTATGGCTCTATAATTGTCCAAGACGGCTAGATGGTCCAAGAGAACCCCAGGAGTGGCCCAAACGAGCCCCAAGACGGTTCCAAGAGCGCCCCAAGAGCGCTCCAATACGGGTTCTGGAAGCGATTTTCGGTACAATCGAAGGGGGGGGGCTAATTGGAGCTCTCCTCTTTCACAATCGTCCAAAGTGGCCCCAACAGCGCCCCTGAAATTCCCAAGAGCGCCGCAAGAGGGCCCCAAAAGGCGCCCAAACGGCCCCAATAGGCCTCCAAGGGGCTCCCAAGATACCCATACGAGGCCTCAAACGGCTCCCCGAAGTACCCAATTCTCCCCCCTTCTCCTCCTTCTCGTCCTCCTCGTCCTCGCCCTACTCCACCTCCTCCTCCTCCTCGTCCTCGTTCTCTTTCTCCTTCTCTTCCTCCTCCTCCTCTTCCTCCTCCTCCTCTTCCTCCTCCTCCAACGACGACGATTCCTCCTCCATCTTCCCCGTCGTAGGGTATATGACGGCTTCTCCCGCCCTTTGTTCTCCTGCGTGCTCCCTTCTTCCCTGATCACCTCAACTCCCCCGGGCATCTTTTCAGGATGGGCTGGCGTGGGTGCTTTTTGTGCTTGCGAGCGACGCAGAACAACTGCGCGCCGTCAAGAAGCGAAGCAACAACACCGAGATTGAACTTACGTCCTAAAGGAGGCTGGCATGGGTACTTTTTTGATCGCGACCGCAGGCGGGCGCCCGCGCTGCGTCGAAAGGGTCGAACAGCACAAGGCCAGGGCGCGCAGCGCAACTGTCGATGGCGAAACGCAAGAAAAGAAGGCTACAATGGTGGCGAAAACTAAGAGGCGATGCGCAGCGCCAGCGCGGCAGAGGCGAGAGCGAACGAAGACGACAGAGGAAAAAGGCGAAAGAGCGAACGACAAGGGGGGCGAAGAAAGAGGGAAGAGGAAGAGAGGAGAGGCGGCGACGAAAGACAACAACAGAAAATGGGAATAACTACAGCCGCGGCCCAGACGTGGAACAAGTAGAAGATCGCCCACACCTTGCAAAACTCCCTGTACTGTCGTAAGTAGGCAGCAGGGCCCGGAACCAATCCAGTCGGATGCGGTGCCGCGGAAAAGCAAGGAGACCGCAAAACAATTTCATGACCTGGATGGGGGGACTTGGAGACACCATTGCGGAGGCCTGGGGCCTGGCGGGTGGGGCAATGGGGGGCCTAGCCACTTCCTCGAGAAAACACCATATTCTCCAGGAGGTGGACTACCCCTGACATCCGAAACCCTCCTCGAGCTTCCACTCTGGACCCCCGACTTCCAGGAACAGCTGGTGACCCCCGCAGTGGTGGCCCCCGGGACGGGCTTCTCACCCCGAACCGTCTTGTGTCGCACCCGGGCCAGGCGACTGCCCCAAGGGGCCGTTGGCCGGGCGCGCGCGGGGGTACATAGGGGGGAGGGAGGGAAGGCTTTCGAGGAGGCTGCTTCCCAGAAGGCGCTGACCCTGCATCTACAGACCAGGCCCGCGCCCTCTCAGAGGCAGGCGTGCTTCTAAGGAGCCTCCCCCCCTCCCCCTCACCCCCCCTCTGCGCGTGGCTGAGGCCGAACAGATGAGGTCGGAGGATCGCGCCGCGCCGATCCCACGGAGGGAGGGGTCCCAGGCGCCTCGACGTCGGCCTGGCGCCCCGCCTCGAGCGCGTGGCCGGCGACCGCCAGCTCGCGGAAGGCGCCCGGGAAGGCGCTCCCCGGGGGCGGTGGCCAGCACTCCGCCTCGGCGCCGGCAGGCCCGGCTCTCGGGGCAGTGTCGCCCTGCCTCTCGAGTGAAGCTCCGAGACTAGGGGGGCTCAGAAACACAAAAACAAATAGGCACAACTCCCGGGATGCCCTCTATTTTTCAAATTCTCTGGATGTTCGTCTTCTCCCCCACTTCCCACATTCTCCCAGATTTTCCTGGGGATCGGCTGTCCATTGTGTCTGTGTGTGCTCTTTCCCTCCTGATGAGGCGCGCTCCGGCTCGGAGCGCCGAGCAGCTTCTCGCAGGGTCGACGCCCTCAACCCTGCGCGCCAGTGCGGCCTGGAGGTGTGCCCGAGCGCCCGCACCCCGCGCGCCGAGCCGAACGGGTCCGAGGTCGTGGGGCGGTCGGCCGCCCCCCCAAAGGGAGAAAAGGAGGACGAGGAGGAGGGGGAGGAGGAACGAGGACCGCGAAGCGCGAATAACTTCGCGCCCTCGTGGGACGTGGGGCGATCGGCCCAGGGCTGCGGGGCAACGATGCGCAGAGCCCTCGGGTCACGAAAGGATCGCGACGGACGCTCTCTGAGCATTCTCGGCCTCTGGAGGCCCCTGCCGACCCTCGGGACCGTCAGAAAACGACGCAGGATGTCAAGATGGTCCGAAGGAAGGGGTCCAGATCTCCGGGGGTCCACGTTATGAAAATCATCACGTCGGGATTCTGGGATATGGAGGGGCTGGCTCAGGGAGGGAACCATCCTCGGCGGCGAGCCCAGGCGGGAATGCAGAGGGGGCGGGCCTTCCCAGGAGTTCTCGAAGCATTCTCCGAAGGGCTTCTCATAAGCTACGCCGCCTTCTGAGGCCTGCCCCTTCTCACTTTCCCCCTGGGCTCGCCGCCGACGTCCGCACATCGCCGATAGATCGACGATATGCCCCCGATAGCGGGAGTCTGAGGTCGACGACCCTCAGAACATGTGCCAGCGCCAGCGTGTGCCTGTCCATCAACACGAAGCATGCGGTGTGAAAAGAGGGCCAGCACAGGCTGCGTTCCATCGCTGGAGACTGGATGGGGAAACCACATGTTGGGCTGACGTGCGTCCTGAGGATCATCGACGAGGGCCGAGCACAGGACGAGAATGTCGTGATGCGATTGGCCCAAGATGCGTCCCAAGGCCCTGCGATCTGGGCGTCGTAACCTTTTTCGCGTCGGGCATTGCCGCCCTGTTTCGGGACCCGGGACCCTCACGGATCGGTCCCGCTCGAAAAATGCAGCAGAAAGATGTGGGCCAGGGCTCTAGCTGCCGTTTTGTTTGAAGGAGTTTCTGTGGAACTCACGTCATCCTCACCCCCGGCGCGAAGAGCACGAGCCCAGAGCGGCCTCCGGCACCGTTTCCGGACGGATCCGCTGGATCCGCTGGATCCGCTGGATCCGGTGACGAATCCCAAACCGGCGCCCTCGCCTGAGACATCCTCACAAAACGGGCCCCGGGGGGGATGCCCAGAGGAGCCCAGAGCGGCCTCCGGCACCGTTTCCGGACGGATCCGCTGGATCCGCTGGATCCGCTGGATCCGGTGACGAATCCCAAACCGGCGCCCTCGCCTGAGACATCCTCACAAAACGGGCCCCGGGGGGGATGCCCAGAGGAGCCCAGAGCGGCCTCCGGCACCGTTTCCGGACGGATCCGCTGGATCCGCTGGATCCGGTGACGAATCCCAAACCGGCGCCCTCGCCTGAGACATCCTCACAAAACGGGCCCCGGGGGGGATGCCCAGAGGAGCCCAGAGCGGCCTCCGGCACCGTTTCCGGACGGATCCGCTGGATCCGCTGGATCCGGTGACGAATCCCAAACCGGCGCCCTCGCCTGAGACATCCTCACAAAACGGGCCCCGGGGGGGATGCCCAGAGGAGCCCAGAGCGGCCTCCGGCACCGTTTCCGGACGGATCCGCTGGATCCGCTGGATCCGGTGACGAATCCCAAACCGGCGCCCTCGCCTGAGACATCCTCACAAAACGGGCCCCGGGGGGGATGCCCAGAGGAGCGCCCTCGCCTGAGACATCCTCACAAAACGGGCCCCGGGGGGGATCCCTGGAGATCCGCTGGATCCGCTGGTGACGAATCCCAAACCGGCGCCCTCGCCTGAGACATCCTCACAAAACGGGCCCCGGGGGGGATGCCCAGAGGAGCCCAGAGCGGCCTCCGGCACCGTTTCCGGACGGATCCGCTGGATCCGCTGGATCCGCTGGATCCGGTGACGAATCCCAAACCGGCGCCCTCGCCTGAGACATCCTCACAAAACGGGCCCCGGGGGGGATGCCCAGAGGAGCCCAGAGCGGCCTCCGGCACCGTTTCCGGACGGATCCGCTGGATCCGCTGGATCCGGTGACGAATCCCAAACCGGCGCCCTCGCCTGAGACATCCTCACAAAACGGGCCCCGGGGGGGATGCCCAGAGGAGCCCAGAGCGGCCTCCGGCACCGTTTCCGGACGGATCCGCTGGATCCGCTGGATCCGGTGACGAATCCCAAACCGGCGCCCTCGCCTGAGACATCCTCACAAAACGGGCCCCGGGGGGGATGCCCAGAGGAGCCCAGAGCGGCCTCCGGCACCGTTTCCGGACTGGATCCGCTGGATCCGGTGACGAATCCCAAACCGGGCGCCCTCGCCTGAGACATCCTCACAAAACGGGCCCCGGGGGGGATGCCCAGAGGGCCCAGAGCGGCCTCCGGCACCGTTTCCGGACGGATCCGCTGGAGGATGGATCCGCTGGATTGACGAATCCCAAACCGGCGCCCTCGCCTGAGACATCCTCACAAAACGGGCCCCGGGGGGGATGCCCAGAGGAGCCCAGAGCGGCCTCCGGCACCGTTTCCGGACGGATCCGCTCCGCTGGATCCGGTGACGAATCCCAAACCGGCGCCCTCGCCTGAGACATCCTCACAAAACGGGCCCCGGGGGGGATGCCCAGAGGAGCCCAGAGCGGCCTCCGGCACCGTTTCCGGACGGATCCGCTGGATCCGCTGGATCCGGTGACGAATCCCAAACCGGCGCCCTCGCCTGAGACATCCTCACAAAACGGGTGCCGGGGGGGATGCCCAGAGGAGCCCAGAGCGGCCTCCGGCACCGTTTCCGGACGGATCCGCTGCTGGGATCACCGCTGTGGTTAGGAAATAGATCAGTAGGTTATAAGTACTTATAAGATAACATAGTATATTGCCTATCTTAATATATAAGCACCTTAACCTTACTTATAAGCCATCGATGTCACTTAAGGTTTCGGCTATCTAGATGGACAACTTGACATCCACATAGGGTT
Source organism: Prorocentrum cordatum (assembly GCA_963575745.1). Classification (NCBI taxonomy): domain Eukaryota; class Dinophyceae; order Prorocentrales; family Prorocentraceae; genus Prorocentrum; species Prorocentrum cordatum. The sequence continues at coordinate 979,239 of CAUYUJ010011336.1, read as the reverse complement.
TCCGAGGGCTACTTATAAGTACTTACTAAGTGAGATAGCCTAAGCAGGCGAAGTAGGATAGGGAGGATAGGCTAAGCAACTTAGGAAGCCGCTAACCTAGATAGCTATCCTACTTCTGCGTGTTTGGGACTTCAAGAATCACTGGTCGAATCATGGAATTCTAAGCACCCCCCACACAGAAATCACACCCAACATCATCAGTTTCATCATTATCGTAGCCTTTTTTTGTTCGAGGCGTGGCGATTTCTTGTTCTGAGTTTCGGATTCTCTTGTCTGGCGGGCTCTAACTTGGACTTCTGCTCCAGGCCGATGGCATCAATTGAGGAGAACCTCAGGCTCGTCGCGGGCGACGTCGAGCAAGCACTTTCGGCCGCGACATCAGACAATCCTAATCCGTCTCAGCTTGTTTCTAAGTGTGAGAACCTCCTGCGGACGTTGGGGAAACACGACTTGTTGTACGAACGCATCATCCCGAATGATGAGGTGAGGGTCCACTCCACCAACAGAGACGGAGTGGGCTTGGACCCGTTCGACGTCCACTGCTTGATAGAACGGGTGCTGCGTCAAGGATGGGTATCAGCAAAAACTGTCAGTTCGGTGTGTTTCGAAGTGGATCCACGGTCTGACAACCAGTGCACATTCAACGAGACACTTGCATTGAGCAGCGACGGGATGATTGCACCAGTGCGGAAGGAGAACTTACACTTTCTCAGCGTGGCTGGCAGCCACACGGTTGGAGGGTTGAATGCGGTGGCTCATTCGTGCGCAACTTTCTTGGACGAGATCGCCACCGACGGCCGCTTGTCCATCGACAAAGTGAGGGCCGTCAACGCGGACTACGCGGACGCAGTTGCGACTGGATTCAAATGGCGAGTGATTCGTTGGCAGGTTGACGAAAGGTTCCCAGGATTGGCCGCCTACATCCAGGAGGCGATGAATTCGGGTCATGACACGGAGCGTGTGGCTACTAAGATCCAGGTGCTCCTCGAGCTTCACCGCAAGGGCAAGGCCAACGTTTCTCAGCACGGAGACTTTCGATGGCAGAACATCGCGACGAGCGTGGAGGCTTCGAAGCAGCACATGAGGGGCCAGATCATGGACATGACAGCTTTCGTCGAGCGCTGGAGCGGCGGAGCCTCGGGCGACTTCTTGGCATCGCTGAACGAGTGGGCGAAGACCCTTCGCAGCCGTGCTGAAGTTCCTGGGAGCATGTTCAAGATGCTGAGCAGCCTGGAGCTCGACAGCATGCCCGAGGTGGTGTACTCCTTACTCAAAGCGGCCATGCGCTCACCGCCTAAGTACTGCCACGCGGGGACAACGACAAGCAAACTCCTGAACAGCACGGACGTCGGGACCTTGATCAAGGACAAGCGCAGGGAGCTCATCGACTTGGCCGCAAAGGTGCGGGCATCGAACATCTGGTACACCGAGGACCTCCTGAAGGCTGGCGTTCACGTGAGCAGGGCTACCTTCGTCAAGCTCCAGGGTGTCATGGAGGTTGATGCGATTATGTTCTTGATGAAGAAGGCTGTCCCTAACAAGGCCGCGCACGCTAGCTTGGACCAGATTGCAGGTGAGTTCATGGACGCACTGTACTTGGCGCACCCAGCGCTGAAGGACGTCCAGCCCCCCTGGAACCCGCCCGAGAAGAAGTCGTCGCCCAACTCCAGCAAGAAGGGACAGAGCGGCTTCCGAGAGCTTTCGACGGGCGGTCTCAACATGGGCGTCGTCACGTCGTTGGGCTACAAGCAAGGCCTGATGGTTGAGCTCAAGAAGAAGCCAGAGGACGTGGGCGGGCCCCAGCAGTGGCAGATCAGCAAGATCGATGCCGTCAACGACATGGTGATGCTCAAGACGGTCAGGGACGGGGAGGTCAGCAAGCTCATGGAGGACGTCGTGGAGATCGACTGCGGCAAGCTGGTCGATTTGTACAAGGTGGGGACGGGTGATGATGATGATGATGATGATGATGATGAAGGTGCTGGTGGTGATGACGATGATGATGACGACGACGATGATGATGCTGATGATGATGATGATGACGATGATGGTGATGATGATGATGATGATGGTAATGCCGACAATGATTGCGATGATGATTGAGAACCTCAGGAGGGACCAAACGACCTGAAGAGACCGAACGGCCCAAGAGGGGACCACATGACTCAGGCCATCCGGCCTCAGTCGTTCGGCCCCCTGCTGAGTCGTTCGGTCCCGTCATGGGTTCCCTCTCCTCCTCCTTCATCCTTTTCCTATTCCTCATCCACCTCCTCCTGGGGGCTTTTGAAAGCAAAAGAACATGACACGCATGGGTTTTGTTTCATTGTCCCATCCTCGCCTCTCGAGCCGTACCCCCCCCGCGCCCTCGCGAGGTGGTGGTCGAGCAGGAGGTCGAGCGGTTCGAGAGCAAGGGCGCCGCCCTCTCGGACACCCGAGGTGGAGGAGGAGGAGAGGGAGGAGGAGGAGGAGGGGGACGAGGAGGAGGAGGAGAAGCAGCAGCAACAGGTGGAGGAGGAGGAGGAGGAGGAGGAGGAGAGGGAGGAGGAGAAGGAGGAGGAGGAGGAGGAGCAGCAGGAGAGGGAGGAGAACGAGGGGACGAGGAGGAGGACGAGTAGAAGTGGAGGAAGACGATGAGGAGGAGACGGATGATGAGGATAAGGATGGGAAGGAGGAGGAGGAGGGGATGAGGGGGGAGGGAGGGCGGAGGAGGAGGGCAATGCGAAGGAGGAGGAGGAGGAGGAGGAGGAGGAGGAGGAGGAGGAGGAGTAGGAGGACCACGGGAAGGATGACGAGAAGGGCGAGGAGGAGGAGGAGGAGGAGGAGGACAAGAGGAGGGGTAGGAGGAGGGGGAGGGGCCCGAACGACTCACACCAGGAGGTGAGTCGTTCGGGCCCGTTCAATATCCACTTCCTCCGAATGTGTCTCTGCTGTGTGCGTGCATGTGCAATGCTTTCGTGTACACCCACAATGCTGCCCGTTTAAGCCTCCCTGGCACCCCCGCGCAAGCCTTCGAGGCAAGGCTGCGCCTCCTCTCGCGGCGACACACTGCAGTTGCCGCGGCCTGGGACGAGTGCAGGAGTGGGCCTGGCTGGCTCGTCCCAGGCTGACTGCCCCGGGGCTCGCGCGAGGTGGCGTGGGTCCGTCGGGTGCCAGGGGCGTTTTTTACATCATGATATCTGCGAATTCTGAGCGATACCGAATGTTGTCCCTCGTGCTCGCTTGCGGCGTGCGGGTTTTGAGCGATGCCGAACGTTGTCGCTCGCACTGCTTGCTGTTGCAGAAAAAAAACGATACAAATACTTGCACAGTTGCAGATCCAACTGTATATGTATATAACATGGGGAGGGCAGCGGGGACGGAGAGGGGGACTGAGGACGAGGAAAGAGGGAGGGGCATATGGGGAGGAGGAGAGAGGGGGGGGTGTCTGGGGAGGACAGCGGTGGACGGGAGAGGAGGCGCAAAACGGAGAGCTGAGGAGATGACGGACGATGAGGATGATGATAATGGTGATGAGGAGGAATAGGAGGAGGGTAGGGGGAAGGATGATGATGATGACGATGTCGATGAGGAGCGATGAGGAGGAGGAGGATGAGGAGGAGGAGGAGGAGGAGGAGGCGGAGGCGGAGGAGGAGGAGGAGGAGGAGGAGGAGCAGGAGCAGGAGAAGGAGGAGGAGGAGGAGCGCCCCCCTTTCTCCCCATAAGGAGACGTTGGGCGCGTCCGTGCTGCGTGCGTCGCTGATCGCGAAAGAGGCGATGTTCTCGGCCTACGCGTCCAACTCGCAGGCCGTTGATGTCGACATATTGTTTTCCCGCGGCGCGGGTGCTAAGGTCAATGTGCAGAAAGTTGTTGTCAACAAAAAATACGACAAGGGGTCTCTCGTTCTTGTTGCACTCTCCAATACCTGTAGCGTTGCCCTCACTGCCAGAGTCCCCGCAGGTGCCGTGCATTTTTTAAGGTTTGACGGCATCCCAGTAGGCCATTCTGCGTTCGTGGTTCCTACACAGGTGTGGCCCGCAAAGGCGGGCGCCAGTAAGAAACAATCGTTTGTGGCTCCATTTTGGGAGGTCCCTTCCACTGATGCCAGAGGGGATGCCAACATGATTGACGGCGTTGTCAAAGTAGAGGTCCATAGGGAATGCAAGCCTGGATCTGGTAGTTCGAAGATTGTCGTTGCGGTGCCGTGTTTGGTCAATTCGAAAGCGGTTGCAAAAGACTCCGCGTTGCTTCGCTTAAAGGCAGACCACCAGGCTGTCAATGCGAAGAGGGCCGCCGACGAGCCCCAGGATAGCCCGAAGGTGCCAAAGGACACCAAGAAGGCTAAGAGGTGATTCCAAGGGATGGGCTGTGAATCTCAATCAGTTTATGTCTAGAGGCCATTAGAGTTCGTACCCCAGTGGTCACATCCCATGGTTGGCCTCAGAGTTCGTACCCCAGTGGTCACATCCCATGGTTGGCCTCGCATGTCGAGCTTCGCGCGTGTGTGTGTTACCTATGCTGTTTTCCACTGCCTCGGGCACAGCACGCGCTGCGACATTGTGGCTTGGGGCGGTGCGTATCTTCAGCTGGCCTGGCGTTAACAGTTTGAGGGTTGCGAGCGGCTGGCAGAGTTTTGCTTAGCCGCACGTCAGGCTGGCTGCGACGGTTCACCGCTCGCTCTGGAATCACGCCAGCAATACGATCGGTTGAACCCCGTGGGGAAGAGGAGGGGAGGAGGAGGAGGAGGAGGAGGAGCAGGAGGAGGGGGAGGGGAGAGGGGAGGAGGAGGAGGAGGAGGAGGAGGAGGAGGAGGAGGAGGAGGAGGAGGAGGAGGAGGGGAGCACAATAAATCCACGAGTGGACGTCTTGCACACCTTTTTGCCCGAGTTGTTAAACCAAACGCAGATGGGGGAGGGAGGAGGAGGAGGACGACGAACACTGGTCGACCATTGAACCTCGCATGGGGCGGTTCATGGTCAGAATTTCGATGCGAGTCCAGCCGCAGCGACGGGGGCCCCGAAAACGACCGAAACGTCAGATCAGGGGGCGAGGCGCAGAATCAGGAACGACCGCAGGCGGCAGCGGCCCCCCTCCTGGATTCCATCTCCTCCTCCTCCTCCTCCTCCTCCTGCTCCTCCCCTCCTCTCCTCCTCCTCCTCCTCCTCCTCCCTCTCTCCCCCTCCTCTCCCTCCTCCTCCTCCTCATCCTCCTCATCATCATCGTCATCATCACCATCCTCCTCCGCATCCTCCTCTGCCTCCTCCTCCTCCAGCTTCCCCTCCTCCTCCTCCTCCTCCTCCTCCTCCTCCCCCTCGTCCTCCTCCTCCTCCTACTCCTCCTCCTCCTCCTCATCATCATCATCACCTTCCCCCATCGTCACATTCCTCTTGCTCTTCCTCTTCCTCCTCCTCCTCCTCCTCATCCGCCTCCTCCCCATCCTCCTCCTCCTCCTCCTCATCGTCCTCATCCTCAACCTCCTGGGGTTCGTTTGGAACTTGCTGGCTGTCTCAAAGGGCTGACTGTCCCGAAAGGCCAGAGAGGGGGGGGCGCAGTTTTGAGGCCGCGAGGGGGAGGGGGCACACTCTTCCCGCCGCCCCCCCACGCTCGTCTCCCCGCGTAGCCATTTTGGCTCAAGCTCGTGACTCTTCTCAGACTCGCCCGCAGGCCGACTGGGCGCGATGCCAGTCACCATCAAGGACGGGTTCAGTGTGATCGCAACTGACGAGGACGTGTCGATCGCGAAGAGCTGGGTCGTGAAAAAAACGTTTTCCGACAATCGGTCGCGGGTGCTGTGTGATCGGTTGAACGCTGGCTTCCGCGCGTTCTGTTTGAACGGCTTCGACATGCTGGACATGATGCACGCCAAGCGGAGCGAGGTGTGCGACCCCCTCCTCGCCGCTGCTGCCGCCCCCCAACTTGACGAGGAGGCGGAGATTGGCCCCCCAGCGGCCAAGGTGGCCAAGAAGGACGCCTTGGACCAGATCCCAGGCGCTTCTCATCATATGTATATCCATCCTCATTCTCCTCCTCCCCCTCATCATCATTCCAATCACCATCCTCCTCCTCCTCCTCCTCCTCCTACTCCTCCTCCTCCTCCTCCTCATCCCCCTCATCCTCCTCCTAGTCCTCCTCCTCCTCCTCCAGCTCCTCCTCCTCCTCCTCCTCATCACCCGCCTTCTCCTCCTCCTCCTCCTCCTCCTCTTCCTCAGCATCATCATCATTATCATCATCGTCATCATCATCATCATCATCATCGCCCCCATCCCCCCCCCCCTGCATGTTCCCCCTCCCCCCTCCTCCGCATCGCATTCCTCCCCGTCACCCCTCCTCCCCCTCCTCCTTCTCACCCTCATCTCCCTCCTCATCATCATCCTCATCATACTCCTCCTTCTCATCATCCTCATCATCATCCCCATCCTCCTTAACCTCAGCCCCGTCATCATCCTCGTACTCCTCCTCATGTTCCTCCCCCTCCTCCTTCTTCCCCTCCTCCTTCTCCTCCTCCTCCCCCTCCTCCTCCCCCTCCTCCTCCTCATCGTCATCATCGTGATCACCATCACCATCCTAGTCCTCCTCCTAATCTTCCTCCTCCTCCTCCTCCGCCCCCTCCTCCTCACCTTCCTCCTCCTCATCCCTGTGTTCTCCCCGCCAGGCTTCGTCAGCATCACCGTGACCGACGAGAGCGGCGGCACCCACACGATGAACGTCAAGTCGGCGGCATATCGCCGCACGCATCTGCAGATCGAGATGCTACCCTCCAATTTGGAAGTCTTGCAGATGAAGCCTCTGGTGGTGGCCTCGGGCGACTGGGCACCCGTTATCGACAACCCTTTGGTATCGTGGCTCGCGTACCGCCACGCCCTCTCGGTGTCGTATTGCTGCGCCAACAAGGGCAAGGTCCTCCACAAATCTATGAAAGTACCGACTAAAGGCGACGCCCAATGCAAGCAGGCCGAGGCCGAGAAGATCGCAGCCGTGTTGCTCGAGTGGCGGGCGCAGCACCACACGGAGCCCTCCATTAAAGCTTGATGCGGGTGGTTGGCCAACGCACGTCGCCGTGCGTGGGCGTAGGTGTCGAGCGCGGCCATCCTAGCTCGTGTTCTTTAGGCCCCCTCGCACTGAGGCAGTTCTCAAGAATTCAGGCGCTGCATGAGCGTCCCAGAAGCGAGCTGGTGTCGGGGAGTGCCAGCGTATCGTGCAGGGGTGGACGCTGCGCAAGAAGCCATCGCCCCAGCCCAGCCCCACCTCCAGCTAAGGCCCAGGTCCAGCTCCAACAACAGTCCAGGTTCAACCCCAACACCAGTTCCAAATCCAACACCGTCCCACACTGCAGTTCCGTCTCCAGGTCCTTCTGCAGCCCCAGCCACAGCCCCAGCTCCAGACTCAGCTCAGCTCCAGACCCTGCCCAGCTCCAAGTCAGGCCCCAGTTCCAGCTCAAGCTCCAGCTCCAGCTCAGCGGTACTCCTCATACCTTCCTCATCCACCCTCATCCTGTCTTACCATCTACCAGTCCACCCCCGTGCCACACTCCTCCACCTCCCACCCCCAACATCCGTACATGGTCCTCATCCACCGCCTCTCACTCCTCTTTTATCCTCCTCCTCCTCCTCATGTGCTCATTCTCATATTCCTCCTCATCATCCACATCCTCGGGCATCCCTGGATACATATTGTTGGTGCGGCTGCTGCAGATCATGGTCCTCATCCTCTTCCACCTCCTCCTCATCATCATCCTCATCCTCCGCCTCCTCTTCCTCACCCTCCTCATCATCCTCATCCTCCTCCTCTTCTTCCTCCTCATCGTTCTCATCATCATCTTCCCTCGGTGTTCCATCGTCAGCGTCGACATCGCCAGTCGCACTCAGCTTTGCATGATGGTCGAGCTAGGTAGCATCTGCCCACCGTCAGATGTAGATCACCCTGGACCACGGGTGAGCTGATGTAGTTCACTCCCCAGCCCGAGTGAGCTACATGTAGCTCACTCGGGCTGGGGAGTGAGCGCAATTGAGCTCACTAGGGCAGGGGAGTGAGCTACGCTGCGTGGGTAGCGTCGGATGTAGCTCACTCGCGCTGGGGAGTGAGCTCAATTGAGCTCACTCCCCAGCGCGAGTGAGCGCAATTGCGCTCACTCCCCAGCCCGAGTGAGCTACACGACCCGCGCCAGACCGTCAGGTGCGTGGCGTAGCTCACTCGCGCTGGGGAGTGAGCGCAATTGCGCTCACTCCCCAGCGCGAGTGAGCTCAATTGAGTTCGCTCCCCAGCGCAAGTGAGCTACACGGCCCACATCAGACCCTCAGGTGCGTGGCGTAGCTCACTCGGCCTGGGGAGTGAGCGCAATTGCGCTCACTCGCGCTGGGGAGTGAGCTCATCTGAGGTGCCGCAGCTACGGCTCGGCCGAACGAATTGTCGGATACCTGGCCGAAAGGGGGTGGTCCGGTTGTCGGGTGGGGGGTGGGCGCGTCTCTCTCGCGCCCGCCGCCGCCGCCCTCGCCCGCTGCCCTCTTCGCCAACAAGCAGGCGGGCCCGCGCGAGCCCGCGCGTGCTTGCAAGGGAGCGGCTGGGGTGCGCAGAGGAGAAGGCGACAGGGGCTGCCGATGCAGAGGATGATTAGAACAATGTAAATCCAGCGAGTGGCCCAAGAACGCCCCGAGCGGGCCCAAGGTGGCCCCAAGAAGCCCTAGGGGGCCTCCCGTGGGACGAGGCGGATGAGGAGGAGGACATAGATGAGGAGGAGGAGGAGGAGGAGGAGGAGGAGGAGGAGCATGAGGATGGGGGGGAGGAGGAGGAGGAGGAGGAGGAAGGAGGAGGAGGAGGAGGGGGAGGAGGAGGTCTGTGGCCCAAAACCCTGCGGTATTTCAACCCACCTTTTCGCCCCCAAAACGTTGGTTGAAATACATACCATTTTGGGGTTATTTTTCCTCGGAGGAGGAGGGGGAGGAGGAGGAGGATTAGGAGGATGATGACGCTGCTGATGAAATGATGATGGTGAGGAGGAGGAGGAGGAGGAGGAAGATGAGGAGGGGAGACGATCAGGAGGATGATGAGGAATATAAGGAGGAGGAGGAGTCGGAGCCCAAGACGTCCACATGTTGACTTCTGGCAGCTGTGTGTGCCCGAACTGTTAAACCCAACGCGGAGGATGATTACAGGGGGGGCGATGAGGACGATAAGGAGGATGAGGAACACACGTGGTCGACCCTTTGACCTCTCATGGGGCGGTTGCTGGCCACACTTTCGAGGCGAAGCCAGCCACGGCCACGGGAGGTCCGAAATCGCCCGAAACACATGTCAAATGTTTCCCTCCCCCTCCTTCACATCCTCCTTCCCCCCTTCCCCTCCCCCTCCCCCCCCTCCCCCTCCTCCGTCATATAGCCTTTTTGGCTCGACTTGTTTCAAGCTCACTTCGCGCCCTCGCGCCACATACCCTGGCCAGCCGACCTCATGTCCATCGGCGAGCAGCTGGTTGGCAACCTGAGGGCGCGGGTGTCCCTCGTCGTGTCGCAGGTGTCGGCTGGGCTCGACCGCGACAGCATCCTGACCGCCCAGTCGGACGCGTTCGTTGTCGACCTGAGGGGCGCGGGGCCGCTCAGCATCGAGGACGTGACATTGGTATCCAGTGAGATAGCAATTGGCCCATGGAGCCCTGCGCAGAAGGCGAGCCTCGCCACGGCCGTTGGCCAGAGCGGCGGCCCAAGACCTCAGGAGCCTCGGGCCAGGGGGATGCAGACCATGACCTACGTGGAGAGGTTCATGGCCGAGAGCGACTGGGCTCGCTTGCAGGACAGCAACATCTCGGTCGATGCCAAGATCCACCACCTCGCGGAGCGACTTTGGCTACTGGGCATCACGTGCCCGTCGATCCCCTTGCTCAAGCGCGCAGTGGCCATGGTGGTGATGGTTGGGCTTCCTCCTGAGAGCAAAGGGGCCTCACCAGAGGCCAAGCAACGGTGGTGCTGCGACCTCAAGGCATCCATCAAACGCATCGACGAGCAGCGTGAATGGCCAGGACACCACATAAAGCTGTACGTCGACAATCCCGCGGACTTGCCTGCTAGCGTCCGCGACTTCGCCTACTCGGGCTCTGGGCCACCAGTTGCCCCGCCAGCGTCGGTGACGGCGATGGCCCTCGACCAGCAGATGAAATCGTTCGGCTACAAGAAATCCCACGCCAGTTTGAGTAGGGCTCATCCGACCACGCGCGCAAGCCCAGGAGGGACCATGGTGCCCATCAGCGTCCCGCAGGCGAGCAGAGGCGGCTTCCACGGCATGGAGGGCATGGACGCCATGCAGAGCATGCAGTTTCTGATGCAGATGGCCCCCTTCGTCCAGCAGCTGATGGGCGGCGGCAGCTCCTCAGAGGGCAGTTCCCCTGCGGCAGGCGGCGGCGGCGTGCCGATCACGTTCACGAGCGGGTGCAGGCGCGGACCGCCCAGCAGTGCGGTGAGCCACCACGACACGCTGAGTGCTACAACGTTGCAGATGGCAAACACGCGCAACTCCGAGCAGGACCTGAGTGGCTTCGACTCTCAACTGTCGTCGAGCGGTGGGTCGCCGCCGCCGATCAGCGATGGCCAGCCTCATGGTGGTGAAGTGGCGCTGGTTCCAGTTCAAGCTCCTGCGCGTGCTCCTGCGGGTGCTCTGCCTGACGGACTTCCAGCTGTTCGAGCCGACCCCGCGGCAGAGTTGGAGAGGAAGCTGAACGAGTCAGCGCGTGCTGCTGGGAGCCGCTACACGACGGCAGCAATGAAGCGGCCTGCCGCCGCCGTGTCCGAGATCGAGGAGGAGGGCGAGCAGCCGCCCGAGCCGACGGCGAGGGCGAAGGGCAAGGCCAAGGGCAAGGCCAAGGGCAAGGCGACCGCCAAGCCCAAGGCCAAGCCCAAGGCCAAGTCCACGGCTTCCCACGGGGCTGGCCGCAAGGCCACTGCAACGAAAGGCTTACGGGTCATGGGCAATGAGGAGGAGGAGACGGGGGGGGGGAGGACAAGGGAGGAATGAGTCGGAGGAGGAGGCACAGGAGGAGGCGGAGGAGGACGATGGGGAGGAGGAAGAGGAGGAGGAGGAGGAGGAGGAGGAGGAGGAGGACGATGAGGATGGCAAGGGGCGGAAACTGTGGAGGATGTTGCAAAGCGGTTCTTGACCGAAGAGGGCCTGTGGGAGACATAAGGGGGGCGTCGAGGCATCTACGAGGTTTCGGGTGTCCCCACTTGGCCGCGGGGTCGTTGATGGGGTAGCACATTGCAGCCCCTCATCCTCCTCCTCATCCACCTCCTCCTTCTCCTCCTCCTCATCCGTTCCCTCCTCCTCCTTGTCCTCCTCCTCCGTGTCCTCCTCCTCCTCCTCCTCCTCCTCCTCCTCCTCCCTTCCCAAATTCACACTACTTCCTCAAAGGCATCATGGTGAAGAACGGGGTCACGATCGACATTAGCGACGTTGTCACTGCGGCCTCGATCGAGGGCAGGGGCCGCAACACGTTCGGATCGAGGGCCTACGGTCGGGCCAAAACTCAGGCTACATCGGCTGGGTTGTCTGGTAAGGTCGTTGGCGATATCGCCAAGTGGGGCTTCGGCGTGGCGACCGAAGTTTGGGACAGCTCCTGAATACACATTTCAGGTGCATGTCTGATCGCACGCTGCACGGTGAATGTTTGCAAGCATGGGGTTCGCTTCTACTCAATTCCCCAGGTCGCGTGCTTTTTGGCAGTATCATGCTGTTTGCGCCTGGCTGCTGTTTCCAGTGCGCCCAGTGAGGGCGCTGAACGGGGGAGGAAGGGAGGGGTGGAGAAATGGGGAGGAGGAGGAAGCCCGCACGAAGAAGGAGGGAGAGAAGGAGGAGGAGGAGGATGAGGAGGATGAGGAGAAGGAGGAGGATGAGGAGGAGGAGGAGGAGGAGGAGGAGGAGGAGGAGGAATGATGGCTGCGATCGCAGCGCTAGGCGATACAGAAATGAAGAGCTCAGTGCAGGCCAAGCATGGGAAACGATCGATCCCTCGCCTTCGCTATCCCTACGATTCCTCCATGGGGTCCATCCTCCTCTTCGGAGCCTCTGGGTCAGTAATGCGCGCCCCTCCCAAGACGCTGGCAAAACAAACGCCGACGCACGCAAGAGACCAGCAATGAAACAACAATCGGCAATGCAAGACTACGCAACAACGCAAGACACCTAAATAACACAACTAGCACCTAAGTAGCACAACTAGCGGAATAGGCACCTAATAACACACCTAACGAAGTAAGCAATACGTGATAGATATGCAGTGCCATCCCACGTGCCCTGGTACCCGTCGGCCCCGACCCCATCGACCCCGACCACCCAGCAGTGCAACGGCGTAGCCAGTTTTGGCTCAAGTCTTGCTGGCGTGTCTGGGCGCGCCAGAAGCTATGACGTCTGCTCCTCCTTCGAAGAGAATTCGGACCGTCGTGTATGGCAGGTCGGCTCACGCGACGGCCGCAGCGACGGCCGCCCTGATGGCCGACATCCAGAGAGAGGGCCTCCCTGAGGCGTTCAGCGCGTCGACCTTGACCAGGCACCGCGAAGCCAGAGTCATGGAGGACACGACCTTCGGCCCCCTCCTCGTGCAGAAGCCGCTCGGGTCCTCGGGCGTGGCCGCGTGGTTCCAGCATCCATTTGCGTGGCTCGAGGCGGCTTGCAAGACGTCGGCCTCCTACAGGGAGGCGTTCCTCGATCTGGTCTCGAGGCATGGTGGTTCGATGAACGTGTACATCTACTGCGATGAAATCGTCCCTGGCAACGTCTTGGACGGCAAGAACGCCAGAAAAACGCAGGCGTTCTACTGGAGCATTGCCGAGCACGGCTGGCCCGCCCTCGGCAACGAGCTCTGCTGGAACACCATCGTCGCGATGCGCAGCAAGCTCTTGGAGGAGGTGACTGGCGGCGTCTCCACGGTGATGAAGGAGTGCCTGAAGCTCTTCTTCGGCGGGCCCTCGGGGCCCGATCTCCGACGTGGCGTGGCCCTCCACATCGGCGACCAGGTGTGAACGCTGCCACACCCTCCCCCCCCTTCCCCCTCTGGGGGAAGGGGGGCCTGCGGGCTGGCCACCCAGCACTTTTGCTGTCATTGTGTTGGCTACTGCAGACTTGGAGGGGTGAGGAAGGAGGAGGCGGACGAGGAGGAGGAGGACGAGGAGGCGGAGAAGGAGGGGGAGGAGGAGGACGAGGACGAGGGCAATAGGGGCGAGTGGGAAGGGGAAGGAGGGGAATGATGATGAGGAGGAGGAGGACGAGTACGACGAGGAGGAGGAGGAGGCGGAGGAGGAGGAGGGGGAGGAGGCGGAGGAGGAGGAGGAGGACGAGGAGGAGGAGGAGGAGGAGGAGAGCAGCACCAGGAACATGAATTGGAAGAGGATGATGATGATGATGAGGAGGAGGAGGAGGAGGAGGATTAGGATGATGAGGATGATGATGATGCTGATGATGATGATGATGATGAGGAGGAGGAGGAGAAGGAGGAGGAGAAGGAAGAAGGGGAGGACGATGAGGCGGAGGAGGAGGAGGCGGAGGAGGAAGAGGAGGAGGACGAGGACAAGGAGGAGGCGGAGGAGGAAGAGGAAGAGGAGGAGCGCTCCGCGCGAGGTCGTAGTTGTGCACGGACAGTTGCAGATCATGATCCAGGACGAGCGGGCCCACAAGTTCGTGCTGCAGGTCAAGGGGGCCGCGGGCATCAAGCACTGCATGCTTTGTAAAAACGTCGTCAATCCGAACAGCGACCTTCTTCCAGACCCGACTGGGTGGCTGATCCCAGCTCATTGCGTGGACCCCAGCAAGTTCGACCTCTACACCACCGAGGAGATCGTGTCGATCCAGGACCGTCTCGGAGCTGCTCATGCGAGGGGGGACTCGAGCGAGCTGAAGCGGCTCGAGGTCCTATTCGGGTGGGCTTTCCAGCACGATGGCCTCCTTCAGGATCGGCAGTTGGCTGTGCCTGTCGCGGAGGCCGTCGCTTGGGACTGGATGCATTGCTACATGGTCGGCGGGCTGTACGAGAGAGAAACGGATGAGCTGCTCAAGAGGCTGAATGTGATTGGCAAGGGTCCCAGTTGCTTGCACCAGTATGCTCAGGCATGGCGCTGGCCGAAGGGCTATGCGGATGCCAAGAAGGTGCTGTCAGGTGGGTCCATGTCTGGCAGTGCGTCTGAATATGTTTCACAAGCGCCCATTCTCCAGCGTTATCTGAACGATGTTGTATCCAGCGCTGAGGGCGCTGGAGATTTCAAAGACGAGATTATGAGTGGCTTTCTTTTGTGTGACGTGATTAACTTGTTAATCATGAGCAACGCTGGCCTTGTAACCCCCAAGCTATTGGCCGACACAATTGCAGCCCACATGCAGCGCCATAGGCGTGCATACGGTGTCGAATTGTTCAGGCCAAAGGACCACTGGATTTTTCACCTTCCGTCGCAGCTAGAGCGACATAAATGCCTCCTCTCCACATTCCTCATGGAGAGGAAGCATCGCGTCATCAAAAAGGTGGCCAACGGCCGCCACAACACGCAGGGGTACGAGAAAGGCATCATGGTGGAGGTGAGTTTACAACACCTCCACGATGTGGAGCATCATGCGATTTTCGGTGTAGACCTCCTGGGCCCCAAGCCCGCCAGTAAACGCCTGATTGAATCCCTGTGTAGAGTGCTGCCCATCGGCAGCCCGACTGAGGTGACCAGTTCTGCGTCTTGTTCCGTGCGTGGTAGGGCAATCTGCATGGGGGATTGCGTGGCATTCGAGAATGCTTTGCAGCAGGTTGCTTTTGGTCAGGTCCTTTTCCACGCGAAGGTGCATGGCCGTCTCGTTTCTGGCGTCTCGGAGTGGGATACCCAAGAAATGGGCGCCACTTCTGCTAAGTGCGTCGTGCGTGCGACTGCAGGCATTTACCCGACCTCTAGCCTCATAGAGGCATGCGTTTTTTGCCCTGCTGCCGAGGGGTCCGTTGCCACGGTACTTTATCCCCATAAGGTCAAGATGCGGTGCACCGCATAAGTACGTGCATGCGGGAAGGAGGGATGAGGAGAACAAGAAGAGGAGGAGGGAGGAGGAGCAGGAGGAGGCTCGCCCAGCGCGATGCTTCACCATGTTTCACCCCAAAGCCCCGCTGACGCACTGGAGCAGCTGGTGGCAAGGGCGGGTGCTCACTCTCCCTCCTGCTGCTGCTGTTGCTGCCGCTGCTGCTGCGCATTTCCTCCTCCTCCTCCTCCTCCTCCTCCTCCCCCTCCTCCTCCCCATCCTTCTCCCTCCTCCTCATCCCCATCCTCCTCCTCATCCTCCTTCTCCTCCTCATCGTCCTCTTGCTCCTCATCATGGTGCTCCTCCTCCTTCTCCTCTTCCTCCTTCTCATCCTCCTCCTCCTCCTCATCATCTTCCTCCTTCTCCTCTTCCTCCTCCTCCTCCTCCACCGCCTCCCCTTCCTCCTCCTCCTCCTCCTCATCCTCCTCCTCCTCATCTTCCTCCTCCTCCCCCTCACCCTTCTCCCCATCCTCGCTCGTCGTCGTCGTCGACGGCGTCGTTGTCCTTGTCATGCTCACCCTGCTCCTCCTGAACCTGATCATGCTCCTGCTTCTCCTCCTCCTCCTCCTCCTCCTTCCCCTATAGCTCATCCTCCTGATCATCCTGGTATGTATCTTCCTCCTCCTCCTCCTCCTCCTATTCCTCCTCTTCCTCCTCTTCCTCCTCCTGCTCATCCTCCTCATCCTCCTCCGCCTCCTCCTCCTCCATCCTCGTCGTCATCCCCCACCTCCTCCTCCTCATCCTCGTCGTCCTCCGTCGTCCTCGTCCTCCTCCCATCCTCCTCCTCCTTCTCTCCTCCTCGTCCCCATCTCCTCCTCCTCCTCTTCCTCCTCTTCTCCCTCCTCCTCCTCCTCCCTCATTCTCCTCCGCCTCCTATTCCTCTTCATCCTCATTATCCTCCTCCTCCTCCTCCTCCTCCTCCTCCCCCTCCCCACCTCCTCCTCCTCCCACTCCTCCTCCTCCTCCACCTCCTCATCCTCCGCTTCCTATTCCTCTTCATCCTCATCCTCCACCTCCTCCTGTTCCTCCTCCTCACCCTCGTCGCCCTCCTCCTCCTCGTCCTCCGCCTCCTCGTCGTCGTCGTCCTCCTCCTCCTCCTGCTCCCCCTCCTCCACCCCCTCCCCCCCCTCCTCCTCCTCCTCCTCCTCCTCCTCCTCCTCCTCCTTCTTATCCTCCTCCTTCTCCTCCTCCTCACCTTCTCCTCCTCCTTGTTTTCCTGCCGCCGATTTTCCTCTGGCCGAGGGTCGCCGCCGCACCTGTTCGACGGGAATCGGTGCCACCAGGTCATGGGCACCACGGATGCAGAAGCACGCGCACTTAGGATGTGAAAACGAAGGGCCCTCCCCAGTATCCTCCTCCTCCTCCTCCTCCTCCTGCTCCTGGTTGTTCGTTGTTCCTCGGGATCGGTGGCCCAAGCGTGGCTGAGTGTGCGGGCCCAACCCTGTGCAACCGAATGGGGTGGAAGAGGATCCGTCCCCTAGCTATGAGGGTGCTTTGCTGTGGCGCAAGTTTTGGCCGAGCTGGAGATCCAGGGCTTCGCCCCGCCCGCCGACCTGGGAATGAACAAACGCAGGGCTTCCGCCCCCCCCGCCGACCTGAACAATTAAGGGTTTCCGCCCCCTCCCCCTTCCCCTTTCCTGCTCCCCCGCCGACCCGAGAAGGTAAGCTATGTAGGTTAGCCTACTTAGGCTAACCTGGTTAGCACGGCCCCCTAACCAAGATAGCAGCCGCGTTGCTATTCAGGTTAGCTAAGTAGGTGAAGTAGGAAAGTAAGTGGATATAACCACTCTATGTGGATATTAACCACAGCGGCGGTCCCAGTGGATCTGCTGGATCTGCTGGATCCGATGACGAATCCCAAACCGGCGCCCTCGCCTGAGACATCCTCACAAAACGGGCCCCGGGGGGGATGCCCAGAGGAGCCCAGAGCGGCCTCCGGCACCATTTCCGGACGGATCCGCTGGATCCGCTGGATCCGGTGACGAATCCCAAACCGGCGCCCTCGCCTGAGACATCCTCACAAAACGGGCCCCGGGGGGGATGCCCAGAGGAGCCCAGAGCGGCCTCCGGCACCGTTTCCGGACGGATCCGCTGGATCCGCTGGATCCGGTGACGAATCCCAAACCGGCGCCCTCGCCTGAGACATCCTCACAAAACGGGCCCCGGGGGGGATGCCCAGAGGAGCCCAGAGCGGCCTCCGGCACCGTTTCCGGACGGATCCGCTGGATCGGTGACGAATCCCAAACCGGCGTCCTCGCCTGAGACATCCTCACAAAACGGGCCCCGGGGGGGATGCCCAGAGGAGCCCAGAGCGGCCTCCGGCACCGTTTCCGGACGGACGACCTGACTGCATAACAAGCCTGGAATATGCCGACGGGGGCGAAGGAGGAGGAGGAGGAGGAGGAGGAGGAGGCGGAGGAGGGAGGAGGAGGAGGAGGAGGAGGAGGAGGAGGAGGAGGAGGAGGAGGAGGAGGAGGGAGGAGGAGGAGGAGGAGGAGGAGGAGGGGGAGGGGGAGGGGGCAGGCGAGGGAGCCCCGGCCCTGGGGGAGGGACCCTGAGGGAGCCCTGATGGGTTTCCGGCACCATGGAGAGGTCCTGTGGGGCGGCCGCCCCTTCTTCTCTCGGTCGTTTCCCTCTCGCCCAGAAGCGCGCGCCCCTTCTTCTATATATACAGAAACTCCCGATCAACCGCAGAGAGGCGGATGTTACGTTGTAATTTGAGGGAGTTTCTGTGGAACTCACGTCGTCCTCACCCCTGGCGCGAAGAGCACGAGCCCAGAGCGGCCTCCGGCACCGTTTCCGGACGGATCCGCTGGATCCGCTGGATCCGGTGACGAATCCCAAACCGGCGCCCTCGCCTGAGACATCCTCACAAAACGGGCCCCGGGGGGGATGCCCAGAGGAGCCCAGAGCGGCCTCCGGCACCGTTTCCGGACGGATCCGCTGGATCCGCTGGATCCGCTGGATCCGGTGACGAATCCCAAACCGGCGCCCTCGCCTGAGACATCCTCACAAAACGGGCCCCGGGGGGGATGCCCAGAGGAGCCCAGACGGGAGCGGGGGGGATGCCCAGAGGAGCCCAGAGCGGCCTCCGGCACCGTTTCCGGACGGATCCGCTGGATCCGCTGGATCCGCTGGATCCGGTGACGAATCCCAAACCGGCGCCCTCGCCTGAGACATCCTCACAAAACGGGCCCCGGGGGGGATGCCCAGAGGAGCCCAGAGCGGCCTCCGGCACCGTTTCCGGACGGATCCGCTGGATCCGCTGGATCCGGTGACGAATCCCAAACCGGCGCCCTCGCCTGAGACATCCTCACAAAACGGGCCCCGGGGGGGATGCCCAGAGGAGCCCAGAGCGGCCTCCGGCACCGTTTCCGGACGGATCCGCTGGATCCGCTGGATCCGGTGACGAATCCCAAACCGGCGCCCTCGCCTGAGACATCCTCACAAAACGGGCCCCGGGGGGGATGCCTCGCACCGTTTCCGGACGGATCCGCTGGATCCGCTGGATCCGGTGACGAATCCCAAACCGGCGCCCTCGCCTGAGACATCCTCACAAAACGGGCCCCGGGGGGGATGCCCAGAGGAGCCCAGAGCGGCCTCCGGCACCGTTTCCGGACGGATCCGCTGGATCCGCTGGATCCGGTGACGAATCCCAAACCGGCGCCCTCGCCTGAGACATCCTCACAAAACGGGCCCCGGGGGGGATGCCCAGAGGAGCCCAGAGCAGCGGCCGGACGAGCACGTTGGATCCGGACGGATCACCGCCCCGGGGGGGATGCCTCCGGCACCGTTTGGATCCGCTGGATCCGGTGACGAATCCCAAACCGGCGCCCTCGCCTGAGACATCCTCACAAAACGGGCCCCGGGGGGGATGCCCAGAGGAGCCCAGAGCGGCCTCCGGCACCGTTTCCGGACGGATCCGCTGGATCCGCTGGATCCGCTGGATCCGGTGACGAATCCCAAACCGGCGCCCTCGCCTGAGACATCCTCACAAAACGGGCCCCGGGGGGGATGCCCAGAGGAGCCCAGAGCGGCCTCCGGCACCGTTTCCGGACGGATCCGCTGGATCCGCTGGATCCGGTGACGAATCCCAAACCGGCGCCCTCGCCTGAGACATCCTCACAAAACGGGCCCCGGGGGGGATGCCCAGAGGAGCCCAGAGCGGCCTCCGGCACCGTTTCCGGACGGATCCGCTGGATCCGCTGGATCCGGTGACGAATCCCAAACCGGCGCCCTCGCCTGAGACATCCTCACAAAACGGGCCCCGGGGGGGATGCCCAGAGGAGCCCAGAGCGGCCTCCGGCACCGTTTCCGGACGGATCCGCTGGATCCGCTGGATCCGGTGACGAATCCCAAACCGGCGCCCTCGCCTGAGACATCCTCACAAAACGGGCCCCGGGGGGGATGCCCAGAGGAGCCCAGAGCGGCCTCCGGCACCGTTTCCGGACGGACGACCTGACTGCATAACACGCCTGGATATGCCGACGGGGGCGAGGAGGAGGAGGAGGAGGAGGAGGAGGAGGAGGAGGAGGAGGAGGAGGAGGAGGAGGAGGAGGAGGAGGAGGAGGAGGAGGAGGAGGAGGAGGAGGAGGAGGAGGAGGGGGAGGGGGCAGGCGAGGGAGCCCCGGCCCTGGGGGAGGGGCCCTGAGGGAGCCCTGATGGGTTTCCGGCACCATGGAGAGGTCCTGTGGGGCGGCCGTCCCTTCTTCTCTCGGTCGTTTCCCTCTCGCCCAGAAGCGCGCGCCCCTTCTTCTATATATATATATATATATATATACAGAAACTCCCGATCAACCGCAGAGCGGCGGATGTTATTTGTTCGTGACGTTGGACTTCAGGGTCGGACGGAAATGATGTCGTGATGCGATCGGCCCAGGATATGCCCCAGGAGTTCCGAAGAGCACCGGGCGGCCCTCACCTCTGGAGTTCTGCAGACCCAGACATCCGGCGATTTGACTTTTTCAAGCCGGGCGCTTTTGACCTCCGCCCGTTCCCAGACCTCCGACGACCTGTTTTTCCAATGCGTGGGGCCAGCGTTTCGCCCCAGACCCATTTCCGCGTGGCGCGGAAGCCCAGATCGAATAAGAACCACTGGCTGAACAAACCGGTGGAGCGAATCAGATCGTCGGAGATCTGGGCTCTGGCAGACCACAGGAGCCCGCAGATCCGCAGTCCCGAGGCGGAGGCGGAGGCTCGGCGGCGAGCCCAAGGGGGGGGGGGCAGTGAGAAGGGGCGGGTCTTCTCAGAAGGCTTGGGAGTCCCCCGGCCTTCCAAGTCTCCTGAGCCTTCCCCGGAGACGCCAAAAGCCCCTCAGAAGGCCAGAGGCCTCCTGAGAGGCCCCGCCGCCTTCGGAGAGGGCCGTCTCCCCCTCCCCTCCCCTCGTCGCCCGCCGCCGGTTCCCCCCCCTTGAGCCAGTCCACCCCCCTCCCCCCCCGTCGTTGCGCCTCGGGATCGGAGGAGAGGCCCCGCTACCTTCCGGGAAGGCCTTCCCCTCCTCACCGCCCCCCGTCGCTCCCCGCCGATGGGGGCGGAGGCGGCGGGCCGCCGCGCCTCGGGCCCGCGGAGGAGGCCCGCGGCCGAGGGCCTCTCCCCTCCGCTGCCGCGTCGGTGCGGGCCGGCCCGAGGCGCGGCGGCGCGCCGCCTCCGCCTCTGCCTGCGCCTCCTCCTCCCCGGAGCTTCGCAGCTGCGGGCCGTGGCCTGCCAGCGCCCAGATCTCCGACGGGCGGGCCTTAGCCTTTTCTCCGCCGCGCGCGGGGTCGGCAAACGCCTCCGAGGGCGGGCGGGCGGTGGGTCCTTGGTCTTGGTGCCGCCGCGAAGAGAGCGCGGAGAGCGCGCCTGCCGTCTAGGACGGGGCGCGAATGTGACTCAGGAGGCAACTCCTGGGAGGTCTTCGTGAGAACGGCTCAAAAGGCCACCGAGCCGGACCAGGCTGGATGAGGCCCAGAATTTGGCCGCATGAAGCGGGCTCCAACCAGACTGAGCAGGATTATGATGGACAAGGCCAGATTTCGAAAGCGGATATACCAGCGCCGATGCTAAATTAAACCTCCCTGGAGTTGCAGCCTACAAAGAGTTTTCGGCTCCCCTCCAGGAGGCCAGACTGAGCGCTTCCCCAGATAAGGTGTAGACCTCTGGGGGATTCACGTTGTGAACTAAAACGCGACGTCGGAAGTCTGGGCACCGCGCAGAAGGGTCCGCGTCCAGTGCCGCCAGAGGCGACCCTGGCCCAAGGTGGTCCCCCGATTTCCCAAGGCGGCACCCCACGGTCTCCAGAGCACCCCTTACGAGGCCCAGAGGACCCCAAAGGCTCCAGTGGCGTGCGAAGCTGGGGGGGGCACCGTGGGCCAGTGGCACCTTGGACAGCCCGCGCCCTAGAGGCGGGAAAAATGGTCCCGCCGAGACCCTGCGCGGAGGGGTTCACTGGGCGTGCTGGGTTCCTTCTGTTACATGTAGCTTTTCGGATCCGACCAGCCCTCTGCGTGTGAGTAGTCTAGCGAGCTCGTTCTGATAACCCCCTTCTTCCCCTTCGGGGAGGGGTCTCCCTCTCCCCCTCCTGGGTCTGGAGGGGAGGGGCGCGATGGGTTAGAGCGTCCCAGACGGCCCAGTATGGCTCCAAGAAGGCTCCACGCAGTCCAAGACGGTCTCTAAGATCGCTTAAGATAGCCCCACATGGTTCAACATAGACTCCAACATGCTTGCAAAAGCCTCCAATATTGCCCCAAAGCGGCTCCAAGTGGCCACGGAGCTTCCCAGAGAGTCCTTCAATATCGTTAGAAGACGGCTCCAAGTGGCCACGGAGCTTCCCAAACCTACGGGGCATGACTGTTGTTCGCATTCTCGCGCTTGCTCTTCCGATCGGCTCTGGAGACCCCAAGATGGCTCAACAAAGCTTCAAGTGGGGCCCCAAGAGCACCCAAGAGCGGCCCAAGAGGGCTTCAAGAGGCAAACTTGCGGGCCCGTACGTGGGGCACACACACAGAAACGCCGCCCCCTTTTTCTATCGATGCCACCCGCAGATGGCCCGAAGAGGCCCCAAGTGGCCCCCCAACCCCCCCCAGAGCGTGACTGCATGCTGCTGCACATCCCTGACCAGGGCAACTCGCGTGCTGGTTGTTTTTGGATGGGCTGGCTGGCATTGGGCCTCCTCGTTGCCACGGATGAAACCGCCTCGAAAGCCCGGCCAGAACGAACTCTAGGAAAGAGGCTGCCGAATTCTGACCCATTAACGAAGACCCCCTCGCGCCGCGACAAAACTACGACGGATTCCCCCCCGGCAGCTCGCGCACGATCCGAAGAAGGGCGGAGGGAGAGTTGAGGGCACCCATGTTAATTTCGAAAAGCCGAGTTTAGCCTCTTCGGGCAACCCGCCCTCGCTGTGGCGCGGTGGGAGAGTTGGGTGGGGGGGAGGAGAAAGCAGCCGCTCAAAATCTCGATGGCTGCGAAGAGAAGGAAAAGAGTGGAGAGAGCGCCCGGCGAGGAAGGGGGGAATCCTTCCGTTTAAGGAAGCACAAACGAAACCAGATCCCCACGGCAACTCGCGCACGATCCGAAGGAGGGCGGAGGGAGAGTTGAGGGCGCACATTGCAAATGGCGAAAAGCCAATTTCAGCCTCTTCGGGCAACCCGCCCAGCGTGTTGCCAATCTTTACAGTTCAGGGTCATAAGTGGCGAGGAAGTCTCAGGCGAAACGCCCGGCCTGCCCTAAAAACCGGCTTCGGGGTGCGACAGGGATAAATTATTCATAAGGAAAATGAATGGAGGAGGGGGGGGGAGGGGGAGCCAGGGTAGAGGATCTACGCTTCTGGGTGACGCAATCCTGTTGTGGAGCTTCAGGGGCCTCCAGAGGTAGTCGTCGTGGCCGTCCTCCTCCTGCTCCTCCTCCTCTCAGAAATCCAGTTGCGACACTGGCGGCCCTCCTCCCCCCCCTCCCCAAACTCCTCCTCCTCCTCCTCCTCCTCGAGGGAGTACCTCGTCTTTCGAAAAGTGTTTTCGTATAGTTGTTCGTGGAATGTTCGAACATTCGTCCTCTTCTTCCTTCTCCTCTTCCTCCCCCTCTTCATCTTTCTCCCTCTTCGCCTACTCCTTCTCTTCATCCTTCTCTCTCCTCCTCCTCCTCCTCCATCTCCAGAATAGTTTTTTTTTTGTTTTTTTTTTTTTTTTTTGTTTTTCTCTCCTTCTTGCCCCCTAAAAAAAAGCCGCGCGGCCTTCCGTTTTTTTTTTTTTGGGGGGGGGTCAGGAGAAGAAACAAATTCGATTCTGGGGGAAGGAGGAGGAACGAGAGGAGGAAGAGGCAGAGGAGGAGGAGGAGAGGGGGGGCCCATTTTTTTTTCCTTCGCCTGCCCCCCCAAAAAAATCGCGAAGCCGTTTTTTGTTTTTTGGGTGGGGGGGGGGTCGGCGGCGAAAAAAACAGAATCCGACGTGGCCTCATTCGCCTTCACCTCTGGAAGGATTCCTATTGAAAGCCCCCACAAGAAGGGTTCATCGTGACATCCTCCACAGGAGGATTTCGATCGAAACCTCCACAGAAGGATTGCTATTGAAATCCTCCACACATTGGTTCCTATTGGAATCACCTGCAGAAGGGTTGCTATTGAGAGGTTTCGAAAGAAAGAATCCTCCCGTTGGCTTTGCATTGGCATTTGTTTGGCAATGGTTTGACATTGCGTTGGAATTTTGCGGTGCAGTGCGTTGGCATTGCGCTGGCACTTCGCAAGCATTGCGTTGGCGAGTACTGATGGAACCCTTCACAGAAAGACTCCCGTTGAAACCTCCTACAAGAAGGACTCCTATTGAAACCTTCCACAAAGATGGGTCATATTGAAATCCTCCACAGAAGGATTCCATGCGAAGCCCTCCACTGAAAGATTCCGATTGAAATCTACCACAAGGGATTTCCCCACTTGTCATTGCATTGGCATCGGGTTGGGATCGCCTTGGCATTGCGCTGGCATTGCGCTGGCACTGCTTTGGCACTGCTCTGGCATTGCGCTGGCGAGTCCTCATTACTCCCTTCGCAGAAGGATTTCTATTGAAACCCTCCACAAAGGGATCCCGATTGAAATCTACCACAAGTAATTGCCCCCATTGGCATTGCAGTAGCCTTGGATTGGGACCGACATGGCATTGGTTTTGCATTGCGTTGGCTCTGCGTTGGCATTGCGCTGGCGAGTCCTAATCGGACGCTCCACAGGACAAGTCTTATTACTCCACCCCAGCAAGAAGGGTGCCTAGTGACCTCCCCCACACACAAGAAATAGTCAAATTGAAATAAGGAGCGTATTCAAAGTCATTCACGTAAGGATTCCTATTGAAATCCTCCGAGCATGGGTTCGCACTGGCATCATCCCAGAAGGGTTCTTATTGAAATATACCAGGGGAGGATGCCCCCAATTGGCATTGGTTGACATTGGGTTGGCATTGCGTTGGGAGTGTGTTGGGATTGCGCTGGCGAATGCTAGTGCCTCCGTTCGCATAAGGATTTTTATTTCAACTCCCAGGAGAAGGATTCTCATTTTAATCCACCGCGCAGGGGATTGCCCTCAAGGGTATTGCACTGGCATCGGGTTCGGGTCGCCTTGGCATTGCTTTGGCATTGTGTTGGCATCGCTTGAGCATTGCGCTGGCATTGCGCTGGCAGGAGGATTCTTGTTGCAACCTCCCGCAAAAAGGATACCTATTGAAATCTACTACAAAAGATTGCCCCCATTGGCATTGGATTGGGGTCGCCTTGGCATTGGTTTGGCATTGCGTTGGTGCTGCTTTTGGCATTGCGCTGGCGGGTCCTGGTGCCTCCCTTCGCAGAAGAGTTCCTATTGAAACCCTCCGCAAAAAAGGATTCCTTGTAACATCTACCACAAAGGAGTGCTCCCAACGACGTTGCATTGGCATTGGATTTGAGATCGCGTTGGCATTGCGCTGGCATTGCGCTGGCGAGTTCCAACGCCTCCCTTCGCAAGAGGATTCCTGTTGCAACCCCCAGGACGATTATTATTGAAATCTACCACAGAGGATTGCCCCCATTGGCATAGCATTGGCATTGTATTGGGGTCGCCTTGGCATTGGTTTGGCATTGCGTTGGTGCTGCTTTGAGCATTGCGCTGGCGGGTCCTGATGCCTCCCTTCGCAGAAGGGCTCCTATTGAAACCCGCCGCAAAAAGGATTGCTTGTGACATCTACCACAAAGGATTGCTCCCAACGACGTTGCATTGGTATCGGATTTGGGATCGCATTAGCATTGCGCTGGCATTGCGTTGGCACTGCTTTGGCATTGCGATGGGAGTGCGCTGACGAGTTCCAATGCCTCCCTTCGCAGAAGGATCCTCATTGCAACCCCCAGAAGGTTCCTGATTGAAATCGACCAAAAAAGAACATGGTTCTCGAAATTCCAGCCCATGCCTCTTGGCACAGGGCTAGAGTTTCGAAGACCATGCTCGGGGGGGCTTTCTTTCTTTGAAGAGGCTGGCATAATAACAGTGCAGCTCAAGGAAGGATTGCATGTATTCATATATATATATATATAGTGAGAGAACAAAGAGAGAGAGAGAGAGAGAGAGAGACAGAGAGAGAGATAGAGAGGGAGAGGTACGATAAGAATAATGATGAAGAGAAGGTTGCTAGCTAGAAAACAAAAACCCTCTGGAACACTGAGATACTCCACAATCCCCCGGCCTCGAAGAGAACTCCTCCTCCTCCTCCTCCTCCTCCTCCTCCTCCTCCTCCTCCCTACCTCCTCCCTCTCGTCCTCTTTCAGTTCCTCCCCCTCGTTCTTTGTGGGCCGGGGTGGCCCGAATGTCTCGTCTAGTCCTCCTCCACCTCTCTAACCCACTATATTGAAAAGCCAAATGCCGCTATACCGTCGCCCTGTGGTCCTCCTCGCCGTCATTCTCGTCCTCCCCCTTCCCTCCTCCTCCTCCTCCGTCCTGCATTTCCCTTCAATCATTTCAATTTTCAGACCCCTTCCTGGGTCTCGTCAATGGCTCGACTTACATTTGACAGTAAAGCTGCGGAACAACAGTTTGCCTTGCGAAGGGTCCCACCATATGCACTTGTGAATATCGTTTTCAGTGGAGCTACCTGTGGGGCCACGAAACATGAGGGGTGTGCTGAAATGGGCCTGGGGGCGCATGCTGACCCTGCCACTGGGGCCTTCGGTGGAACTCCTTATGGGGCCACGAAGCGTGTGCGGGGTACGCCGGAATGGGCCTTGGGGCCTTGGGGACACATGCGGGTGCTGCCATTGGGGCCTTCGTTGGAACTCCCTATGGAGCCACGAAGCGTGTGAGGAGTGTGCCAAACTGGGCCCGGGGACGCAAGCGGGCGCTGCCGTTGGGGCCTTCGGTGGAGCTCCGTATAGGGCCACGAGGCGTGTGAATGACTGGTGTGCTGAAATGGGCCTGGGGACGCATGCGAGCTGTGCCGCTGGGCCTCTGCTGGAGATCCCCATCGGGCCCAGGAACGTATGAGGGGTGCGCCGAAATGGGCTGGGGGACCGCATGTGGTACAACACCCCCCCAGGGCCTTAATTGGAGCTCCCTATGGGGTTACGGAGCGGTGAGAGGTGTGCCGAGATGGGCTGGGGGACCGCATGTGCCCCCCCTCCCACCCCCTGGGGTCCTCGGTGGAGCTCCCTATGGTGTCACGAAGCGTGTGAAGGGTGTGCCGAAATGGTTAGGGGACCGCATGTGGTCCAACCCCCCTGGGGCCCCCCCTGGAGCTCCCTATGGTGCCGCGAAGCTTGTGACGGGCGTGCCCAAACTGCTGGGGGACCGCATGTGGTTACCCCCTCTTGGGCCTCAGTTGGAGCTCCCTAGGAGGGCTACGTGCCGTGTGAGCGGTGCACCGAAAGTGGCATCCGAAGGGTAGAGGTAGGGCTGGGACGAAGAAGGGAGGCTAGATGAGAGGAGGTGAAGCGGGCCCCTGTCTCCTCAAAACGAGGACCCAACACTACTGAATGGTTGGGAGCTGAGACCGTGTTAGCCCGAAGCTTGCATCCATGGTAACGTTTGCAACGCAATCTACGCGATGCAGTGCGCGTTAGGCAGCATGTGCGGTACGAAGTATGTGGCGTTATGTAATGCGGCGTTACATGTAATGTCTGCGGTTTGGGGTGGGCGGGTTGGGCCAACGTGAAACGGAGTCCTCCAACTGGAAGTCGATTTCGATTTCGGTTCGTGTAGTGCGTGGCGTGCGTGCGAGGCGAAACTGCGCGAATTCCTGCACCAACCAGGCCCCAATCACGCGCAAACGAGTCGCTTTCCCGTCGTCAAGGCATGCGCGCGGTTGTCCCGCGGTTGTCCCGACCCGTGCCCGCGGTTGTCCCCTGGTTGTCCCGTATTTGTCGTGTGTCTGTCTTAATGGTTGTCCCTCTGAGTGTCCATATGGTTGTCTCGATGTTTGTCCCGACGGTTGTCCCCATGGTTGTCCCGATGGTTGTTCCCAAATTTGTCCTGACGGTTTTCCCGATGGTTGACCACATGGTTGACCACATGGTTGTCAAGATGTTTGTCTCGTGTTAGTCCCGATTGTGGCTCCGACGCTTGTCCAGATGGTTGTCCCGATCGTTGTCCTGTGGCTTTCTCGATGGTTGTCTTGATGGCTGTCCCGATGGTTGTCCAACTGGTTTCCTAAATGGTTGTCCCGATGGTGGCTCCGATGGTTGTCAAATTTTCGTCCCGTCTTTGCCCCGATACTGTTCCTGTTTGTTGTCCAGGTGGTGGTTCCGATGGTTGTCCCATGCTGATCCCGATGGTTGTCCCGAGGGTGATTCCGATGGAAATCTAGAATTTTTCCTGGTTGTCCCTATGGTGTCCAACGGTTGCCCCGTGGTTGTCCCGTGGTTGTCCCGATGGTTGTCCCGATGGCTGACCCGTGGTTGTCCCACGGTCTGCCGCGAATGCGCACTGTTCAACATCAAACACATCCCCAATCTCCACATTACCAGCAGGGTTGCCTTATACACATATATATACACATTATATATATATATATATATATGTGCGAAGAGTCGCAACGCAGCGCGCTGAGTATTTGTTTGTCACAGCAATGCAACGCAAAACGACGACACGCAAAGCAATGCACGGCAACGCATGGGCGGGAAACATGTGCGCACCCCGAACGCAGCGCATCCGCACCGAAGAATATGCGCGCCCCGCTCGCAACGCACGGGACCCTCTTGCCGCACTGAAGAATCTGCACACTCCCGCACACAACCCGTTGGTGGGCCCCCCTGGCCGCACCGGAGAATCTGCGCATCCCCGCACGCACGCACCGCCCCGATGACCGCACCGAAGAAGCTGCACACCTCCGCACGCGACGCACGGGGGGGGGGGCGGGGACCCGTGGCCGCACCGAATAATGTGCGCACCCCTGCACGCAACGCGCGAGAGGGATCCTCTGGCCGCAGGCAAGCAGCGCGTGGGCGGGAGGGGCACGATGGCACGACAGAGAATCTGCACACCCCACGACCAGTCATCCAACTATTAAGCACGAACCCCTGACTGCAGACACTACCCGACGCGTTCCAGAAAGGGCCTCGCCTTCGAGGGTCAAAGGAATTGGAGTCTCTTTCCCGATGGAAGACGGCAAACTGTTGGCAGAAGCAGCACGGGGGCGGCTCAGCCTGCGGACATATAGAATGTGTCCCCAAGACATGTCAGCATTACTCGGTCCAAGACTTCCTGAACAGCTCACCTGGGAAGCGCAGTACACTCTTGCTCACTCGCACGTGCCGAGGAAAACTCACCAGTATGATCACGACAGCCACGAGCACCGCGACACCACGAACACCATGGTCACTTTTCCTCACGGTGGCCACGACGACGACGACAACGGCGATGACGACCACCGACACGCCGCGACCCCTCAGGGTAGCTCACTGACGTGAACAACCTTTTCCCGAACTACTCAGCTCAGGTGAGGAGCGTGACGGGGTGCCAGGAGACAGGCTGGGTAAGATCACATCGGTGGGCTTATCGAGCCTTTCGATGCCCATCGAGACCACACTCCCCAAGCCCCTCCAAATGCCACTTTGGACAGGGCGTCCGCAGTTCCTCCGATTGACCCGCAGCAGGACGCGGAATGGCGACGGCCCCTTGATCAAAATGTGGCCACGCGCACAAGCCATTGAGCTTGCCTGCGCGGCACGACCTCTACATGGCCACTCGTGCCTAGGTCCTAGGTGTGCTCAGACGTAGGGGCATTCTGTGCCCTGTGCCTGCTCTCTCCACTATCAGAGGTTCCTTCCTCTCCCTCCGTGAAAAATTCTGCAAGCCTACAGTAGACACATACGATACGATAAGACATCTTGCTATATACAACCTTGGGGCACCCTATTCGTCAATCTTTCAGGGTCCCCAGGTGCCACCGAGCTTCGGTGGGTCCCTGGGGCCATCGGGGGTCTGTGGGGCACCTGCTGGTAGGTTGATTTCTTATTTGATGTGCCCACTGTATTCCAGCAGTGTACATGCTTCGGGCTTGTCCCGAGGACATCACACTGAAATTGTCCAGCCTGCAGCCCCAGAGTGATCGAACAAGGCAGTCGGGTGCCCCTGGTGAACGCGCGCAGCTACTGGGTGCCCAGAGGCACTGCGAGCTCTGGGGAAGGCTGCGAGGCTTGCGAACACGCCTAAGAACTCCTCGCGCTTTTCTGACCAAGCTCCGCCCTGCAGTGCCTTCCCTAGGCAGGAGCAGCCAGCAGCGAATCGCCAAATCGTGTCGGGTCGCAGCGTGAAACCGAATCGAGCCGGCCGCGCCAGAGTGCAAAACCAAGCTGTGCCAGCATCGGGCCGCACCGGATCGCCCGAACGCCAAAATCGAATCGGACTGAGCTGTGCGAGAATTCGGCATCGGATCTGATCGAATCAAACCGAGGTGGGACCGCCGACCCCCCTACCGCGATCGTTGCCTCGCGCTCTTGCCGAAGGGGTGGGAAGGGGGTAGCTGTCCAGGGTGTGCCGCTTGCCAGAACAGTCCTCGCCATGATCGACAGGGCACACATTTGCACAGATCTTGAGTTCACGCCACCAGCAGCGGACCAGCAACAAAGCAATCGTTGGTCAGCCCGGCCACCTTCGGAGACATGTTATTCCGACAAGGTTCGGTCCCACCTGAGCTTTCTCCCTCATCATCGCCTCACTGTGCACTTTGATTCCCAATATGGAGTGCCATGGTCAACGCCTAAATAATGCGTGGCCTTATTGTCAAAAGCTGCTGAACGCCATTACGCAATCACTACGGTCTCGTAAACGGGGATCATGTACTTGATATTGATGAATGCATCCTCTCCTTCGCAAGCGGTTCGCGCGCACGCGCAGGACAGCAACGCGACCCCTGTCCACCAGGACGAGTTCATCATGAGAATTACTGCAAGCGTCATCCTGTGCAGCACCCGTGCCAACTCAATGTGTACAGTGACTCGTACCAGCGTTATCACCAATGCCCGGTCCCTAATGTACAATAGACACGTATGATGGGAAATCTTGCAGCAAGAAATCTTGTGGACTGCAACGCTTTGAACCGATGACGCGCTCGCGCTTTGAGTTGCGAGACGACCCTATCGATGAGGAAGACCTCAACAAAAATTGTACACAAATATTAACACGCCCAAATCTATGGAATCTTGCTCGTCCAACCACCTTCATGTTGATATTATCGTGCTCTCACCGTGCAAAAACACATCCGGTCAGACGCATGAATTTGCTTGTTTGCGTGCGTGCATCTGCGTTTGTGGATGCTCGTGTGTGTGTGTGTGTGTGTGTGTGTGTGTGTGTGTGCGTGCGTTTCCTCATGCGTGCTAGCATTAAAACACCCGTTGCGTCGCATGGACGTTTGTACGCAGAGTGCTCGGGGTTGCTTGTGCTTCACCGTGCGTAGTCACACGCGCACTAAATTGCTGGCACACGGAGAACTGGGAACCAACTCTTCCTTCGAGGGACGTGCTAGGTATGCCGGGTCCGCACGTACTGTGAAGCATCCAGTGTGGCAAATCGCCCTGTCGCAACATGCTCTGCCAGGACTTTTGGGGTCACCGGGCGTGGGAACCTACTGCCATTTCGCACCCGCCTGACACTGGGGAGGGGGCCAAGCTTTCCCAATCGACGGGGTGATTTGGAGAACCTGGGGCGGACAAGGCTGGGCAATCTGGTGCAATAAATCCCGCCACAATTGAGGAGACAAAATTGAAGTCGCGCCGCGGGAAGCTTGCCCCTGCCCTCCAAACGATGAAGCTAGCGCAGCGAGGTGGGCGAGGAGGCGTTCAGCCAGTAGCCAGCGCGCCCGTCAACATTGAAGGGGCCGCTCAACAAAGAGTACCCAATACGCCTCTCAACTGTGAAGGGGCCAGGCCGCCCAACGATGACGCACCGCTCAGGCTACCCGGCGGTGTCGTGCTTGCTAATCGCGACGAGACCTGCAACTGGGTGTGGACCTCCGAAGGCCCCGCGCCCCCTTCCACCGGGCGGTCATCCCCCCTCCGTGGGGCCGCCCGAACCGCCCGAAAGCTTCCGGCTGGCCCGTGGTCGAGGAAACCCGCCGCCGCCGACGGCAGGCGCGGCGAGCGCTGACTTCTGACCCGGCGCGGGGAGGGTCGGGCGCTCGCTGACGGGGGAGCACTTTCTGTGATGGCAGCGAGGGCGGACGCCAACGCGTTCGGGTAGCTGGCCGGCTGCGGCGGAACCACGGACACACAGAGGCGATTGGGGGAAAGAGGAGGGCGTCCGCGGAGGAGGAACGCGGGAGGAGGCCTCAAGCGTCGATAATCTTCGCCACGAGGGGTGCGCAGGGGGCCTCAGGCACAGGAAACCGATGTACGCAAACGTTGTGCGGTAAGTACAGGCTGTGATATGGAATGGTGCGCAGCACCGATGGCTTTGTCGAAAGCTAGCGCAGCTCGGGCGATCTGCGTAGTTCTAAAGCCAAGGGCCCTGAAATGTTTGAAACCGATGCGGCAGCGGGAGATAAGGTGGGAGCAAGCAGCGGGGCGGGCGGAAGCGAGGCGGAAGCGGGGATTAGAGGCGAGGGACGTGCTACTTATCACACTCCTCCTGCACGGCTCTCGATGAGTGGCGCTAGCAGCTGCCTGGGAGAGACGGGCATACCTTCTCTCGCTTTATTAAACGGGAAGAATTATCGAGATAATTCTGAAACAGCGGCGGCGGCGGCAAAGGCAGGCAAACGGCCTGACGCGGCTTGCAGCAGGGGCCTTCGGGGCATTACTGGATGTGCTGCGCATGCCTGCGAACCAAATTCCCTTTTAACCGGCGGCCGCGATGCGCGGCGGGCGCTCGGCAGGCGAGTCCGACCGCGAAGCGACAAGACTTAAAACTCTATTGTCTTTCGTATAACAATATGATTTGAAATGGGCGTGGTCGTCACCACTTCTTCAGAAAAGCTGCGCGCTGAATGAAGCCTCTGCAGTGCTGAGCTACGTGTAAAATTTTGAACCGGGTGCGAAATCTCACTGCGGACTTACGTAAGCGGGGTCGCGAAAGGTGACCGTCTAGCGAGAGCAGCAGAACATTGGCCGGCGCGAAAGGCCAAACTGCCGTCCGGGCACCGGGCGGTAATCAGAGACCCTTCTTGGAAGGTTTCGACGGCGGCGTCCTTAGGTCTCTGCCAGTGAGCTTCAGCCAACGACCCATGAGGTCGTGCATCACCAGGCTCGTGAACATGGTGAAGTCCAGGTCGCGCTTGCAGTAGAGGCGTAAGAGCCGCGACGAGTGCTTCTTGCACGTCTTGCAGGTGATGTAGACGCTGTGATCGTTGTGCCCACATATGAAATCATGTCTGCATGTCGCCCAGCTCACCATTTCGTTCGGCGATACTGTCGGCGAGGATCCGTTCCACGAAACCACGCTGGTCGATGATGAGCTCGAAACGGTGGCGATGCTGGGCGAAGTAGGGTCTGATGTGCGGCTCGATCTGCTTCCTGGTGCTGGTACTGGTGCTGGCTGCGCGGCGTCGGGTAGTGGCATCGGCGGGAACTGCGGCAGCGGCGGCTGCGATGGGTGATGTCCGAGCGTAACCCCCAATCCCGATGCTGCTGGGCTCGATGCCTGTGCGCTGCTGGATCCATCCGAGGGGTGCATGGAGACGTCGCCGTCGTGGTCACGCTCCTCGGGGATGGCCGCTGGTACGTTGCTGCGCCGGCTGAGGCGTCGTCCGTCTCAGGCTGGGTGCTCGTCGTCGATCACAGCCTTCGCCTCGGCGGAGTGCTGGCCGGACTCGATCGCGCTGTCCTGCCTCATGATCGTCCAAAGGGCCGCGAAAATGCCGAACCCGATGGTGATTCCCAGAAACAGAATGAACGTCATCAGGGATAAGTAGAAGCTGTAGTCCGGCGTCGTCGTAAGCGTAGGCGCGGGCTGACCCTTGACCCTGACCAGGCAAGTGATCAGAACCGAGGCGAGCATGGCGGCATTCGGCTGCCAGGTCCTGTAGGTGTGCTGGCGGGCCCCGAATAACGACAGCAGGGCGCTGGCTTCCATCGCGTTGATCAGGGCGTCCGCGACCATGGCCCAGGTCGGCATCCACCTGAGCCCCGCGTGCACTATTGGGGTGCACGGCCTCCTTTATCATGGAGGCGACGACGCGGAACCGCTTGTCGGTCGACTGGCCCACATCGGACGGGATGGGCGTCGCGAGGCCCTTGCTGTCGCTGTAGATCTCCCCGGGGCGCTTGTCGGCGAGCTCGTCGATCTGCTTGAGCACCTTCTTGGGTATGTAGGCCTCGGCCAGCAGCTGGCGGAACCAAGTGTTGGTTTCCGATCCTCCGAGGGTCAAGCAGCCCTCGGCGGCGAGGGTCGACTTCGCCGACCTCTTGGCGCTGCCCGAGCGCCAGGCCACGGGCAGGCACAGGTCGTAGAGACCACCGACGACATCGCGAGGGCGATGCGTAAGCCCCATCACCATGCCCCACTGGCTCTTGGCCCCGTCCACGTTGGCAAACGCGGCGTCGCTGAAGCGCGCGGTCGTGGCTGTCTCCAAGTCGACGATGTTGCGCCAGAGCACGATCGCGAAGTTTGCGGTAGAGTGCACGTAAGCGACGGCCTTGTTCAGGAACTTCGCGTCGGCCACGGTGGCGACGTTGGTGCGGTGAGCTGCGAAGCACACTGGGCAGGCGGTGCCCACCCGGGTCTGTGCTGCCACCCAAAGCAGCTGCCCAAGCGTGTGGCGGTAGCTCACCACCTCGGCTGCGGTGAGCCGGTCCTCGGCGCCTCGGCCTCGCTGGGCCCTCGTCGACGTAGTCCACCTGCGCGGCGGCGGTGGATTGGGTCACCCTGAACTCGTCGTCGAGCTTGGTGGTCGTCCGCCCGCAGTGCTTGATGACCCCTTCGACCTGCTTGAGGTGTTGCTTCTTCCCCAGCGATGTGATGGTAGTCTTCCGCTTGGTGGAATTGTTGCGCTGGGCGATTAGGGAGTCGTCCATGCGGGAGTGGACCGCCGCGGCGAGCCCACCTTCGTCGTAGAAATAATAAAGGCCCTTCTCGAGCTTGCACTCCATGAGGCCGTGCTCGGCGAAGACCTTATGCGCGTAGAGGTCGCGCGTCCCGTGGGCCGCGCCTGTGGCCGCTGCGATCTCTCCAGGCTGCGTCCCCGGCGGCGGGTTCTTGGCCGGCATGCGCAGGAGCAGCGGCCCCTCGATGCTCCCCGACTGCAAGTAGGCCGTCATCGCGTCGTAGGACGAGAAGTCCCAGTTCTTCTGGGCAGCGGCGGCCAGGGTGAGGTACAGAGCGTCCCTCGACCCAATTGGCGCGTCCGCCCTGATCTGCGACCTGTCCTCCTGGCAGCCCTGCGCGACCAGGCGGGCCCTCGTGGCGTTCTGGCCCATGCTGGTCAGCGCCCAGCGCGTGCCCGCCTGGCGGATGCCAGGGTTGCGCCGCAGGAGCTCCTTCAGCTCCTTGGGCGGGAGCTTCTTGTAGGCGCCGAACTCCGTCCACTTCGACCACTCGGCCTTCATGGCGATGTCCATGTTCTTCTTCTCGCTGGCGCTCAGGTTGTCTTACTTGAGCTCCTCTGCGGTCGCGTTGCCCGTGAGCGTGGCCTCACGGAGTCATGTGCTTGAGTAGAGCACGTCCGCGTGCGCCCTGAATGAAGCAGTTGTCCAGGTAGAGGTCGACCTTGTTGGTGTCCTTCGGCCTCTTGAAGCACTTGGGCAGGTCGTCCGGGAGCTTCTTGCGCTTGGCTGCGCGTTCGCGCGGGTCGAGCTCCTGCTGGCGGCCGCGTTGCAGGGCCAGCGGTGCGTTCTCCTGTCGCGCCTGACGCTGCGCCTTCGTGCCGCGCTGGTTCTCGGTGTCCAGTGGGTGCCTTTCCACTGTCTCCTGGCGCGCCTGCTCCTCCGCGATCCTCTGCCATTCTCGAATCATGTCCGATCCGGAGCTGTCGGACTTGTCGTCGTCGACTGGACCCTGAGGCGCAGGTTCAGGAGGTTGCTGAAGATCTGCGGGGGCTGTGTCGTGAGCAGCAGCAGGGTCGGCGGCAGCAGGAGCCGCAGCAGCGCCTGACTCCTGGGCGGGTGTCGCAGGTGGCGGCTCCGTCGGCGATGGCAGCGGCGGCTGCACCTCAGCTCCTCCCGAAGGCGGTGGGGCCGGTCCTCCGCTACCGCTGGCTCCTCCGCTGGTCGTGAACTCGTCATCTCCCTGTTTGCGCCTGTGTGCGCGTCGGCTCGCTGCACTGTCCTCGACGCGGCCAAAATGGTGAGCGTGTATGGCCGGTGGCTGTGCTGGTGCTGGTAGCGCTGGTGGCGGAGGCTGCGCCTCGCTGCGGGGGCGCTTCAGAGGTGCAGGGGCTGAGAGATCGAGGAACGTGTCCTCGTCATCGCCTGGGGGTGCAGGTCCATCTCGTCCTCCGCCGGGCCCAGGCGGTGGATGTCCACCGCCTCCTCCGCCGCCTCCTCTAGAACCTGGAGGCGGTGCGTCTCCTGGCGGGGCGCCAGGAGGAGGCCCTGGCGGCTGGCTGCCGTTCAGCGCGTTCAGCGCTTGGCCCCGCGGCGCGAGCTCCGATGCCGTGGCGTGGCGTAGGTGTCCACGGTTGACCTTTGCGGTCGTGGGGCGGTGGCTGACCCAGACGTTCGAAGTGCCTTCCCCGGGCCCGTGCCACTGCAAAACCCACTCTCGCTTGGGCATGCCGTTGCCCCTCCAGTAGTGCACCTGGTCGCTGGTCTGGTAGACGTCGCTGGCGTGCTGAGCTCCATCTGCACGGGAATTGGGACAGCAGCGCCACCGAAAGGGATTGGTTGAATCTCGGCTGTTGGGTGGAGGTCTGAGCGGCCTTCATGATGGCGGCTGCGGCGTTGCCGCAGAAGTGGTCATCAAGCGGCGACCCATGTCCTCCAACTCCTGGGAAAACGCTCGCTCGAACTCGCCCCCTCCATTAAATATGACGCGTTGAGGTGCGCAAGCAGTCGAGCGAATGCGACTGGTGGGTGCATTGGTGCGAACGTGTCGCACATCGTGAAACCCAAGGCCAGGTCGACGACATTTAAGTGCACCAACTGGTTACCCGCATAATCGGCCAGGGTGAAGAGGTCCACTCCGATGGAATCGTTAAAATCCCTGTTCAATCTGATCCTTCTCGGCAGGTGTGGTAGTGGTCGTTGATGTGCTGCGCAGACCTCGCAACGAAGGTGGAGAACCATTTTTATGGATCTCTGCGATCCGCCGGTCACGCGGATGGCTCGGGCAAGCGAATCGTTGGACGGGTGCCCCGTGTTCGCGTGGGGCTGCGTCGCGGCGGACCTGAGCGCCCGCTCCTCCGCGGCCGTGAGCACTGGTTCCTGGGCGGCTGCAGCGGCCGGAACCGTTCTCCTGCTTGCCCTCCTTGTCGTAGGATGTGCTTCGAGTAAGGGTCGGCGATTTGGTCGCTGCAGTTGCGTGGCCAACACCTTCGCGAGCTTGTGCGTGTGATTCTAGCTGTTCTTCGCGTCCTTGCCGCGAGTCTCTGCGTGGGGATGCGACCTGTCGCGGAACCTCCTTAGCGAGTCGAACCCGTAGTGGTCGGTGATGATCCTCCACGGTATCTTAATGTGGACTCCCTTTTTCGTCTTGGGGTCGAACGCGCAGCCGTCGAAGTCTATTGCCCGAGGGAGCTGCTCCTGCAGCTGCTTGGCGATCGCGTTCTTGTTGGGGTCCCATCCGTCACAGTACCTCGGCCACTCGAACGAGACGGCGAGTTGGGCGCCGAACTCCTTGCGCGGCCGGGGCATCGGCTGCAAGAGCAGGCCGACCATGAGCTTGGACTTGGCCCGGTCCCTTTTGAGCTGCGGGATCTTAGCCGGGTCGATCTTGAAGACAAGGCGCGTTGTGAAGTCCACGGCTGGCGAGGAAATGCCGCGCGAACCCTTGCGCTCTTGCCGCTGGCAAGGTTCTTCCTGATCCTGCCCTCCAGCTCGCTTGTTGACCGCGAGCCGTCGTGAGAGGTCGTAGCCTGGAAGACCGCATCTGATAGCAGCTCCTCCATTCTTCCTCCAGGTATCGCTGAGCTTGCTGTCCAGGTTGCAGCGCCGCTTGTAAAGCACGGTGCTGTTCGCTGTAGGTGTTGGGCTGGATCTGGTGCTAGACTTGGCCAGGCTGGTAGTCGACGCCTGGCTGACCTGACGCGGCTGAATGCCGCTCTTTCCGATGGCGAAGGCTGCGGGCTTGCCTGCGATCAGCTGCGGCTTCGCCCCCTTCTTGAGCGTCCTCACGCGTAGCTGCTCCTCCTCCGCGATGTTGACCTCGTTCTGGCTGGTCGCCTCGGTGTCGTAGCCCAGGGTCATGGGCGTGCCGAACGCGCAGTCCGAGCAGAACCCCAGGTGGTTGCAGGCCTCGTAGGACTTTTCGCCGCAGGCAATGCAGTCCTGCAGCGGCTCGGTGACGCGTGTCGTGGGATAGGTGGTCTGCGGCAGCGTCGCCAGCGTGAGGCTTGGTGCTGGAGCTTCAGTGGAGCAGCAGACCAGAGCTGAAGCCACGGCAGACATAAGCCGCGACCCCTTCGGTCGGCGAGGCTGACACCGCCTCGGGGCGTTCGGCTCCTTCTTCGTGACGAGCTTGTTAATAGTGTCGAACAGCGTGCCGGTCCTAGTCGTAGCGTTGACAATCGGCTCGTCGATCGTGTTAGGTCGGTTGGCTGGCTTGGTAGGTCGCTCCATGCCAGCGTCCTTGATGGCCCGCCAGTCCTCTAGCTGCAGCATGATCGCGAGGTGGCCCGCGCTGATCGTGATAAGCTTCTGGGTAGAGTTCCCGATGCGGAGAGATGTCGAGCTTTTCAAGCAAGATGAAGTCCTGGCCGGGGCTGTCCGCGATGCTGAACACGATGCGGCCGGCCTGGCCGCAGAGCACCAACGGCGCGGTGACGCGTGACTTGCTCGGAGGGGCGCCCCCGCTGCCGAATCCGTAGACCACGTCCTCCGGCTCCTCGAGGATCTGGTCGGCGGGGCCCATCTTGGCGAGGATGTCCATGTGGTTCTCGTGCCAATTCATGGCCGAGGCGTGGAAAAAAAGGCAAGCCGTGCACGTCGCGCCGATGCCTTCGCCCACGGGCTTGTCGCCGTTGGCCGAGACGTTGGCGTTCGGCAAGTGGTGGATCAGCGGCTCTGAAAAAAACGCAGGCCTCGGCGGGCGGCGTCGCAGGCCCCCGCGGGTGCGGGGCGATTTTCTCGTCCGCGAACTGGACCTGCTCGGTGATTTGAGCTCGGCGCTCTGGGCGACCTCCACCCTGAGGCTTGCCGTCCTGCACCCTGGGACTTGCCGTCCTTGGGCGCGAACTTGCGAGCGCCTGGCGCGGGGCGCTCCTCGTCCCCTGTCCAATGCCCGGTCTCGCCGCAGTCCCAGCGCTCCGAGGCCTTCTTGCGCTGGTCGACCCGGCTCTGCAGCTTCGCCCTTCGGCGCGAAGGCGCGGACTTGTTCGACTTGCCGCGGCCCATGAGGGCCTCCTGGGCCGATCTGATGGTGGCCGTGGCCTCGGGGATAGCGGCGAGCTCCGCTGCGGCGGCCTCGACCTCGGCAGAGTCGTCGCCGTCGAACGCCTCGGGGGCGTCCACGTTGGGGGACTCGAGCTCGGCGCTGAAGGCCTCGAGCTCCCGGCGAAAGATGTCCCGCGCGTCGGCCTCGTCCTCGTCGCCCTCTTCTGATTCTTCGCCGTCGTCGTCGTCGGGCTCGTCGACGACGTCGGCGGGGCGCCCTCCACGGCTGGAGGAGCCCCCACCTCGCCGGCAGCCTTGCTGGCGCGACTGGTTGTTCCGCGGCCTCGGCGGCGGGGCGTGGCGTTCCGAACTGTGGAAGTCCGGGAACGTCCGAACCAGCAGCCCGCGAATGCGCTGGTAACCGTAGTGCTCGTCCGCCAGATTTACCACGACGCGCTCGCGGCGCTCGGCGGTGAGCCCGGTCTTGCGAAGTAGAGGCCAGCCAGCCACGTCGTCCAGCGCGCTGAGGTCCAAGTCGTTCTCGCGTAAATACTGTAGACCGGTCTCGAAGCACATGGGCGAGTCTGTCATGCGTTCACCTCGACGTCGGTGATGCTGAATCGACTCGAACAACTTCTCGAGGGTCTCGCCCTTCTGCACGGGCTTCTGCTGACCTAAGCTCGCCTTCAGATGCTGCGAAGCATTCTCGATGCCGACCTGGTTCCTATTGCGTTTCTTCTCGTCGGCGTCTTCGATGTTGGCATCAGCGGCGGGATCCAGCTGCGCCTCCGTCATATTTAGTGCTTCGCTCCTGGCCGTCCCTGTGAGCTTGAGCACGAGCTTCGATGCTAAACTTTGCGTCGCTGACAAGTTCTCGCTGGTCTTCCACAACCTTACCTCTTGCTTGTAATCTCTCCGTTTTGAAAGATCTCCATTCCATGTACGTATCACTGCCTGACTGTCCGAAACTGTAAATGTCCGCCATTTTGATGAGAAAAGGGATGCTGGCGTCGCTGACGCTGGCGTCGGAAATGTAATGGCTGTCGTCGCTGACGCTGGCGTAGGAGGTGTAGTAGCTGGCGTCGCTGACGCTGGCGTAGGAGGTGTAGCTAGCGTCGCTGACACTGGCGTAGGAGATGTAATATGCGGCGTCGCTGACGCTGCTGATGTGGAAGTTGTCGTTGTGGGCGTCTTTGAAGACGCAGTCCTGAGAGAGGGTACTAAAGAAGTAGCTGGCATCGGAAATGTGGGTCGGATAGGAGATGTAGTAGCTGGCGTCGCTGACGCTGCTGTTGGAGAAGTAGTAGCTGAAGGCGTAGGCGCTGGCGTCGCTGACGCTGGCGTAGGAATTGGCAAGGTAGTCGTTGTAGGCGTTGGTGCTGGCGTCGCAGACGCTGGCGTAGGCGCTGAGCAAGAGCGCGTGGAAGCCGCTGGGCTTCGATTCCGTTGGACGTGTCGCAGACGCCGTCGTTGCTATATGGACGGCCCATAAGCCGGGGCAACGAGCACAGCTCCAAGATACCACTGTGATATGGAATGGTGCGCAGCACCGATGGCTTTGTCGAAAGCGTGCGCGGCTCGAGCGATCTGCGGAGCTCTAAGGCCAAGGGCCCTGTAATATTTGAAACCGATACGGCAGCGGGAGATAAGGTGGGAGCAAGCAGCTGAGCGGGCGGAAGCGAGGCGGAAGCGGGGATTAGAGGCGATGGAAGTGCTACTTATCACACAGGCCACGGGGGGGAAACAAACGGGGGGTTAAGAGACGCGCGCCTCTCCAGCACACCTTGGGCCCGTGGCTGAAGTTCAGGGGTTGTTCCGAGCCCCTTCGGGGCCACTCTCCTGTCATCCTCACCTCCCCTCGTCTCCCGCCCCTTTGCCGAGCGCCCAAGTCGGCTGCACGCAAGACCGACCCCAGGCAAGAGTGCCCTTCGGTGCTCGGCTAAAGGGAGGCAGCGGGCAGCGGGAATGCCTCAACCCGAGGGCGCAAGCCGCTGCTGTCGAGTCGCATTTGTCGATCGGGAGGCCCAGAGCTCTTTGAAATCTGTCCAAGGACCCCTGCCAGGGTCTTCTTGACCCATTTTTCGAGGCGGATCCAACTGTGGCGGAGAGGAGCCTCCAGGAGGTCCACAAGGGACGGAACATGTGGGGGAGGACCGCCGTTGTCTAAACTGGCCCTCCTCCGAGAATGGCCACTCGCGCAGCCGCGGGACCCAGACCCCTCGATATCATGATTTTTCCACAACGTCGACCCCCAGAAGTATCGACTCATTCCCTGGGACCGGCTTTTTATACTGAGTGCGTTTTTGACGGTCCTGGGGCCTGGCTAGGGCCCCTAGAGGACGAAACTAATCCAAAACCTCCATGTCGTGATTCTTTCACGGCACGGGGATGTCTGGGGCCAGAAGCCACTCTGGCGAAGGGCCACTTCTGCGCCCAACCGAAACCATAAGATCCGAGGTTGCGAAAAGATTGGAACATCGTAAGATACCGTGCGTGGAAACTAAAACCATCGATCGACATCATCGCCATCACCGCACACTGCACGCGCGGCACGATTTCCCGCGCGCCTGGGCCTCCCTGGACTCACCCTCCTCAACATTGGCGTGGAGCATCCCGCGTTGGTCGGCACGCCGCAGCAGCATTGAAGGGGGGGGTGAATTGGGTCTCCCTAGGCGGGCCCCGCGGCGTTTCATCCTTGCAGTGCTCAGTGTGGCGGCGGGGCGTGGCCAGGGCAGAGTCCATTGGCCACGTCAACATGGAAGAGGAGGTTAAAGACGGGGTCTCAAGCTTTCAACTCTCGCCCAGTATACCAGTGCACGTGTACACGAACCCATCTTGTGTGCTGGTTCGAGTCCAGTTCCATCTGCCGAACCACTAGCGGAGCCCTGGGCCCCATCATTTTCCGAGCCACTCTTCGAGCCAGATCGATCTGCGATGGCCCTGCGGCCTGGCGCCGGGCGAAGACGCCCAGCGCGGACAAAATGGGGACGCCAGGGGCCGCGCCCCTGGCCTCCGTGCAGCTCCATGATCTGCAGCGTCTCCTCGATGAGGTCGCCCAGGTTGGCGCGCTTCCTCCCGAGGACGGGCGGCCGCGGCCCCGGGCAGCGCCCGAGCTCGCCGGCCCACCCTCCGACCCTCTCCCACTCAAGACGAAGCCACGAGGGATGAGGACTTCCTCCTCGAAGATCTGAGGAAGCCACGAGGGACGAGGATACATCGAAGCCACAAGGGACGAGGATACATCGAAGCCACGAGGGACGAGGATACATCGAGAATCTCCGAGATGCCGCGGATCTGGAGGATGTCTCGGGCGCCGCGGCCTTCTCAGAGCGCTCCGGGATGCTCTGAGAGCGTTCCGGAACGCTCTGGGACGGATGTATCCTCGTCCGAGCCACGTCCGACCACCTCCCCCCAAACCTCCAAAATATTGAGCAATTTGAAACGGAGTT
The DNA here is from genome assembly GCA_963575745.1 of Prorocentrum cordatum. NCBI lineage: Eukaryota > Dinophyceae > Prorocentrales > Prorocentraceae > Prorocentrum > Prorocentrum cordatum. The sequence continues at coordinate 936,921 of CAUYUJ010011336.1, read as the reverse complement.
GTTTTCGGTCTCTGGGGGCTCTCGCAGGGCCCTCAGAGCGTCCGAAACGACTCAGGATGTAAAGCGGACCGGGGGCAGAGGTCGAGACTTCCGGGACCCCGTATTGAACAAAATCAATACATCGGATCTCTGGGCCCTCGCCGTGAAAAGATCACGACGGGAGGTGTTTGGCCCCTTTCGGCCTTGAGGGGCCCTCGCTAGGCCTCGGGGCTGCCAGCAACACGACGCAGGAGGGAAAAGCCGGTCCTGGGGAGGGGGTCCAGATCTCGAGGGTCGTGGGCAGACTGATCCTCGCTGTCGCCGTCGTGGCCGTCGCTGCGGTCGTGGCCATGGCCGTCGTGCTGGCGGTGGCCGTGGTGGTGGTGCTAGTGGTGGCCGTCGTCGTCGTCGTCGTCGTGGGCGGCGGCGGCGGCGGCGGCGTCGGCGTCGTTGTCGTCGTCGTCGTCGTCGTCGTCGTCGTCGTCGTCGTCGTCGTCTCCCTGCGATGGATCGACGCCGGGCCCCCGACAGCGGAGAGCCACACGGGCCCCTCTGTCGGCGAGGCGTGGGCGACGGGGGGCCTCCCCCCTGAGCCCATCCCCGCCCATTGGAGGCCTGGAGATTGGCACCAGCACCAACACAGGGGGCTGCCTCCACAGGGGGAGGATGATCCTAGATACCAACACAGGGGGTTGTCTCCACAGGGGGAAGATGATCCTAGATTTCGGTGTTGGTGGTAATATTTCGGCCACCTTGGAAGCCAGAATATGACCAGCATCACCGAGACTGGGATCTTCTCCCCTCTGTGGAGGCACGCCGCCGATATTGGTGTTGGTGTCAACCTCGAGGCCTGCGATCCTAGCATTGCCTCTGACCTCCTGCTCCTCTTTCCCTTGAGACGAAGCCAGGACGAGGACAACATCGAGAGGATCATCCGAGAGTCTCTGAATTCTGGCGGCTCTGGAGGATGTCTCGGGCACCCCAGCCTTCTCAGAGCGTCTCGGGACGCTCTGAGAGCGTTCTGGAACGCCCTGGAACATATTCATCCTCGTCCTAGCCCCGTCCGACTCTCTCTGTGCCTCCTCTGAGATCAGACGTTGGCGTTCTGGAACGCCCTGGAACATATTCATCATGGTCCTAGCCCCGTCCGACTCTCTCTGTGCCTCCTCTGAGATCTGACGTTGCGAAAAACAAGTCAACTTCGCGAACCATCACGGCTGGAGCCCTGGATCCTGGACCCCATCTTTCTGCGCTATTTTTTCCAGCTGGGTCGACCAATGATGGTCCTGGGGCCGAAAGTCAAGCGAAAACGTCCGCGGTGAAAAGATTGCAACGCCCAGATTCCAGGGACGTGACTGGGCGCGTACTTCTGCTTGTTGGCTCCCCAGGGCAGCGGCGGCGGCGACGACCGATCGGCAGGCAGACGTGGCGGAGCCGCGCTGGGGCTCTGCCCGGCTGGGCGCTGCGGAGAAGGGGGCGAGGTCGCTGCCAGGGTCGGAGGCGGGCGGCGAAAGACGAGGACGACGATCAGGGGCAACGTTCGGGGGGATAATTCCCAGACCCCCTCGCGTCGTGAAGAGATCACGACGGGAGGTTTGCCCTCGTAGGCGTCATCTCCGAGAGGCGCCGAGGATCCTGCCCGCTTGCGGCAGGCCGAGCTCCACGGCACGCGCCCAGGGAGAGGCCCCGCTGGGGGCGCTTGGTGGATCCACCATGGGATACCCAAAACCCTGTGGTCATGAAGGCATCACGACTGGCGGTTTTCGATAGTTTTTGGGACCCGACCAAGCACCAAGCCTCGGGACCGTCCACGAACGACTCAGGATGCAGAGCCGGTTCCCGGGAAGGGGTCTAGATCTCTGGAGGTCCCTGTTCTGAAAAACACGACGTCGGGGGTGTGGGTATAGCTAGGCAGCTGCACGCTGAGGTGGCGTGTCAGAGGCCACTGGATAGCAAAAACACGCACTTGCGAATGGAGGTTTGGCGACGGCCGCGGAGGAGTCGTGGTCGGGCTGTAAGTCGGTGGGTCAGCTCTGCGGCGGCGGGGGCTCCTTTGGGAGTAGTCCATCTGGTCGCCCATGTTGCTGTTCTTGTTCTTGAAGATGTTGAAGACGGGCAAGATCTCGGAGGGAGGCAGAACCGCCCTCATAACGAGGACACCTGAACGACGGGAAAAACTGGTCTTACGCGAGATGACATAACGACCTTACGCCGCGGCTTACGCGGGCCGCCACCGCGGCACAACACACTGGAGGCGAGGGCGCTTACGCGCGACCTTGCGCGGGCAACTTTCGCGCCAATGTCGGTGAAAACGGCCCGTCTGCGTCGCTCACCTGCAGGCGGGGCCCTCCAGCAAACGCGCGCAAGGAAGGAGCCAGGCAAGGCAGGACTGCTTTGCGAATGCCCAGGACTGGTCAGCAAACGCCAACCCCTGAGATCCGATGTCGCGAACAAATGCAATACCGTGAACAATCACGAATGAAACTTTAGCCCCATCATGTGGCGACATTTTCCGAACTGCATCGATCCGGGACGGTCCCAGGGCCCGAAACAAGTCGGGAACGTCGGGTGCGAAAACATTGGAACGCCTGGGGGCGGACGTAGGGGGGGGCGGGGGGGAATTGGGGAATGGGGGAGGGGTCGGGAAAGATGAAGAGAGGAGGGATTGTTGAGTTGCCGGCGTGAACCTGGCATGGCGGCACGACGGCGTGACCGATCGCGGCGACTTGCGCGGGGGAGACGCCGCGCGCGGCCGCGAGAAAAACAACCACTAGTCCGAATCACCTGCCCCCCTGACTGGAGCGAGCAGCTTGCGCCAGAGGACGACGAACGCCAGCTGCCCGCCTCGCCTCCTCCTCGTCCCCCATTCCCCACTCTCTCCCGCGCCCCGCGCCCTCCAGGCCTACCCGATGTACTTGGTTTGGTTCTCGCTGCCCTCCTCCCCCCCCCGCTTTTCAAACCCCGCTACTCACGAGACGCGCTGCTGAGAGGGGGGCATGGTGCAGGGGCGAGTGGGTGGGCGCGCCAGCGAACGAGCAACAAACAACAAACTTTTGTATGTCACCCGTCACGGAATCTTGTCTGGCTCCTCGGGCTCCCCGACGCGCTGGGGGCGCTCCTTGGCCCCGACGCGCTCCGGCCACTCGACGAAGTCAGGGTTCTCGTAGATGTCGCGGCGCGCAGCTCGGCGAGCCTCAGGAGTCGCGAGGTGCGCCAACTTGCCTTTGCCCCGCTTGAGCTCCGAGCGGTCTTCCCTCTCGTTCGAAGCCATGCTCGCTCGCAACCGCGCCGCCAATAGACCAACGGGCCTGCCTCGAGCCAGTTTCCGCGTTGATTCGGAAAGAGTCCTATTGAAATTGCGCGACGCGGTGCCCTCCTTGCGGTTCTCGTTGTTGCAGTGGGCGTCGAGGCTGCCGCTGTTCGCGTCGTGCGCGAGGTGTCTGAGGGGGGCGCCAGCTTCATACGCGGGGGGCCTCAGATAACTCTTTTTGGCCTTGGCCTTGGCCTCGGCATCTGCAGCCGCATCGGCTGCCCCCGCGACGTCGCCGACGTCGCTCTCCTCCTCGTCGTCGGCCTCACGTCTTCGATGTCCGCGCCGAACTCGCCCGGCGGCGCCTCTGCCCCGCCGCCGTCGGGGCGCCGGCCAGAGGCTCCAGGGGCGGCGCGGCCGCCTCGCCGCCGGCAGCTACCGATCGAAATGTCAAGAACTATCGTTTCGCTAGTGACACCATCAACACTTTAATCTGCCGGCCCTGCGCGATCACGGTTTTCATCGCAAGAAGAATCTGCCAACCCATCGCGAATTTGGCACCGGGGACAGATTGCCATCCTAAAAAAACCCTGGGCCAATGCCCTTTCCTACAAAATCACGAAGAGCGAGAGAAAGTGGGAGAGAGACAATAAAGAGAAAGCGTGTGATGTATGGTCGTGCCGACGGATCTGTTGTACATAACCTTCCTCAGGAATGAATTCTTGCTGAGGAAACCCTAGTGAGGATTACGATTGAAGCGGACTGAAAATCCTCATTGTAGAATCCTTAACCGAGAGTCCTTCAGAATAACTCCTTACTAAATAGTCATTGCTGAAGAATCCGTCATACAGGATTTTTTCGGAACAAATCCTTGATGCAGGATCCTTCCCAAGGAGCCCTAGAACCCCCCCAAAAGGTGCCGGCGAGCGGGCTCGGACCATCAACCATAAGAAACAAGTGTTTCAGGTCCGAGGGCAAGCAAACACTGTAAACAATGTTTTTTGTTTGTTTGTTTCCACCATTTACCTGAGCGCGTATGGATCCTCAAAGGCATGAGCGCACACACACACATATATATATATATAAATATCTTGCTTGCCTGCAGTGATTGCTGGTCCTCTGATCTGGCAGCCAATATTTTGCAATGTTTGCTGGCCCTTTGGCTTGACACGAGGCGCCACGAGCAAGAGAGATTGGGATCCTTGCGAAAGAAGCCGTGCTGGAGAGTCCTTAATACAGAGCCTTCTATGCAATTCTAAATGAATATTCCTTAGTCAGGAGTCCTTCCTGAATCATCTGGAACAACGAATCCTCTCTGTATAATTCTTCGTGCCGAAGAATCCTGTACACAAGAGCTCAAGAATTCATTGCTAACTAGTCCTTCAACGAATCTCATTTCGGAAGAAAGTCCCTAAGGAACCCGAGCAAGGGAATCCTGTCTGAGGAATCCTTACTGCCTGAACGCCACCAGGCTGAATGACAAAGGCCCCACAGGGTGCCGCACGAGCGGGCTCGGACCATCAACCATTGTGAAAACACAATTTTTTCCAGGTACTAAGGACAGCAAACATAGTAAACCACATGTTTGCTTCCTGTTTTTTTGTGTTTTCAATTCTCGTGAATTTGCCGACCTGGTCGCGCATAGGTCCATAACGACCGGAAACACATGTTTTACAGTGTTTGCTGGCCTTCTGACCTAGCACTTTTTTACAATGTTCGCTGGCCCTTTGGCTTGACACTAGGCGCCACGATCAAGAGAGATCGGGATCCTTGCTAAGGAATCCTTGCTGGAGAGTCCTTAATACAGAGCCTTCCGAATGAATGCTGAACGAGGGAATCCTTTGCAAGGAATCCTTCCTGAATCACCCTGAACATGAACCCGACGCGATCCTACTTAGGGAAAGCTTCCGATTGCATGGGAGCAGTGCTTGGCATTGCGCTTGGAACGGGTAGAATAAGGATGGGAGAAGCCATGGGCGGGGAACCCGGGGAACGCGAGGAACCCGAGAAACCCGAAAAACCCGAGGAACCCGAGGAACCTGAGGAACCCGATGAACCCGAGGAACCCGAGGAACCCGCAGAACCTCCGATCAACGGGCAACGTGCCCCCCCTAAGCACCATTCTTCTTGACCAAAAAAACACCCCTTAGGCAAGTCTGATCTGGGAAAAAGAGTCCTCACTGTAGAGTCGTTAACAACAAACCCTTCACGCAGAAACTTTTGAATATGTAATCATTGCCGCAAAGGTACTTCAGAAAGGATCCTTACGGAAGGATGCCCCCAAGGAGCCCGTACTAAGAAATCCTTGCGAAGGAAAGCTTACTACCTGAACGCCACCAGACTGAATGACAAAGCCCTCCAAAGCGTGCCGCACGAGCGGGATGGGATGATCAACCATTGTAAGCCACATGCTTTCCTTAGGTACGACAGCCAGCAAACATTGTAAAGACACTGTTTTTTCAAGGTCTTCAAGTTTTCCATAATCTATCTGCCTGGGCGCGCATAGATCCACAACCACACGAAACACCACATAAACAATGCTTTCCAGTGTTTGCTGACCCTCTGATTTGAAAGCCATGCATTTTCTAATTGTTGCTGACCCTGTGGTATGAAGCACTGGTAACACACATGCTTTTCGAGTCAGAGGGCAAGCAACCACCATAACGCACGTACATATTCATCTATACATGTATACTTTCATACATATATAAATATGTATATATATACATATTTACATTCACGCACGCACATATATATATATATATATAATATATATATATATATATAATATATATATATATAAGAACCACGCGCGCGCTACGCGCGCGCTTAGGTTCTAGCTTCGTCCGGGGCAACGGCCAAACAACGGACGAGGAGGTTGAAGGCTGAATGCACTTCGGTTATTCGTCGAGTTTCGCGGTCGTGGTTCGAAAAGCTTTTGGGCGCTCCTCGCCCCCAGGCGGCCCGAGGCGGCCGAAAACGACACCTCTTCCTCGTCCTCCTCTTTCCCCCTGCTCTTCCTCCTCTCCTCCTACTCTTCCTCCTCCCCCCATCGTCCCCTCCTTTTCCCCCTTCCTCCTCCTCCGCCCCCTTCCTCCCCTCCTCCTCCTTTCCCTCCTCCTCATCCTCCTCTTCCTCCTCCTCCGCCTCCTCCTCCTTCTCCTCCTACTTTCCCTCCTCCTCCTCCTCCTCCTCCTCCTCCTCCTCTCCCTCCCTCCTCCTCCTCCTCCTCATCATCACCACCACCATCACCATCATCATCTTCATCATTCTCCTCCTCCTCCTCCTCCTCTCCCTCCTCCTTCCCTCCTCCTCCTCTTCCTCCTCCTCCTCCTCCTCCGCCTCCTCATCCTTCCCCTCCTCCTCCTCCTCCTCCTCCTACTCCTCTCACCCCTCCTTCTCCTGCTCCTTCTCCTCCTCCTGTTCATGCTGCATGGCTTGCCAAACGGCACTGCGACGCCGCGCAAGCATTGGGCCACATCGGATAAAAAGGGAACACTCGGGGGAGGCCCCCCTCTTCCTCTTCCTCCTCCTTTTCTCCTCTGCCTCCGCATCCTCCTCCCCTCCTCCTGCTCCTCCTCCTCCGCCCCCTCCTCCACCTCCTCCTCCTCTCGTCCCTCCTCCCTCCTCCTCCTCCTCCTCCCCCCCCTCCCCTCCTCCTCCTCCCCCTCTCTCCTCCTCCTCCTCTTCCTCCTCCTCCTCCTCCTCATCATCACATCATCATCATCATCATCATCACCATCATCATCATCACATCACCATCATCATCATCATATCATCATTATAATCATCATCATCGTCCCTCTTCCCTCCTCCTCCCCCCGTTTCCCTTCTCTCTCTCTCTCTCTCGCTCTCTCTCTCTCCCCCCTCCTCCCCCTTCGTTCTCCTCTTCCTCCTCCTCCTCCTCGTCCATCTGCTCTTCCTCCTTTCCTCTTCCTCCTCCTCCTCCTCCACTTCCTCCGCGCGCAAGAAATCCAACAACATGTCGCGGAAGTCAACGAACTGTATCCCTCCGGGTTTTTTTTCGGGCGTCCTTTTAGGACTTGTCGGGGCCGTCTTAGGGTCCCCTTGGGCGTCCTGGGAACCCGGAAATCATGTTCCGATAGAGGCTTCGGGGAACACGATGTCGGACGCTGCGGAAGAGGCCTCCCCAGAATCTCTATAGGCAGCTCAGCTTGCCCCCGTTGTGGCTCTGTTGGGTGCCTTTTGGGGCTCTCTTGGGCTGGCTTGTAGCTCTCATGGGTCATATTGGGTCCCTCTTGGGCCGTCTTGGGGCTCCTCGGGGTGGCACTGTGAACACATCGTCGTCGTCGTCGCCGTTCGCCGATCGGCGGCGTTAACTGTTCTCATCGTCGTCCATCGTCGTCGTCGTCGTCGTCGGTCGTCGCCGTCGTCATCGTCAATCACCGTCGCCGATCACCGTCGCCGATCGTCGATCGGCCCCGAGCCCTCCTCCTCCTCTTCCTCCTCCTCCTCCTCCTCCGCCTAATCTGCCTCCTCTTCCTCTTCCTCCTCCTCCTCCTCCTGAAATCATGTTCCCGGAAACGCTTCCGGGGACAGGATTTCGAACGATGCAGAAAAGACTGGGTCCAGGGTGGCTCTGCGCACGCGGATAGCGTCGCCGCCGTCGGCGTGGCCGTCGTCGTCGTCGCCGTCGATCGTCGATCGGCGACGTCGACTGTTGTCATCGTCGTCAATCGTCGTCGTCGTCGGTCGTCGACCGTCGTCGTCGTCGTCAATCACCGTCGCCGGTCGTCGTCGCCGATCGTCGATCGCCCTCGAGCCTCCTCCTCTCTCCCCCCCTCCTCCCCTCCACTCCTCCTTCCCGCCTCCTCCTCCTTCTCCTCTTCCTTCTCCTCCTCCTCCTCCTCCTCCTCCTCCTTCGCCCTCTCCGTCTCCTCCGCGCGGGAGAAATCCAACAACATCTTGCGCAAATCAACGAACTATGGTCCTCCGGGCCTTTTTGAACGTCCATTTAGGGCCTTTTGGGGCCGTCTTCGGGCCCTCTTGGGCGTCGTGGGAACCAGGAAAACATGCTCCCGGAGAGGCTTCTGGGAGCATGATTTCGAAAGAGGCTCTCTTGGGCCTCCCTGAGGCCGTGTTGGGAGCCTCCTGGGCCAACTTTGGGGCCTCTTGGGCCGTCTTGGGGGTTCCGTGAGCCTCACAGGACGACCCTTTTGGGCCGTCTTGCGCCCTCTTGGGTCTCTCTTGGGCTGTTTTGGGGCTCGGGGGCGTCTGGGGCACTGTGAGGACCAAGCAAGCAAATATGCTGAAAACGTACGTTGTACAACGGGAGTGGGCCGATTTTTGCCTCTTGAAGGCCCTCTTCGGCCAGCTTCAAACCATCCCGGGCCCTCTTGAGGCGCTCTTGGACGTCTTGGGCCCCTTGGGCCTCGCTGAGGCTGTCGGACAGCGTCGCCGCCGTCGGCTTGGCCGTCGTCGTCGCCGTCGATCATCGATCGGCGGCGTCGACTGTTGTCATCGTCGTCGATCGTCATCGGTCGTCGTCGTGGTCGTCGTCGTCGTCGTCGTGAATCATCACCGTCGCCAGTCGTCGTCTCCGATCGTCGATCGCCCTCGAGCCTCCTCCTCCTCTCTCCCCCCCTCCTCCCCTCCACTCCTCCTCCCCGCCTCGTCCTTCTCCTCTTCCTCTTCCTCCTCCCCCTCCTCCTCCTCCTCCTTCGCCCTCTCCGTCTCCTCCGCGCGGAAGAAATCCAACAACATTTCGCGAAAGTCAGCGAACTGTGGCCCTCTGGGAATTTTTGAATGCCATTTTAAACCCTTTTGGGGCCGTCCTGGGGCCCTCTTGGGCGTCCTGGGAACCCGGAAATCATGTTCCCGGAGAGGCTTCCGGGAACATGATTTCGAACGAAGCCCTCTTGGGCCTCCCTACGGCCGTCTTGGGGGCCTCCTGGGCCGGCGTTGGGGCCTTTTGGGCCGTCTTGGGCTGTCTTGGGGCTCCTCGGGGGCCACTCTGAGCACGAAGCAAGCGAGCATGCTGAAATTGTACGTTTTACAAGAGGAATGGGTAAAGTTCTGCCTCTTGGAGGCCCTCTTGGGGCCCTCTTCGGCCATCTTCAAGCCATCTCGGGCTCTCTTGGGGCGCTCTTGGACGTCTTGGGGCCCTCTGGGGCCTCGATGAGGCTGTCTTGTGTGCCTCTTGGGCTGTCACGCGGGCAGCGTCGCCGCCGTCGGCGTGGCCGTCGTCGTCGCCGTCGATCGTCGATCGGCGGCGTCGACTGTTGTCATCGTCGTCGATCGTCGTCGTCATCGGTCGTCGACCGTCGTCGATCGTCGTCGTCGTCATCGTCGTCGTCGTCGTCGTCGTCGTCGTCGTCGTCGTCAATCACCGTCGCCGGTCGTCGTCGCCGATCGTCAATCGCCCTCGAGCCTCCTCCTCTCTCCCCCCCTCCTCCCCTCCACTCCTCCTCCCTGCCTCCTCCTTCTTCTCCTCTTCCTCCTCCTCCTCCTCCTCCTCCTCCTCCTTCGCCCTCTCCGTCTCCTCTGCGCGGAAGAAATTCAACAACATCTCACGCAAATCAACGAACTGTGGCCATCCGGGCCTTTTCGAAGGTCCTTGTAGGGCCCTTTTGGGGCCGTCCTGGGGCCCTCTTGGGCGTCCTAGAAACCCGGAAATCATGTTCCCGGAGAGGCTTCTGGGAGCATGATTTCGAAAGAGGCCCTCTTGGGCCTTCCTGAGGCCGTCTTGGGGGCCTCCTGGGCCGGCTTTGGGGCCTCTTGGGCCGTCTTGGGGGGGTTCCGTGAGCCTCACAGGACGACCCGTTTGGGCCGTCGTGGGCCCTCTTGGGTCTCTCTTGGGCTGTCTTGGGGCTCGGGGGCGTCTGGGGCACTGTGAGGACCAAGCAAACGAGTATGCTGAAAATGTATGCTTTACGAATGGAAATAAGCCGGTGTTTGCCTCTTGAAGACCCTCTTGGGGCCCTCTTCGGCCATCTTCAAGCCATCTCGGGCCCTGTTGGGGCGCTCTTGAGCGTCTTGGGGCCCTCTTGGGCCTCGCTGAGGCTGTCTTGTGGGTCTCTTGGGCTGTCTTTGGGGCCTCATGGGCCGTCTTGGGCGGGTTCGTGGACCCCACAGGACGCCCGGGGCGGCCATGCCAACCGGTGGCACCACCCCACCCCCGCCCCCGGGCCCCGTCCGTCTGTCCTACTGCTCCTCTCCAAACCCTCGTTCCCTAACCTCCCGATCATGTTCCCGGACCCCCGTCCCTTCCCCCCAGAGCACCGCAGCAGTAGGAAAGCGTTCCGAAACGGTGAGAAATCATGTTCCCGGAAAGCGTTCAAGAATATGAATCGTACGTCGTCCAAGGCGCCTCGGAAGGCGCAGAATACTCCTCCAAGGCGCGGAATTATGTTCCCAGACCGCCTTCCGGGAACATGATGGGGACGACTTCTGAGGGCCTCCAGTGGGCCTTGGGGGCCTCTCGGAGGCCTGTATATATACATTATGTATTATATATATATATAGAGAGAGAGAGAGAGAGACCCATACGTAAGACATGTAGGACTGTGTACACAGGAGAAGGACAATCTATATAAACATAGGTACGTCGTCCAAGGCGCCTCGGAAGGCGCCTCGGAAAGCGCAGAATACTCCTCCAAGGAGCGGAATCATATTCCCGGACCGCCTTCCGAGAACATCATGGGGACGACCTTCTGAGGGCCTCCAGTGGGCCTCTTGGGGGCCTCTCGGAGGCCTGTTGGGCTCTCCTGGAGGCGTCTTGGGGCGCGCTCAGGGCCATTGTTGGGCATCTTGGGGGCCTCTATATATGGGGAAGAATTTGAAATACGTGGAAGGAAGTGGCACGACTCGGGAGGGCTTGGGGGAGGGGTGTATATATATATGTGTATATATATATAGATATATACATATGTATGTATACACATATATATATGTATAAATGTGTGCGTATATATATATATATATATATATATATACAGTAGACCCATACGTAAGACATGTAGGATTGTGTACACAGGAGAAGGACAATCTATAGAAACGTAGTACGTCGTCCAAGGCGCCTCGGAAGGCGCCTCGGAAAGCGCAGAATACTCCTCCAAGGCGCGGAATCATGTTCCCGGACCGCCTTCCGGGAACATGATGGGGACGACCTTCTGAGGGCCTCCAGTGGGCCTCTTGGGGGCCTCTCGGAGGCCTGTGGGGCTCTCCTGGAGGCGTCTTGGGGCGCGCTGAGGGCAATTTTTGGGCCTCTTGGGGGCTTCTGGGGGCCTTCGGGGAGGCTCTTGGGGGCCTCTTTGGGGCCTCTTGGGGCCTCGCCGGGCCCTCTTGGGGACCGCTGGGCTCGCTTAGGCAGTCTTGAAGCCCTGTCGGGGCACTCCTGGAACCATCTTGGGGGGCTCCTGGGCCATCTTGGGGCTCTCCTGGGCCGTCTTGGGACGATTTTGGGGGTCTCTTGGGCCGTCTTGGGGCGGTCTTGGGGGCCTCTTCGGCCGTCTTGGAGCGGTTTTGGGAGACTCTTGGACGACCTTGGAGCGTCGGAACCCACAAAAAGCGAGAAGGCCAAAAACCTAGAACAAACACTATACAAATCAACGATTTTGGCTTGTCGGGGCTCTCTTGGGAGGCCTCTTGGGATGCCTTCGGGGCCTCATGGAGCTCTCTTGGAACGTCTTCGGGCCTTCCTGGCCATTCCTGAGGCTATCTATGCGCGTCTTGGAGCGCTCGCGGGCCGTCTTGGGCGGTCTCGAACTGTTCCTGGCGGTCCCAGGGGCCCTCCGGGACGCTTCGGACGCTCCCGGGGGCGCCCTGCACACCCCATGGAGATGACAGGCACCGCCCCGGGGCCCTACTCCGATATTTATATATATATATATATATATATATATATATATATATATATCTATATATATATACACGTATGTATGTATTGTGTATATACATACACTTTTGTTTTGTTTTGTTTATTAGGTTCGTTTCTGCCTACTGTTAGTGGATTTATGCGCGCCCAAATACAAATATTGAAACAAACATGGAACACCGGGACAACCTTTTCGTTTCAGTGTTTTCTTGCCCTCTGACCTGAACAACCTCATTTGATTACATGTGTTTCAAGTCAGAGGGTGAACCAGCACTGCGAATTCGTATTGTTCAGGTCAGAGGGCCAACAAACACTATAAACAATACGTTTTCGTTTATTTCTGATACAAGGTTTTTGTGAATCCACGCGACCCCTAGTATATATGTATATATACACAAGCGACGAAACGGACATGAAACCATATGATGTTTGACAGTTTTTGCTGGCCCTTTGACCTGACACGCATGTTTCTCACGTCCCTCTGACACGCAAAAACAATTTTTTGACAATGTTTGTAGTCCCTGTGGCTTGACACGACGCGCCACGAGCAAGAGACATCGAGGCTGCAAGAGCGCTCGTCTAGGAATTCTTCGACGGCCTCCTGAAGTATCTTCCTCCCACGGCGGCCGACGCCTAGGCCTACGCGGATATCAACTTCTCTGTCTACCTCTGTCGTGTTTTTTTTTTTTTTTTTTTTTTTTTTTTTTTTTTTTTTTTTTTTTTTTCTCTCTCTCTCTCTCTCTCTCTCTCTCTTCAATATATATATGTATACATACAGCACTCTCTCTTTCCACCCCCCCGCTACAACACTCAAAGCACCCAGGCTTTTATACAGTCCCTCCTCCTCCTCCTCCTCCTCGTCCTCTTCCTCCTCCTCCCTCGTTCCTCTTTCCTCCTCCCCTCCTCTCCCTCCTACCTGGTTCCTCGCTCCTCCTACTACTCCCTCGTTCCTTCTCCCCCTCCTCCTCCTCCTCCTCCTCCCTCTCCTCCTCCTCCTTCTCGCCCTCTTCCCCCCTCGTTCCTCCTCCTTCCTCGTTCCTCTCCCCCTCCTCTTTCTTCTCCTCGCCCTCCTCCTGCTCCTCCTGCTTCACCTCCTCCTCCTCCCCTCCTCCTTAATTCCTGTTCGTTATAACTCCTCACTGTCGCGACCCCGAGGCCAGTCGGAAGGGCAGGCTGGGCGTTTCGCCTGAGGCCACTTCGCCATTTGTGATCCTGAAGCTTACCAGCTCAACAGTTTCACGGACGGAGGGCGGGTGGTTTTCAACATGTGGTTCTCGTCTTAGCGCCGCGCACACTCGTCTTACACATTTGCACCAGTTTCACGGATTGAAGGTTGGCCGTTTCAAAATCTAGCTCTCGCCTCAGCGCCGCGCACTGTCGTCTTTAAACGTGGTAAGAGCTTCGCAGGTTGAAGGCGGGACGCTTTCAAAATGCGGCTCTCGCCTTAGCGCCGCGCGCACTCGTCTTAAGGTTTGCAAGAGCGTCACGGATTGAGGACGGTTCCTTTTCAACATGTGGATCTCGCCACAGCGCCGCGCACATTCGTTGACAACACATGCAAGCGTTTAGCAGATTCCGATGATCAACGTCCAAGAAATGGTATTTTGGCACGGTGCTGGACTGTCAGGGCGCAACCGTCACATTGATTCGCGGTGTTGAAGTCACAGGAACGGTATTCTAGCAGGTTTCAGGATCGTCCAGATGCAACAAGAACGTTGGTTCGCGGCGCTGAAGTTTCAGGATAGTGTTTTGGCGCGGCACAACATTGCCAGACGGTTGTCCTCCAATCGGGCACTTCTCTCAATTAACATAAACACTTCTAGGGACCTGTGAAGAGGGAGCGTCAAGGGAGGGTTTATTGCAGTATCGTTGGTGAGTCTTGGGTTTGCACTGGTCTTCCTCCTCCTGCTCCTTCCTCCTTCCTCCTTCCTCCTCCTCCTCCTCCTCCTCCTCCTTCCTCTCCCTTCAACTCGCCTCCGCGACGACGGCGGCGGCGGCGGCTGTTGCGGCCGTGCGGGGTGGCCTTGCCTCCCCGCCTCTCCCCAAAGCACAACATGAAACTTCGCGCATCGCGCCCCGCAAAGCGCAGCTCACCATTTTTCCAGATGAAAGAGCAACACGCGCTCAAATCTAGAGGGAGGAGGAATGGGGAACGGCAAGGCGATGAAGGCGCTATAAGTATGCGTGCGACTTGTCGGACCCCGAGGGGGGGTCCCGTTCGAGCGGGGACCTCCATTCGACACCATACTCCCACAGCCCCTTCAGAATACCACCCCGAGAAATCAGGGGGGCGCACAAGTATGGGTGCTAGTTGTCAGGCCATGAATCTTCGAGCCCTCGCGCAGGAGAAGGGCAGCCGCTCCGGCCCAGACCACGATGCGCGAGGCGCGACCATCTTCGAGCACAATCTTGACTCGTTATTGAAACATTGTCTAACTGACGAGGAAGGGCACGCTGATGCGATGCAGACCTTTTCGCTCCGTGCGGCTCGGCCAACTTTCGGCCCCCCGAGGGGCTTCCACGGAGCGACCCGCCTCGAGAAACGCCGCAGGAAAGGGTGTCGAAGGGCGTCGAAGTCTCCGCCAGCGAGTTCTCACGGTGCTGCGACTTCTCCGTGACGCCGGATCTCCAGGAACCCTGGCATCCGCCAGTATGATTTCTTCGACCCGCGGCCCCAAAGGTCCCGACCCCTTCAGGGCCATGTTTTCGCCCCGGATTCATTTCTGATGGCCCCAGGGCCCGACACCAGGCCCGGAGGTCCGATCGAGGAAAAACCACCGGCTGAAAAACAACTATCGTCGGAGATCTGGGGGGGCCCCTTCCCACATATCTGAGCAGTTTCTTGACGGTCCCGAGGCTCAACTAGGGCACCCCAAAACCAAAAATCACGAAAACCCTCCAGGCGCGTTTTTTTACGACGCGGGGGGCTTCTGGGAGGGAAGGCCGTCGCCGGAGGGCCTGGCGGTAGTACGGCACCAGGGCCTCGCCGATCATTTCGCCGCTGAGCACGAGCTGCTGCAGAACCTGCGCGCGATCCCGCCGCTCGTGGAGCAAACGAGGGGTGGTCGTGGAAGTGCGCCCTCCAAGACGTCGACCGTGGACGACTCCTCTTCTCCTGAAGCACTCATCTACAACTGCAACTCTTGGAGGACGGGCCTGGAGTTCACCGACTGGAGGAAGGAGGAATGCAAGGGTCCCTGGCATGGTCCTGCTGCAGGAGACCGCGCTTGTCTCGGTTGCGTCTCATGGCTCTGCCTTGTCATGGGCACGGCAAGCTGGCTTCGCAATGTCGTCTACGTCGGTCTAGTCATGGGAGCTATTGCGTCGGAAAGCACCAATGGACTTACTGGCTTGGTACCCTCGAGGTTCGGGTCTCTGCGTGAGGTTGCAAAGGTACCAGCATAACTTCAACATAGGCTTCGCGTGCAGAAGATAGGCTCGGGTCTGCAGATGCCCGTCTACGTCGTGTCGGTCTCTCTAGCCACGAACGGCGGACTGGGCGATCAAAACGTGGTGATCCCCGGGGTCCTTGCGGAGCTCCTCACCAGCCTCGACGGACTAGCGATCGTCGGCGGGGACAGGAACGTCGGCCTGGACGTCTTGCAAGTGGCAGGTTGGGCAGACCCGCTGCGCGTTCAGCTTGTGGGTCCTACGGGCATCTTTTGTTGCTTTGTTCTTTGCTGTTGTTCTTTTGCCCTGTCCCAGCGCTTGCTTCCGTCTGTGCACCCCATGACGGCGGCGTCGAGCACGCCGCGGGAGGTCAGGGGCCTGACGAGGAATGCCAAGGCTTGGCAGAAGATCGCCCCGGCGGGTTTTGCGCTGGAGACACCTGAGGACCAAGACTGATCCTGGACTGACGGGCCCGGGTTTTCCTTGGCCGTGGAACCTGGGACCCTCCCCGAGGCCCCTCCCCGCGGGGCTGCCGGGCCTGTGGCGTTGGGTTTGTGGGGGAAGGCCTGTGCGCGCTGCAGACAATCCCCCGGCAAACGAGCAAAGGGTACGTGCCGCAGTAGGGCGTCACGCTGAAGGTTTGAGTGGGTCCCGTTGGCCTCATCCTGGGGCAGCGATCTGATGCGACGCTCCTCAGAGTCAGCGATCCAGTGGCTCCAGGTGCGGCGCCTCGCCAGCCAGTTGCTCGCCCTACCCAGTGGGGAGGGTAGCGTGGCGAAGGGGAGGTCGGTTCAGTTACTTTCGGGGATGGACGATTGCTTGAAGACTTCTGCCGAGCCCGAGCTTTGCCAGCTCTCGGGGCTAGGACTTGTAGCAGCTATCATAATGGAGGGCACCAGAGGTTGCTACGATTGCCAGGGAGCTTGCCAGAAGTTTGCCGAGAAGCTTGGCAGGAGTTTGCCAGTTGGCCAACTTGGCAGAAATCTTGAAGGGGGTAAGATTGCCCATATAATCTCCAAGGGCCCTCACCCCGAGTCGACCCCGCTCCCGGGCTGTCTCGAAGAAGGTTCCCAGCCTTTGGCTGGGCACGAGACCCTGGAGGACCTCTTGGAGGAACTGCTCCTGCTTTGGTCCAAGCAGTCCATAGTCTCCGAAGATCACCCGAGGTCCTGGTGTATGTCGGATCAGTTGCCTTTGAATTCGGCAGGCGATGCCGTAGAAGTCGTCGGCTGTTTAGCCAAGGGCGCGGCACTTGGCTGGGACGGCTGACACCCGCGCTTGTTGAACTAGCTGCCAAGAGAGTTCGCACAGAGGTTTGCTGGCATCTTGAATGCCTGGGAACTGGATCCCCAGGTCTCGGGGCGCTGGTTGGTCCCCACAGTGCTTTTGGGTAAGCCGACGGGGTGCGTGTGTCCGATCGGCCTTCTCCCCCTGTGGGCCCGAATGTGGTCCGAGATCCGATTCAGAGTTTGCTCGAGTTGGGAGAGTCGGTTGACTCCAGCTTGTTCTGGGGTGGCAGGGTCGCGCCATACCTTGCGACAAACGTGTGTGCGTGGCCCCGCACTGTTATGTTGCACTCTGCGAGGCTGGCCCAGCCTCGAGTCTGGCTTGGCCCTTTTATCGGAAGCGAGCCCATGGGAGGAAACGAGAAGGGGCGGGCCTTCTCAAGCTCGGAAGGCCTCGGGCCTTCCGAGACGTTTTTTAAGCCTCCCCCCAACACGCAAACAGCTTCTCATAAGGCGCGCGGGCTTCTGAGGAGCCCCCGCCGCATTCCGAGAAGGCCTTCTCCTTCTCGCTTCCCCTCCTCTCGCTCAGTCTTAGGTGTGAACAAATTATTGCGAGACCGTGCCTCATCATGAGCTTCGGGCCGCGGCGGCCCACGCGGGCCTGCTTCTCCGACGTCCCGCTTGGCGGGCCCTTTGCTGCGTCTACTGGGGCCCCGCGCCGCGCGGCCCCTTCTGCAAGGCTGCATCCGCGGGCCTCTGTGGTTCGCCAGGCCATGCTCGTGCGCCACATCTCTCGCCAGGCTCTCGTTTCTGGTCCTGCTCAATGGGGTGCCTCGCAGTCGGCGCCCATTGTGGTGAAGAAGAGTGCTCTCGACGACGTTTATCTTTTCGTGCGGTGGGAGGCTGACCGACGGTGGCCGGCGAGCTGCCGCGGGCCTTCAGCACTATGGTGAAAGGGTGTGGCCAATAAGGACCTGCCGACCTCTTGGGGTGGGGCGTCTTTTTTAGCCAGCTCGGCGGAGCTGGTCAATCTTCATTGCGGCAGATGGAAGCTTGAGCTCAAGGACATGTTGAATTCCAATCGGGACTTGGGTGGGGACGCCACGGATGTGACATTCAGGCGTGCAGACGCTACCTCTCGGCTCAGTGTCGAGCGCTGCGCCTCCGTTCCCTCCAGAGGGGAGGTGCTACGGTGTTCCAGGTGCACAGAACTTTTTTTTGGGGAGGAAAAAAACAACTGAGGGGAGCGAATCTGCCAGCACTCAGAATTCACTCGCGCTGCCACCAAAAGCGTGCGCCAGAGCCAGGTCAAGCAGGAGGAAGAGGAGAAGAGGAGGAGGAGGAGGAGGAGGAGGAGCAGGAGGAGGAATAGGAACGACGAGGAGAACAAGGAGGGGGGGAGTTGGCAGCGTGGTTGCACAATTCGGCTGCCCCAGTCCAGAAGCACAGAGCTGGACCATCGGCTGTAGCGCACTGGGGTTTCTGTGTGCATGTGCTGCCTGACACCAGGCTGCACCAGCTCCGAATGGCGGCCGCCCAGGCGGAGGGCAGGCTTTCCCGAGGATCGTCGACAAGATTTTTTTGGACTGGCCAGGCCGGCGACGCGACCCGCTGGCCATCTCGACGGTCGATAATGTTGAACAATATGGAGAGGTGCTATGAGATGGCCTCTTCCAGGCGGCTGTCCTCCAGACCCTCTTCGACGGAAGTATCGAGCAAACTGCCAAGGATCGCGCCTGGATCTCGTGCAGAGACCCCGTGGCCGCGATGATGCGTACTGCGCAGCGTGTGGGTTGGATGTTTCGGGGGCCAATGTGTGTGTGTGTGTGGTGGACGACCCGGGTCGGGAGTGGGATCTTGCCTTCTACTGGCCAATCTGCGTGTCGGACGTTATTGCCGTCGCGGCAAGGGAGAGCGTCCGACGTGCGCGCGTTGTCGCTACAGGACCGACAAGGCCGGAGGTCTCCATTTTTCGGCGACCCATCCTGGAGTTGATATTCTGCGAGTGGGAGCCAGGCTGGGAACAGCACCAGCAGTCGGCTCTCAGAGGGTTAATGGCTGGCTCGCACTGGACGCAGGGCATATTGTACGATCACAATGCGTCGGTCTCTTTCTCATGCCACTTGTGCCAGGAGCAGCGCGGCTCCCTGCACCATCGATGCTACAAGTGCCCAGCCCACGAGTCCTGGAGGCGGGACGATATCTCCCCAGAGCCGGCCAAAGCTGCACGATGCACAGGTAGTGCAGTCGGACCCCCCCCCCTCCTGGGGTGAACGTTTTGCCAGATGCATCTTTGCGGAGCCAGGCCTGTGTGTGAGCAAACCTCCCTTCCAATTTGGGCTCTTCGTGGAAATGGGGTGGAACTCCCGATCTGCCTGGAAGGAGGTTTGTGTTTATCGAAGGTTCCGGGCTTAACACGAGGTTTCCCACTCTGAGGACCACTGGCTGGTCCTGCGTTTTCTTTTCGACCAAGCGTGAGCACTGGGGGCCATTTATGCGGCGGTCCCCTTGGGAGTTTTCGGCCACATGTCCGGCCCGAGGAGGAGAGCATTCTGCTGTGTTGACGGTTGCCCAGCATGTGCTGGGGAGCTTACTATTCTGGCGCATTGCAGCGCCACGCTATCGTGCTGCACACGTTCGCGCAAACTCAACAATCTCGAACCCGAGGGCCCACCTGTGGTCTCGGGTCCACTCCAGGGAAGATTTCGCGCCCGTGGGCTTCAGGCGTGCGAAGAGCCACTGTTCCATGGTCCAAAATCGGGAAGGGGCCCTCTCACAGTTCGAGCTAAAGGGAAATGCAAAAGCGGACAAGTCTGCCAAACTCGGGGCCAGTCACGGAGCGGCAGCTGAGAGGCATGTGCTTTTCTTGTAAAGCTGCTCGGATCTCGAGTGGCAGGCTCGCATGTCTCGCCTCGCTGCGCGCCTCGCTGCGGCGACTGGAAGGTTCACGACCACCAGGGCTCGAGGCCATTCGGCTCATCGACCTGGAGGTTCTGGAATACCCCTCGTCCCCGCCCGAGGCCCCGCCGCAGGCCACTTGCCCCCGCTCGCCCTCCCTCTGCCGACCCACCCTCTGCTGCTGCTGCTGCTGCTGCTGCTGCTGCTGCCGAGGGCCTGGCGGCGGCCAGGGGGTTGGAAAGAGAGGAGGATGCCGAAGACGAAGGGTACGGCTTGGGGCCAAGGAGGCCCTGGGTCGTGAACGGTCACTCGGTTTTTGAGGCGGGGGTCCCTGGCGAGGGCCCGCTCTTCTTGCACGCTTTGCTAGAAGTTCGCGGCCCACAAGAAGCAGAGGGGCCTTTGCAGCCCCTGTCTTGGGCCTCGTTGGTTCACGGGTGGTTTCGCAGACACTGTGCGTACCCGTTTCCGAGGGATTATGCATCCTACTGAAAAGGGGTGGCTCGTGATAGACGGCCCTCTTGGCCTGGAGTACAGCCCAGGCTCGGAGAGAACCAGCACCGCCACGGAGCAGGAGAGGCCTGTGGCCCAGCTGCGTAGTGTGTGAGGGGAGAGGTCGCCCTGTCGGGGGCCCGCCCCAGAGGGATGGAACCTCCGGGAGGGGGGCTGACAAATCCACCCTTTGATGGGCGACCCCAGCCAAGAGGTCCCCAGGAAGCCCGAAGAGGCCCCCAAGAGACGCCCAAGAGGCCCCCAAGAGGCGTCAGAATTCCTGCCCAGAGGCCCCCCGATAGCCTTCCGAAGAGACCGCAAGAAGCATCCCTGAGGACTCTGGCCCACGTCAGCGTCGTCGTCGTCGTCGTCGCCGCCGCCGCCGCCGCCATTGTCGTCGTCGTCCCCCTTCACGGTCGGCGGCACCGGCCGTAAGGCCTTCGCAAAACACCCTCTGATGGGCAACCCCACCCATTTCCCTCCCCTCCCCCTTCCCTTGACCTCTCCCTCTTTAGGCAGTGAACCTCCCTCTCATCCTCCTCCTCCTCCTCCTCCATCTCCTCAGCCTCCTCCTCTCTGCCCTCTCACAATGTTCCCCGAAAGGGGTTCCGCAACGGCTGGGCGAACACGTCGGCGCAACGTTTGGCCACCTGGGCTTTTCCGAAAGGTAGAGGGGGCCATGGTTCGCCGCATGCGTATTCGATGCTATAATATTTGGTGCTCTTTGGGAGCGGAGAGGCCTAAGCAACAACGGTCTGTACGCGTTTGCAACCAACGTGGCGACCATTGGCTTTAGCTTGTCTTTTCCGCCCCCCTTCCTCTGCCCTCCTCCTGTCCCGCTCCTCCCCCTTCCATCCACGAGCGCCCCATTCATAACCTTTCATTTGCCATGCGCCGTTCGAGCGCCAGGCTTGACTGACTGACTGGGGGCGAGGGCAATGGTATTTCTGCACGTGGCCTGTTGCTGTGCGTAACGTGCTCATTCTTCTTGGGGGAGCTGAAATTAACAGGGGATCGTAGACTGCCATCCTCCTCGCGCGGAGCTGGAGGAGATTGACACGTAGTCGAAGCTTTTGTGACCAGAAGTGAATTCGGGATATCACCTGTATTCGAATGCATTTCTCTACGAACATCTCAGCACTTCAGCACTCATGCAGTACAAATGCCCGAGTGGGACGGCACGCGGACCCTTCAAACACTGCCAGAGAAATACAGTGCTTCTGGTATGCGCGAATTTCTTGTTGGCATTCTGCCTAAACCCTACTACTGCTCCTCCTCCTCCGCTTTCTCCTCCTTCTCTTCTCCCATCCCCTTGCTTCCTGCTCTCCCTGCCCCTTTGCCTCCCCCTTCGTCTGTCCCTCCTTGTTCTACACTACATCCTCATCAACATTGTTTTCTTGCTCCCTTTGCCGCTCCGAGCCGCTGACCCGGCCTTGAGCATTGTCGCGATCACGTCAGGGCACCGGGTGTTCAAGGCGGTCTTGATGGGGATGATGAGCTGTGGCACCTTCCCGGGTCGAAGTGGTTCAGGGTAAAGCCATGGTTGTGGGTCAACAGTGGGCGTCTAAGGAACACGTACGCCTAAATCAGCCCATACATGCAAGACGCATACACCCATGACGAATCTCAGAAGCCCTGAATCCAAACATATTGACATCTGTTGCGGACGCATTTTTTACTTCCGCTGGTTTCCGCCAACGGAGGCGCCCTCGTGCTGCTTCCACTAGCTTCCGCAGAGGAAGAGATGTCAACCTCCCGATCCCTCGGAGGCGA
The DNA here is from genome assembly GCA_963575745.1 of Prorocentrum cordatum. Taxonomy (NCBI): domain Eukaryota; class Dinophyceae; order Prorocentrales; family Prorocentraceae; genus Prorocentrum; species Prorocentrum cordatum. The sequence continues at coordinate 915,080 of CAUYUJ010011336.1, read as the reverse complement.
GGCCCTTTGTGGAGCGGGCCCATACACATATATATATATATATATATATATATATATATATATAGAGATGTATGTATACCCATGCGCGCGCGCGGATCTGATCATTCAATTTGCCACTCTGCGGTTGGACAAGACAGCGCTGCAATATGTCTCGGACATGGCGGCTCACTATCGGATGCTGCAAAACCAAACAATTCTTAGCTTTTTGATCGCGTGTGATAAAATGGTATCGCTGCTGTGAGCCTGCATAGGCTGAAATATGCACCTCAAATCTGGAAAGGCCCCTAAAGAAACACTGTGTATGCAAATCGCGAGGCACGGAGCGATATCCTTGCCTTCTGCCCCCCCCGTCTCTACGATTTCAGCGCTGCTGAAGCAATTCCCCTCCAGGATGAGCGAACGGTCATCCACTCTCATCTTTCTGAAAATACCCAACACGACGATAACGATAAGGTGCACGATGACGGTCGTGACGAGGATACTGACGACGGGTTGGGCTCTGACGTGCCTTTGTGCCCCCCCCCCCATGGTCTACCGCAAACGATATCAGACAACTCTGGCTCAAGAAGTTCAGCTCCCAGTCGCAGGCTCTTGCAGTTTCCAGAGCCAAGGAAAATCGCAAGGGGTTCAGCACGAACCCGCGACTCACTCATCCAATTAATGAGCCAGTGCCAAAACTTGCTGCCAAGTAATTGTGGGTGGTGCGCCCCCGCCCAACAACGTACACCACTCGTGCGCGTGTGCTCGTGGAAATTGAAGACTGACGCGAGCTGGCCAGATCCAGACGTCTTAGTCGGCGGCGACGTGGGATACAAAAGCGTCTGGTAGCAACAGGCAAGGCGCGGCAGAGCTAATGGCGCACCAAGCCTATCAACCACTGTGCCCCGAGGCACGAAATCACCCGCCTGCAGGTCTCTTCGCGTCCTCTGCGTTGAGTATTTCCGTACTCTGTAAGAGGCTAGCAGTCCTGAAATCCAGGCGCTCCCGGGCACTGTCGGGCACGCCTGACTTTTCCGGAGGCAAGGGGGCCCCCAAACCTCCAAAATGGTCCAAGGTAATCCCGAGACGGCCCAAGAGTTCGCCAAGACGCCCAGGATGGCACCAAGACGGCCCAAGAGGCCCCCCAAGACGCCCATGAGGGCCCCAAGAAGCAACCGTAATATATTCCCCGTTCGTTTTTGAGAGATTTAGTGTTCTCGCCTTGTCCGGGTTTTTGCTGCTCCAAGAAAGCCCCATAGGCCCTCAAGATCGCACCAAAAGGCTTCCAATACTGCCGAAGAGGGCCTCAAGACGGCCCAAGCGGCCCACAAGACGGACCCAAGAGGGCCCCGAGAGGGTGACCTCGAACTCATATTCCGAGCCCTCCGCTCCAAGATGACCTCCGAGACCGCCAGCAGGCCCCCAAAAGGCCCCCAAGAAGCACGAGGTCCCCAAATGGCCCCAAGGCATCCCAAACCGCCTCCAAGGGGCTTCCGAGAGGCTTCCCCGAGAGATCCCTACATACATTCAAGAGGCCACTGACTTACAACCCAGGCGCCGTGGCGGGGTGGGCTGAAGACCACCAAGTATGAAAAAGAGGATAGCGGCCGCGGAGGCGGACGAGGGAGGGTCGGCCAGACCGAGACACCCGACGCTGACGAAAAAGACGGCGTGAAAAAGCATGACCGGATTCCCAAACCCCATCTGCGACCCCGCCTGTATACGTACCGCGCACCTCTCGGGCTGCATCGATCTGTGAGCCTGTTAGGGCCTGGGAGTCTGGAGCGGGACAGAAACGCCCGCCGCGATCCTTGCGCGACGCCCTGATGTCGGGTGACCTGATGATGACGATGACGATGACGATGACGATGACGATGACGATGATGATGATGATGATGATGATTATGATGCTGATGCTGATGATGATGATGATGATGATGATGATGATTATGATGATGATGATGATGATGATGATGATGATGATGATGATGATGATGAGGACAATGATGATATTCATGCTGTTTACGATCTTAAGGCTTCTGATGCTGTTCGTGGTTGAAACGCTGAGGCTGGTGATGGCAATGGCGATGATGATGCTTATGATGACGACGATGATGACCATCCGGGGTCCATCCTGACCCGTCTTCTCGACGCGGAGGAACGAAACACGCCAGGGAGGGCTGCCGTTCTCGACCATGGCCCTCCCAGACCTCCGACTCTGAGTTTGCCCCCAACCCAAATGCCTTTCGGGCAATTCCGGCGGCCGTTCGGGACGATCTGGGCACCCGCGGAACGATCTCAGCGAGGTGCAGCCGCTGGAAGGCATCCCGAGGCTGGAAAATCGACGAGAACCGAGGAACACGACCAACAACCTCGGACTTCGAACCCGAAACGCTCGCCCCTGAGCCCATCCCCCCCCTCGGCCACACGTAAGAGTGACCCTAGGCAAAAGCGACCTTTGGTGCGCGACTTTCGGGGGCCGCGGGGAGGCCGAACCGGAACGCGCAAGCCGCTGCTGTCGCATCGCATTCGGCCATCTGGGGACCCCAGTGTGCCCGCACCAAAGGTCACTCCAGCGAAATGTCACTCTTACGTGTAGCCGACCCCCCTAATGTTGCCCCTGATCGGGATTCCTAAAGGTGCCCCTGGCCCAAGGTGCTCCGAGCTTTTCGCTCAATTCTGGAGCTCCTGGGGCCCTCTGGGCTTTGTGAGGGGTGCTTCGGAGGCCGTGAGGGCCTCCTTGGAAATCCTGGGGGCTCCTTTTCCCGGATAGCTCCTTGGAGAGCTGAGAAGGCTTCATATTAGACTAAGAAGACTTCACATTAGAAACCAGGACCGCAGGGTAGCACCTGAACTTGTTCTGGCTTCGGCTTTCCAGTGTCGCAGCGGTTCCTGTGAGCCGGCAACGTGTTCCAGCAGGCGTTGTCTTACTCTTTCCCAATACGTGCGCCGTGAAGATCTCCAGAAGCTCCTTCAGAATCTCCTTCGACGAGTTTTCGGAATTCTTCCAAAGGCCTTGGGAAGGCCTTCTGGCGCTCCGATGTTCAGGTTTTGGATTCCACAAAGTGGCCAGGGGCATTTCCATCAACACCCGACCTGACGGGCGCGCGCGCGACTGCTCCGGCCCTCACCCTGCTTGGGGGGTCCTGCGCGCCCCGCGCCTTGGCGCCCACAACCGCGCCCGGGGCGGCCGCGCGCGCACGCGCGGCGCGCGGTCGGGCCGCACCCCGCGCGGGGCCGACCCTGACAAGGACGAGGAGGAGGAGGAGGAGGAGGAGGAGGAGGAGGGGGAGGAGGAGGAGGAGGTGGAGGAGGAGGAGGAGGAGGAGGGGAGGAGGAGTGGAGGAGACGAGGAGGTGGAGGAAGGAGGGGAGGAGGAGAAGGCGGACGAGAAGGAGGCGGAGGAGGAGGGAGGAGGAGGAGGAGGAGGAGGAGGAGGCGGAGGAGGAGGCGGAGGTGGAGCAGGAGGAGGAGGAAGAGGAGGAGAGGAGGGCGGAGGGAGGAGGAGGAGGAGGAGAGGAGAGGAGGAGGGGAGGGGGAGGAGGAGGAGGAGGAGGAGGAGGAGCAAGAGGAGGTGGAGGAAGAGGAGGAGGCGGAGGAGCAGGAGGCGGAGGAAGAAGGTAGGAGGGAGGAGAGAGGAGGAGGAGGAGGAGGGGGGAGGAGGCGGAGGAGGAGGAGGCGGGAGGAGCAGGAGGAGGAGGAGGAGGAGGCGGAGGGAGGAGGAGGAGGAGGAGGAGGAGGAGGAGGAGGAGGAGGAGGAAAAGGAGGAGGAGGAGGAGGACCAGTGTAAACCCAAGAGTCATCAACGATGTTGGATTAAACCCTCCCTCCAAGCTCCCTCTTGAGAGGTCCCTACAACGCTTCATGTCCACGGTGGGAACTGCCTCGTTGGAAGACAACCGCTGGAAGACCCTGAAACATGCCAAAACATCGTTCTCGGGATTCCAACGCCACGGATCAACCTAGTTGTTGCGTCTTGACAATCCAGAATCGTGCCAAAACGCCGTTCCTGGGACTTCAGAACCGCGGATCAACGCAACTGTTGCGCCCACATAGTCCTGAATCCTTCCAAAGCACCATTTCTGGTTTGTTGATCGTGGGAACCCGTGCAACTCCTACACTAGACAAAAACAGCGGACGTGCGCGGCGCTAAAATGAGAGCCACATTTTGAGAAGGAGCCGCCCTCAATCCGCAAAGCTCTTGCACATCAAAAACGAAGGTGCGCGGCGCTAAGGCGAGAACCACATTTTGAAAACGGGTCGCCCTCAACCCGTGAATCTCTTGCACAGAATAAACAAATGTGCGCGGCGCCTCCTCCTCCTCCTCCTCCTCCTCCTCCTCGTCCTCCTCCTCCTCCTCCTCCTCCTCCTTCTTCTCCTCCTCCCCCAGCAGGCCTCTCCGGGCGATCCCAGAATGCCTCTAAGCGGCCCCAGAAGGACTCTCCAGGCGGCCCCAGAAAACATCTCCACGGGCATTTTGACAATTTCTGCGGTACAGCAATGACCCCCCCGACTCCCCGACTGGCCGACTCCCCGACTGACCGACTCCCCGACTTCCCGACTGGCCGACTCCCCGACTAGCCGACTCTCGGGCTGGCCGGCTTCCCAAATCACCGACTGGCCGACTCCCCGACTGGCCGACTCCCTGACTGGCCGACTCCCCGACTGGCCGACTCCCCGACTCCCTGCCTGGCCGACTCCCCGACTGGCCGACTCCCCGGCTCCCCGACTGGCCGACTCCCCGACTGGCCGACTCCCCGACTGGCCGACTCCCCGACTGGCCGACTCCCCGACTGGCCGACTCCCCGACTGGCCGACTCCCCGACTGGCCAACTCCCCGTCTGGCCAACACTCCGACTGGCCGACTCCCCGACTGGTCGACTCTCATTTTGGCTGCCGACTGGCCGACTCCCCGTCTCCTCGTCTCCCCGACTCCCCGACTGGCCGACTCCCCGACTCTCCGACTCCCCGACTTCCCGACTCCCCGCCTGGCCGACTCCCCGACTGGCCGACCTCCCGACTGGACGACTCCGACTTTCCGACTGGCCGACTCTTCGACTCCGCGACTGGCTGGCTCCCCGACTCCGCCGACTGGTCGACTCTCCGACTGGCCGACTCCCCGACTCTCCGACTGGCCAGTCGAAAGTGAGCCTGGTAGCTCAAATATGGCATATAGCCTGGCAAATTGCGTCCATCGCTCTGCTGTGAAGGTACAGTATGAGGGGTGGACGGATAAGATAGGATAAGATCGATGTAATGATCTTTCCAGCACATAGCGAACACTCGCGGTGTCCGGGCAAATAGGGCGCGCGTGCCTTGGGCCAAAGGCAACGGCGCGCGAGCTATGCTCCCGATACTGTAACATCTCCCAAAGAGCTACCCTTAAAGTCGGGAGGGGAGGAGACGGAGAGCATAGTCGCACGCAAAGATCGCGCGCACGACTGTTTGTAACGAAAAGAAAGCAGTGCGTACAGTCTGGTCAAACACCAGACTGTAAGGCGAGTTTCCTCGCAAAGTATTTCACGCAAATACAGGACAGCCCCTTCAAACACTGAGGGGCTATCGGCTCAGTTAGAGGTAAGCCAAAATTAGGCCGTACATCACCAAGCAAATGTGTATTAAGGCAAAGAGCCTGAGTTGTACGAAGCCGGCTCGTTGCCAGGCGTGAAATATAAGGCTCGTTTCCGAGCAACTAGAGGGGCGCCTTTATAGTAGGCGCCCGTGCTGGCAAACTGGACCGCGAGGGCAACAAGGACATACTAAAATTGATTAGACTTAGGTTTGTCTCTGTCCTCGGGACCCCGAAAGGGAACACATTGCTTCACGTCATACTTAAATGACTGAGTGCCTGACATCACTTCCAGAAGCAGCTCCCGATCGATGCTTCCCTTTGTATGCCCATCTGCGGTCATATCCCTAGTGTCACACCATTGCACATTATGTACTATACCTAAATCCATGAGCTCACGTATCCAGCTGATATGTCCAAGCAGAGTCCGTTCTGTAGGTATTTTGAGGTCCCTGCTTGATAAAGATTTGTAGACGGACTCGGCGTCCATGGTAAGAGAGACTTTGATAGCAAGGCCTCCAACTTCACGCATGTCTCGTAGTTGTCGTGGAGTCAAAGCCCCTGCTTTAAGCTCGTGGAGAGTAATGAGCGTAGGGTAACACTCATCAAGGTTATGTGCGGCTGCAAGTGCCTCCGCAGCATAACTGGACCTCACCTGTAATCGGTGTGATTTGCATAGTCCGTCACAGAGGTGAACGACGGACTTGCCTTGGGGCGAGTTTCCTCGCCGTAGTACGTTGGCCCCGCGTATGCCGTAGCCCTTGGTCTCGTCATCCTCCTCCCCGGTAAGCTTCCGATACCCCGAATCGCTATGGATGTCAACTTCATTCGTCGGCTTCATCCGAGGGAAGGTGATACGTTTCGGACTGCTGATCAGCTTTCGCGTCACAGCATTCAAACGTCTGACTTGCAAATTGGTGGGCTCTTGAATTTTCTGAAGAGAGACCACATATACCATAAGCCAGATTTGGGTAAGAAGGGCATAGGCGAGGGCTCCTCGCAGGCTGACGAACATGTCGGTAATGAGTTTCGTGGCTTTGGCGTCGGCCGCCGCTCCTGTAAGTTCTGGGTGTGTGATAGGACGTAGTTGTTTAATGTACTCGTCCTGGTCCATGATCACATCTCCCTGATCATTCTTAGTGTAGCGAACGGCGCAGTTCGTATATGTGTGCTTGTTGAGCTTGCATTTGCCAAATACCTTTTCGACACGTTGTACATAGTCGTCTATATTTTTCTCTAGACCTGTCATGTTAATATCATCGACATGTTTTGCCGTCAGAAGGTCTTGGCTGAATTCAAATTCAGGATCGTAGCTGGTCGGTGTAAGTCCTATAGCTCGTGTGGTCGTACGAAGTTTGAGAGAGAACGCTCTTGGAGCGTCCTTAGTACCCGTTCCTGGTTTGAGGCATCTAAGACAGTGTCGACTTTCGTCGTAGGATGAGAAGCCGGGTAAGGTACGAAGTACCTGAGCGCTTCCTGGTGGAAGAGTAAAGCAAACCATGCGAGTTTCCTCGCCAGTGGCATGGGCAAGTTCCTCATAGGTCAAACCTTTTAGGAACGCCTTATCGATATCCATGGATGCTAAGATCCACTCTGGATGACATGCCGCTTCACTTGCCAGGAGTCGTTGGGACTGCCTTCGGGCGGTTCCCGAGAATGTTTCCACATCAAAAGCCTCAGTATCCATAAATCCACGAAGGACCAGTCTGAGACGAATGGTTTTAACGTTCTCGGTACCCATCTTTACGAACTTCCACTTGTATACGTATCTGGATGTCATGATGTTGGAAGCTTTGGATAAATCGTACATCTCAAAGCATCGGTTATCAATCCAGATTTTGAGCTCAGTATATAAGGCTTCACTAACCTCCTCTGGATGTGCTGCTATGTCGGCTTTGGTCAGTAGATCATCTTCTTTGACAACCACAGCACGTTTAGCAGCAGAGGATACATATACTCTCATCGTTGCGACCATATCGGTATCGAGCTGTGCAAGTTGAGTCTGATCCAATACTATTTTTGACATTTCTGATGTAAAGCATAGTTCAACGTAAGGACCGTAGTCATCACTGTCTAGAGAATAGCTCTCGTCGGTTGTGTTCGAACAAAGAGATACTAGACAGGACTCACATGATTTCGGCTCGTCTCCGAGCATATCCGATGATGTAATATCATCTTCGTCAGCAAATGCTGAAACCAAAACACATTGGTCGGGCAGCATAGTTGTTGGGACGCAATAAAGATAATCATCGGTAATCGTCGTAGGATGAAGGTCCATACGTAGCTCGTCGTATCACTCTTCCAGCATCATAGCTTCGATATTGTGTTCCTCATTTTCCTCATAGATTGTCGACAGACGGCCTTCGCTCGGCGATGAAGCATCTGGTGTGTCTGGAGAAGGCCTGTTTCCAGGCGACTCGGGTTCTCCAGACGTGTTGCTTGGATGCTGATATTTAGCCAAATCGTCGTGAAATCCTAAGGAAGGGACACGTGAAGTCAAGCATTGAATAAGTCTGGAGTGAGTGCTACCAGTGATCTGAGAAATGTTTAAGCCAGTGCCCACACATTCGTAATAGTGGAACGCCGGGCTGATGTCGTTGTCACAGTGGATCAGCGTAGACCCGGTGGCGTACTTTACTGCAGGTAGGCTTGACACACTCTTAGCCAATCGAACTGCTACTACATGTTCTACTCGGAAGTAATTTCGTACGAGATACTGTAGTGCTAAGTGTACGCGCGGGTGAAACTTGCTGTCGTCTGACAGATTAAGGTTTCCCTTGTAATCGGGGATATACCCGAAAACTTTGGCAGGTTTCCCTGCGCTGAGGTGTGCCACATAAGCAAGGACGGTTTGCATGGCCATATTATCCATGCCAAGTTCCCGTGTGAGGAGACATTCGATGTATAGTGTGTGACGAGCATCAGGATACATCACAATTACCTCACGAGATCCTGCCTTGACAACAGTATGTCCTCTTTCAGGCACATTTCGGATCACCGGGAATGGGCCATTCCAGCCTCCATGGTCGTCCTTGGTGGCAGTAGGTCGGTGGTAGTCGACCAAATCCCCTGATGAGTAGAGGCGAGCACCATCAGGAGTCGTCTTAGCCCTAAGAGCCCGATTTGTCTTGGCCACAGCAGTAGCCTGAGTTATAGCTTCTAGGCTGACTTCCCTTACACGACGTTCTCGTTCGTGTCCTGAAGTCTCGGGTCCCTTGGGAAAGTCAAGGGTATCGAGATCAGGAAGGAAGGAGGGCTGACGTCCTGTGTGTGCCTGATATGGCGATACTCCGTTATGAAACGTAAACGCATTAGTAACGAAGATGCCTTCCGCCAATACTCTAGTGAATACAACAGGGATGTTGTGTCTATTCAATTCTTCCTCAATCATGTGGAGGACGCCTCTGAGAATGCCGTTTCGTGACTCAATTGAAGTCGCGTGTTGGCCAGGTGCACGGATACGAAGTTCCGTGCCCTTATTGGCCATCATGGTTTTAGCGGCATCGTTATTCAGGGCGCCTTCTCCGTCTGAGTATAAAACTTTGAAGGGTCCGTGATAGGCAATCCAGCAATAGTGGTAGGCGTCGATGATAGTGTCACGTTCTCTGTCGGAAATTTCTAGGCCTGCTGCCAGGCGAATACAACGACCCATAATATGAAATATGGTCCGTTTCTGGTAAAACATGAGGTCCATTTCCCCTTCATCGAGCCAGTTGCCAGGAAGGCTCACCGATGGTAGTGTTGAGTTTCCTGGACGTTCCCATGCTCTACATTCCCGACAGGTATCGCAGACTTCCTTGATCATGTTCAGTCGAACGTTATCAAGCCCCACCTTTTCGAGGATTAGCCTCATCTTTGGCTCCTTCGCATGATGCCATCGCAGATGCAGTTTTCGGAGTTCCTTTTTCACGACATGAGGTTCGTGACTACGGAGACTCTGTAGACTGTGTTGGATGTCGAATCTCGTCCAGTCGGGTAGTCGTGGAGCCCCAGAGCCGGTGGAGGCAAGAGGGTTCCTTGTAGCTCTCCGTAGTTGGTCCCCTGTGTTAACTGCGTCTGGAGGTGGTGGTACGCCTTGTAGACGGCCGCGGCGGGCCGCTACCTGTGGCACTTCGCTAGAAGACGCAGAAGGCGTGTTTCCACGCTCGGGGGCGTCTCGTAGCATGTCGTAGCTGCTGGCACCAGATGTCGGATCGACGTTGCCGAAGGATCGTGGTCGTGGTGGCCTGGCGTGTGCGCCTTGACGGCCACCTGAAGCTGAAGCTTGGCCCTCACCAGGTTTAGGTAAGGGTTTCCACCAAGCTGGCACGGTTTTGCCTTCGGGGTCGTGGTCGTCTGGTAGTTTAAATGGTTCAGCAAAGCGACATTTACCAGGTTCGGTATCGAGGTGGTTCTTAACACCCTTGCTTCTCGTAAGATCCCTCTGACATGCTGGACATGGCCAATATACAGAGATGGAATCATGATATTTACACTGCGTAGGGTCTCTGTTATGGCTAGGACTGTCCTTTCGGACGTTGTCGATGCATGCCGGGCAAGTAGCCACCTTTGGGATGATACGATCACCGATGCGTCTCATACCTTCGCCTGGTTCAGCTTGATCGGGAAGGTCTGTAGGATAAGCATGTGCGGTACTTATAGGCGCGTTTCCGCGCGTGGTGTCAATGGCTTTCGCCAGATATACAGCTTCCACGAAGGCAGACTGCAGTCGTCGGGTGTATTTTTGTGCCAGTGAAAGCTCGGTATTGCACGGTTGTGCGTGCACATGCTGACCGTTACACTTGAGTCGCTCAAAGGGTTTAAGAATTGTCTCGTCGTTGCTGGTGATATTTGTCGGCTTCTTAATATAGTCACCAGTCGTGTCTTTAAGTCCCGTAGCGCATTGGTCAATGCGTACGGTTGTAATGTGTGGTCGGTTGGCAAGCTTCTTCCATGGAGAAATATCATCTACCCATGTTCCTGTAGGTTGTTCGCGTATAAACCACCTCCGAGAGTCATCTTGGGTTACAGCAATTTTACCACAATAAGTTATGTGTGGTAAGTCTTCTTTATGGTGCTGTTCCCAAGTGTTGTAGTTGACTTTGTAGTTGTAGTAGGATGGTGGTCCTGTGGTGCGACAGCTGGGTTGCAGTATGGCAACTCGTACGTAGCATATAGCAAAGTAATGGTCTATAACCTGCTGCACCGAGGGGTCTCCCAGGTCGACATATGTAGTCTTGTCCAAGTTGCCGCCTGAGGAAAATCCCCTTGAGAAGGCAAGCTCTGAGATGCCACCCTCACCGCCACAAAGCTCCAACATATCCACGCAGTTGTTATGACCATAGCATAGTGTAGCAACTATGCTGTATATGTTAGCGTGTGTGTCGGGCATAGATGTGGGGAGGGTAAGGAACAGGTCATCGTCCTCGTCGGAGCTTATCAGCTCAACAGGGACGTCAGTACTCCAGGTTGCCATAAGATCCTGTCCGAGTCCTGACAAGTCGTCGCCGCAATCATCGTTTCCGTCTTCAACGTGCTTTTTAATGCGGCGAGGCTTGATGCCTGCTTCCTTTTCGGCTTTGAGCCTCTCCTTCTGCTTTATACGCGATTCAGTGGGTAAAGCTTGCTCGTCTTGTTCGTCGGTCTGTGTACTCATTGTCGTGGTTGAATGGGTACATGCGTCAATCGCCAGAGTCGGGAGGGGGAGAGAACAGTCATCTATGATGACGCGTCGATGTTTCTGTGGTGATTGAGTCGGCTCGTTTCCGAGCAAGACCGGTTCCTCGGGTTGCCAATACAACCGAGTACTGATGTTGGCAACCCCTGCAGGTAATGGTGCATGCCAATCATATCCTGTTGGTTGATCGGTAACTGAGATATCCTGAATAACCGCATTGGTATCCAGGTTGATTGTTACACGTCGGATGACTTCAGACCATTTTGGTCCTCCCTTATTAGTCGTCACGTAGTGACGGGTGTTATGGTCTGTACGTGTATACGTATTTAGGTATACGGGCACGTTTCCGTGCGTGGTGGTGCTCCCCAGGATGTTGTCGTTCAAGTGACGGATGAGTGTAGTACGTGTCTGAGCTCGCCATTCAGCATGCCGTACTGTATGGCCGTACCAATCCAACACATGTTGTGGTATTGCCTGCTTACAGGTACATGCCCACAGCTTCGAGCTAATCGGTATTGATGATGCTACCTGCATATAAGTACCGCTTGGCGTACTGTCTTGCATATTGAACCGAATACCGAAATGACACAAACGCATCCGTATTACTCACAACTTTAGATCTTCCAGAGTATCACGTACTGGAGATAACTTCCAAACATATCCTGGGGGACCAAATATTATGATCTTCGTGCGGAGTTTCTTGGCTTTTATCAATAGGTTCTGGATACGTGACCAATGTGGGGCCACTCTCTTTCCTGGAGTTCTTACGTACCAGTCACCCGGAGTACTGATCCATATGAGAGTGTAATCTCCACTGATCACCGCACCTAGGTAGTTTGTGCCCACGCTTGTCATAAGTTCGTTGTGGGAAATACGATCACAAATATAACCTCGTGTGCGGAGGTCGGCGCATGCCTCCCTCGTATCTTCAATGACAAAAGCCCTCTTACTAAGGCAGGTTACCCCGCTGTCCTTGTTACCCCCCGGCTTTTCAGCCAACAGGCAAGACGACGAGGGGGCGACGTCGCCCTGCCATCTTCAAGATGAAGAAGATGTGCCTACAATATCTGCCAGCATCTGGGCTTCCCTCAGATGCTGGAGCTCAGCACTGCAGCGCGCCGTGGCCTCAGAGGCGGATTGCTCCGCAAATGCTGTCAGCATCGATGGATTATCCATCAGCTGTTTCAGCACGCCTTTGGACCTAGCGTCGCTGACCGTATGCAATTCACGATTAGTGTATCCCATCACTATTCTTACGGCGGGACTGTACAGCGTCCATGGGTACACTACCACCATGCAGGGCCAGTGTCCTGGCAACAAAACAATCGAACGTCTCGAGATCGTCGATGTTGTCGCCTCGCATGGTGGCCTTGGCGAGCGTCTCCATCAACCCCTGGGGCAGGTTTCCCTGCAATTGCTTGCGCTCCTGCGCCGGGGTCGGCTCGCCTGTCAGCACTGTCTGGAAGGACGTGCTGCTTGAGCTCGAGGCGGGTTGCCCCGCAGCTCCAAAACAATCACACCTGATCGACAGATGCCCTGACGGCAACTTTGTCGTCGGCATGATTTTGGAGCCTTCTGGGAGCTCCATTTTGACCTGCCCCTTACCAGGGAATATCAGCTTCTCCTGGCCTCGTTCAAGCACGATGATCGCGCGTTTGTCCTGCATACTATCGAGACCTAGGATGGCTGGCAGGTCCTTGCCACAGCCTGACACAATGTTCGTCTTGTATGAATCGAGTTGGGCCGACCCCTGGTACTCGCAGGCAATACTGAATGTGCCTACGGTATCCGCTGGGGCCGACCCTTCTCCCACTCCGTTGATATTCAAACGAGAGCGGGGCTCGAACGTACAAGTGCGGCCATGTGCCTCGGCAGCCTGGACGAATTTACGGCTCGTGTTCTCGCCCATGATGTTGATCTTCGAACCGACGTCGATGAGTATGGAATTTCCACCATCATCCAAGAACGTCTTACTCGGCTGCTTGATGTGCACAGTTTCTGAAGTGCCGGCTGTGTCGGTAGGCGGGTTTCCCCGCGGCACAGTCGTACTCCCTGGCGGGTTACCCCGCATGACACTGGCATGCGACTCGCTCTCAGCCATGCGTGCCAGGTCGATGTACTGGAAGTACGACACGTGCTGGGCGTGATCGCCACGCTCCTCCCGCCAGTTGGCATACTCATCACGTATGCTCATATACTGCTCGCGGGTCGTGCGCCTTATCAACGTTAGGTACGAGTGAAGGGCGATGTCTTGCAGCCCCTCGTTCGTGATGTGGTCCCGGTACCGCAGCCACTCCTCGAACTCCTCATTCGTCGCTGAGATATTGACGGCCCTGGCTGCTGTTGCTGCTGACGCCACTGAGGATTCTGATAAGTCTAGCGACGGACTATCAGTTTCAGGATTGTTGGCATCCAGCATAAATGTTGTGTGCGTATTATCCATCTGATTCTGGAAATGTCGTGCACGCAATTCACGCAGCTGATCAGGGTCCAGTGACATCTCAGCCTCGCCTCCACTCTGGGGAGACATCTGAGGAGTATCATGCGGGTTTCCCTGCTGAGGCGCCGTCATCGGGATAAGCTGATCAAAATATCCCGTTTCCATAGGCGGCCTTACCTCTTCAGGCAGGTATCCCTGCTGTTGTGACGGAGCTGTCTGCATAGCTAGCATCCTAGACGTCATCTCCTCCACCATGCTCCTCAGCTCCCGCAGCTCTCTCGCTGACTGCTCAGGGGTCTGACTAAAGGAGCCGGTCCATGGGAAGGATGATGCTATAATGCCAGGTGCTCGACAGATAGCACATGGTGGCTGCTGGGGATCTCCCTCACGCTGATTTGTAACGTGGCCCACCACATTAGAATTCCAGCATCCCTCGTGGAATAGGTGATTGCACCTCAGGCGGTAAACACTATCCCTGGGCTGAAATTCTTCGAGGCATACCGCGCAGGTATCTTCCATCCCAGTAAAGACCTCTACGTCTGCTGCCCTGGGATATACCCGCCGTTGCCTCTCCAGTACCGTCTCGGAGGGCATGAAGGCTGATGGGGGTGTCCCCGTTGGATTCAGCACCTCCTGCACTTCGACATTTGGCATGGAAGTGGTAGGAGTCACGGCGGGCGAGTTTCCTCGCAAAGGTGAGCCCCTGTTCCTCACCACATCAAGTGCAGCTGCACGTGACTGATCCCGTACGCTTTGCACCGCCTGCCTTCTCCTGAAGCATGCCTGCTGAGTGTGGTGCGTCTGCCTGATGTAGTCAGGCACGCCCCTACTGCCAGACGATATTGAATGGGCAGTGGGCTGGACAACCACCTCTGGTGATGTTGGTGAAGGCATGAAGGCCATGTGCGGGTACATGGAATGGTCACTGCAGCGCACATTAGTGAGGTTATGCATCTGATCCGCCAATTCACGAACAAATTTGTTCGGAACCCTTGACCCATCAGGGTATAATGGCGGGTTCATCTGCGCTGGTGGTGGCCTCTGGCCCTGAGACATGCTCGGATGGGCATTGAACGCCGGGATAAAGGCTCGTTGCCGAGCAGGATCCCGTGGGTTGGGACCCTCAGGCTCCCAGGACCAGGCTGGCCTCCACCTCTGCCCACTTGGGTGAGGCAGATTATGGCTCTGCACCTGCTGCACCGCGGCCGCCACTCTTGAGCGATAGTCGTCAGGTACACCCGCCCTGTGGTGGCTTGGTGTGCCAGGCAGGTTTCCCTGCTGACTCGTTGGCGTGCCGGGCGGCATCATGTTGAGGAGGGCTGTGCTGTGTTCAGCCCTAGCCGCAGCTATCCTCTCCATGAGAGTGCCGTTTGTGGCAGGGCGGACAGGTGTCCCGAATGGGGATTGTGCCGGTGGTGTGCCCAATGGAGTCATGCCCCTTGGAGTGTGCATGCTCTGAGTAGGGCTTCCATGCATTGGTTCAAACCGAGCAGGTCCGCTTGTAGGCAGGTTTCCCTGCATGGCCTGACGATTTCTCGTAGCCATAGCGGACATTGCTCCCTGGCCTGCGGCCCAGGGATCCTGCTGGTATAACCTGTCCGCCAGCTGTTCTACCTGGTCAGGGTTCAGCGCGGCTGCGATCTGATCCAGGTCCGAGGTACTGATGGCCTGCCAAGACACGGCACTAGGCCCTTGGCTTGGGGCACGGCTTGGAGCCGCGCTCCCGGCCTCACTCTCGGTAATCATGAAGATCCGATAGATCTCAGGCTGGTTTCCCAGCTGGGTAGGGCTGTAGTGGTCCCCAACTTCCTCTGTGGAGGTAGCCCATAGGGGGGTCAACGCCCCCTTGGTCTCGGGACCACTGGTACTTGACGCTGGAAGTACCAACGTCAGCCCACCTGTCAGGAGCAGACATCGTTGCGACAGAGACTCGCGCATGGCGGCTCCCCAGATACCCTGGATTACGCCATTGCCTTCCTGTGGACAGGTCCTCTACATGAGAGATGTAATACGGTTCAATGATACCGTTATCTCCCTCGGACAAGAGGACTCCGTTATCGGGCCAACAGAACTTCATACCATCTTGTATGGCCTTACGCCAATCTACGAAGATGATGATGTCTGAGTCTGGGTCCCACCCACTGTTCACGGCACGGCGGCGAACTGTCGGCACGAAGTGAATGTGCGACCGGCCTGTCCCCTTTTTCTTCGTGTTATGCTCAGGTCTACAGGACAGGTCGTGCCACATAATCCCTTCGAAGGCGTGCCATCGAGTGCCATGCATAGCAACATCGGGGTATGGGGCCGGTCTCCCGGCAGGTTGGTCGCACAGCACAATGTAGCTGTACAGCGACCATGGAGCTTTCAATTCCCATGAATGTCCCTGAGAGGCGCGGACGAAGATAGCGGGCTCTCCGGAGTCCCGCATCAACACCTTGAACTGTAGGCGCTGTTTTTCTTCTCCGTCTGGTTCACGGACATGAACAACTGCCATCATGATGGCTGCTAGTTGGTCAACCGAGCGCCTGCATAGATGCTCGTTGATGATCTTGGCCTCGTCATATCTTGGATTATACCCAGCGTGTCTTGATTGACCTGTGTTCCACGGATAACGGTCCACGAGTTCCACTAGGTTAACCCATCCATCATGATCATCGAAAGAGTCCAAGCGCCACACAGGATTGTGTTGCTTGTCTGGCGCATGTCTGCATATCCTGCTGAGAGCTTTGCTCAGCTGTTTGAGAATATCATTGGATGTGGGAAGGATTCCAGCTTTCCTGCATTCCTTCATGAATGTCTCATCCACCGAACGTATCGGTGGGAGCTTCCGAAGCGCAAGTCTATCCCTGATCACATTTGGAGTCCCACTAGTGAAGGACGTGTCACCTGGGTGGTGCAGCTGAACCACTGGCGGGTTTCCCCGCATCGGAACCTCTGTTGCTGAAGAGGCTGCGGCTCCAGAAGAGGAGGAAGCTGCGGCGGCAGCGCCTGGCGGGTTTCCCCGCGGAGATGCGCGACTGGCGCTGCCCCTGATCTTCGGCACCCAGGTACCCCTCGACATAGCACCTTCATCGGACCTCCTGGAACGAGCCGCCACAGGCGAAGCTGGCGCAGGTGCATACCCACTGCGCTCGAAAGCTGCCGCCTTTTTTGCAATGGAGCTGCTGCGACTAGGCGGGCGTCTTCGTTCCTCCATAGGGTCCTGAGGTTGCTGCTTGGGCACAGACGCTTGTGTAGGAGTTGCGCCAATCGGCGGCCTCGGAGTTTCAGTTCGAGGCACCTCCATCTGCGCGTCTGGCCCAGGGTCCTGAGGGCTCGTCTTCGGTTTCGGCACCGAGGACGGCTTAGGTGTCGGGGGTTCACTCTTGGCCTTCGAAGTTAGTGGGAGTGGGGGCCTCGTAGCCCTCTTCATGTAGATCTTACTAGAATCCTCCAACATCTTGCGAGTTGCCTCGCGAGTGCGGTCTTCTGCTGTCCGCATACGCTCCTCGTCCTCCGCCACACGTTGAGCCTTTATCTCATCCTTGATTGTCGGTTCTGGTTGTTGGGACTGGCTAGAGACGCCAGGCGAGTTTCCTCGCATGCCAGGAAGACTAAAGAGCGCGTCTTTCTCTTCCTGGGTCATGGCTACCAGTCCCCTTGGAACCGGGGTAGGCTTCTCTTCTTCTTTCGGATCCAAGTGGCTCAAGATCCCGAGACGACGATTCACTTCTGCAATCTCTTCCTGTGTCATCGGGATAAGTTGCGGATGGCCCTCTTTATGAAGGGTTTTGCCCCTGTTGGGGCTCAGGCCTTCGTTGTTGCCAACGTGGCATCCTGGCCTGTGCCTCTGGAACGGCTGGGAACAAGGTCCGCATGCTGCGTGAGGCCTATACTGCTTGCGCGCCGCGATAATATCTCGCAACTGAGTCCGCGCTTCTTGAATTTCAGGGCGGCGGATATTTGTTGCAAGCTGATAGCCTCCGCGGATGGCCTTGCCATCACTGTCCCTATAGGCAGGGTTGCCCTTGCCGAAGGCCGAGTGTTCCCCTTTTCGGCGTCTTGGGTCGTTGTGCGGAAGTAGCTGGCCACCTCTCCTGAGAGCGTGTTCTTTTGGGCCAGCCTGCCTCCACTCACGAGGAAGTCGAGCCTGTGGATGTGGCTCTTCTCTGACGCGCGTATGGGAACGAGATCTTCTGGTGTTCTCATCAGAGGAAGCTGCCGAAGCAGCAGGAGCGGCACCCGGTGGAGGTGCCTGAGGAGGCTCCTGTGCGATCCCAGATGGATCGTCCGATGGAGGCAGGTCTCCCTGCTGGGTGGAGCTCGGCGCAAATGGCGCTTGTGCCGATGGTGATGATGATTCAGACTCATCAGGATCGAAGTCAACCTCTTCCTCACCATTCACGTCCATCATGAGGATGGTGACGTCATCCTCATCTAACCCGCAACCATCGCCTTCTACTTCTTCTGATGTCGAACTACCGATGATGATGGCCATTGGCGTATCTGGTACAGGCAGGTTTCCCTGCATAGCCGGCGTCTGTGCGTCGCTCGGCTGTCCCGGAGTAGGAGGCACTGTTGTCGGCTCAGGCTCGTTGCCGAGCACAGGCTGCCCAGCAATGTTACGCATGGCCGTATGGTTTGGCCTCATTCCCACCGCCTGGAGACCCCATCCTGGCGGAGGAAGATCATGACCGCGCATAGCAATAGCCATTTCTAGAGCATTACGCCATCTACCACGGGAGTATATCAAGT
Organism: Prorocentrum cordatum; assembly: GCA_963575745.1. Lineage (NCBI taxonomy): Eukaryota > Dinophyceae > Prorocentrales > Prorocentraceae > Prorocentrum > Prorocentrum cordatum. Next base: position 896,702 of record CAUYUJ010011336.1, on the reverse strand, counting down.
GTCTCTGCACGTCCTGAGGATGCACGCTGTCAATGAGAGTCAGAGCTGCCAACAACAGCTCTGAGCTACCGCAAGCATCAGTATCCTGTTCTGTCATAATGTCAGCTTCGATATGTTCTTGACTCTCAGGATAACCAGTTATAAGTATCTCATGCATCCTCATGAGGGTCTGCAAACTCCATTTCAATTAAGTCTTCAGTGGTCTGGGGATATTCTCCCATCAAAGACGGCCTGTTTCCAGGCGTGATTTCGGGCGGAGGTTCGAGGTTCCGTTGAACCTCGGAAGGCGAAGCCTCTATAGTGGTGTCCTCGTCGTCGCTCTCGTAGGCCATGATGTTGCCTGGGTTCCCGAACATCCAGCCGAAGAAAGAAAGAGGCTGGTTTCCCAGCGTACCGTGTTCCACGGGAGTGAGCTCGTTACTGCCCATAACGAACCGGCGGACGTACTCGAGGTAGTACGCGTACAATCCATGACCATACCCCTCGAGCTCGTCGACGTTGTTCATGCCAACAGCCCAAGTGAAAAATATCTGCTCCATAGCCTCAAAGTCCTGGAGGCTCAGATACTCAATGGAAGGTTCACTTGAGCCAAAATGGACTTCGGTCGACCTGCCCTTTCCATTTCCCTTCACTGGACAATCTCGCACAATATGATCGGAACTACCACATTCATGGCATTTAAGAACCTGGCCGTCTCTACCTCGCGGGTTTCCCCGCCTACCTTTGCCTTTTCCTGAGGTCTCTCTACGGCCTTTACCACGGCCTTTTCCCCCAAAGAATATCTCATCATGTTGTTCATCTGAGAGCCTCTGGAGAAATGCCGCGATGCCTCGTCCGTTCAACCTCCGACGACCTCGCTTACCTTTACCTTTTCCCTTAAAACTTCTACGTATCCTCCTTCTAACACGACGCACTGGTTTTCGTGTGAACCTCCTCCACCTTCGTTTAGCCTGTTGTAATAACCAGAACAAATGCTCAGCACGCTGATTGTCGTTATCCATATTCATAATATCTGACCAATCTAAAGCTTCAACACCATCTGATGATATAGTGTCTGTATCGGTGCCGGAGTCGAAATCCTCGTCTCCCAAGTAGGTGGATACACCGTCGGTTAGGGGGTTTGCTTCCCCCCATAAAGAACGGTGTGGTTGTGGCTCTCTAGAAGGAGGGCTGGTTGCCCAGCTTGGTTGTGATCGATCCCCTGCTAATAACGCAGTGGATTCACCTGGGTCATCGGCCCATATGCTTGAGGGCCCGTTTCCAGGCTGGGCTTCAGTAGTCAAGGTAGTGTAGAAATTTCCACTACCAGATCCCCTTCCCCTTCCAAACACAGATCCTATGTTACCAGGAGACCGTTCGGATAGGTGGCCTATCGAACGCATCCTCTCCAGCAACTCATCATACTGTTGTTGTGTTCGGGGCATTTGGTGATTGAGTGGCTGTAAGAGTTGCATGGCTCGCTGGTTGCCGACGCCTAAGGCGCGGAATAGGATAGTGGTTAGCAGTTGGAAGTTGGGAAGGTCGAATCCCACCGATTGTGCCTCAAGTCGGGCCATTTCGAATCGGGTAAGGGTGACATCGATTCGTTCCCCGTGAGGCACGTGGAAGTCGATGAGTTGTGTGCCGGAAGTGAGCTGTCGCTCATCTTCCAGGCGTTCGAACTTCATGCTTAGGAGGAACATGATGTAGGTCACTGGGTCTGTGTGGACCCCATCGATGTCAGCACCATAGTTTATAATGTCAGGCGGTACCCTCATGGCGAGTGTCCTCGCTAGGCCACCTAGGCCGCGTTGTATTGCGGCCGCTTGGGCCTGTGGCGTCATACGTCCGCTTGTAACGTTGAGCCATGCGTTGACCTCGTAGATGTACTCACGAAAAGGTACATTACCTTGAGGGTCCCAATATGGGCCATGTGTTTGCCCATCGGTGCTGTTTTCTCCACGACGCATGTGTCCGATTGCTGCCCCCAGCGCGAACCATATAATAGCGAAAACGACTAGCCCGAGAATGTGAGGCTGAGAAGAGCAAGAGCTGACCACACGAGAGTGCGGCCAGCTCCGCTACCAAGTCGAAAGTGAGCCTGGTAGCTCAAATATGGCATATAGCCTGGCAAATTGCGTCCATCGCTCTGCTGTGAAGGTACAGTATGAGGGGTGGACGGATAAGATAGGATACGATCGATGTAATGATCTTTCCAGCACATAGCGAACACTCGCGGTGTCCGGGCAAATAGGGCGCGCGTGCCTTGGTCCAAAGGCAACGGCGCGCGAGCTATGCTCCCGATACTGTAACATCTCCCAAAGAGCTACCCTTAAAGTTGGCCGACGCCCCAACTCCCCGACTGGCCGACTCCCCGACTTCTTCCCCACTCCTCGACTGGCCGACTCCCGGGCTGGCCGGCTTCCCAAATCACCGACTGGCCGACTGGCCGACTCCCCGATTGGCCGACTAGCCGACTCTCCGACTCCCCGACTGACCGACTCCCTGATTGGCCGATTCCCGACTCCTCGACCCCCCGACTGGCCAATTCCCCGACTCTCCGACTGGCCGACTGCCCGCCTGGTCGATTCCCCGACTCACGAGCTGGCCGACTCCCCGACTCCCCGACTGGTCGACTGGCCGACTGGCCGACTTCCCGACTGGCCGACTCCCCGACTGGCCAATACTCCAATTCCCCGACTCTCCGACTGGCCGGCCCCCCGACTGGCCGATTCCTCGACTGCCCGGCTCCCCGACTCCCCGATTGGCCGACTCCCCGACTGGCCAACTCCCCGACTGGCCGACTCTCGGACTGGCCGACTCCCCGACTGGTCGACTCCCTGACTGGCCGACTCCCCGACTGGCCGACTCCCCGACTGGTCGACTCCCCGACTGGCCGACTCCCCGACTCCCCCTCCCCGACTCCCCGACTGGCCGACTCCCAACTGGCCGAATCCCCGACTGGTCGACTCCCCGACTCCCCGACTGGCCGACTCCCCGACTGGCCGCGTCCCAGACTCCCCCTTCCCGACTCCCCGGCTGGCCGACTCCCCGACCCCCCGACTGGCCGACTCCACGACCCCCCGACTGGCCGACTCCCCGACTCACCGACTGGCCGACTCCCCGACTGGCCGACTCCCCGACTGGCCGACTCCCCGACTGGCCGAATCCCCGACTGGCCGACTCCCCGACTGGCCGTCTCCCCGACTCACCCTCCCCGACTCCCCGATTGGCCGACTCCCCGACTGGCCGACTCCCCGACTGGCCGACTCCCCCACGCCCTGGTGGGCAGTCGGAAAGGTCATTCTGGTATCCCAAAATTTTTCCCACTCCTCCAGGGAGGCCCAGAAGTTTGTTCGGTAGAAGTCTGGAGGTTCGTTCGGTAGAAGTCCGGGGCTTGTTCGGTTCCTGTTCGGGGGTTTGTTGGGTAGAAGTTCGGAAGTTGGTTCTGGGGTTCGTGGGTTTGCTTAGTTTCGCCCTCCATCTGCGAAGCTGTTGTCTATTTTCAAGCTTCAGGGTCAAAGTGGTGAGGAAGTCCCAGGCGAAACGCCCAGCCCGCTCTAAAAACTGGCCTCGGGTGGCAGGAGGAGGAGGATGAGGATGAGGATGTGGATGAGGATGAGGATGAGGATGAGGAGGAGGAGGATGATGATGATGATGATGCTGATGATGATGCTTATGCTTATGCTTATGCTTATGCTTATGATGATGATGATGGTGATGATGATGATGATGAGGATGAGGATGATGAGGATGAGGATGATGAGGAGGAGGAGGAGGAGGAGGAGGAGGAGGAGGAGGAAAAGGTGGAGGAGGAAGACGAGGAGGAGGACGAGGAGGAGGAGGAGGAGGATGGGGGAGGAGGCGGGTGGAGGGGGAGAGGGGAGGGAGGAGGGAGGAAAAGGTGGAGGAGGAGGACGAGGAGGAGGACGAGGACGAGGAGGAGGAGGAGGATGGGGGAGGAGGAGGAGGAGAAGGAGGAGAGGAGGAGGAGGAGGAGAGCAGGAGGAGAAGGAGGAGGGATGAGGATGAGGATGAGGAGGAGGAGGGGGAGGAGGAGGAGGAGGAGGAGGAGGAGGAGGAGGAGGAGAGAGGAGGGAGGAGGAGGAGGAGGAGGGAGGAGGAGGAGGAGAGGAGGAGGAGGAAGAGGAGGAGGAGAAAGGGAGGGAGGAAGGAGGAGGGATGATGATGGATGATGATGATGAGATGATGATGATGAGGAGGAGGAGGAGGAGAGGAGGAGGAGGAGTAGGAGGAGGAAGAGGATGAGGCGTGTGGATGAAGAGGGCAAGGGGGGAGAGGAGGAAGAGGAAGAGGTGGAGGAGGAGGATGAAGAGGAAGAGGAGAAGGAGGACGAGGAGGAGGAGAAGGAGGAGGAGGAGGAGGAGGATGAGGGAGGACGTTTCAGATGTTACAATATTAAGATTCATCTCCGCTCAACGTCAAACAGGGAGGAGTAGGAGGACCAGTGTAAACCCAAGAACCTTCAGCAATGTTGCAATACACCCTCAAGCATCTCTCTTCATGGCTCTCTAAGAAACTTAGCTTCGTTGTGGTCAGTGAGTGCCATTAGAAAACAACCCTCTGAGAGTGCTCACTCGTGCCAGAACACTGTTCCTGGGGCCGCGACGCCGTGGATCAACGCGATTGTCGCGTCCTGACAATCCCAACTCGTGCCAAGACACCAGTCCTGGGACTTCCACACCGCCAATCAATTTGGTGGTTGCGTCCTGGCAATCGTAAGCGGTGCCAGAAAGCAGTTCCTGGGACTTCAACCATGTGAATCCCTGAAGCTGCTGCAAGCTTTTGACAACCAATGTGCGCGGCGCGGAGGCGAGACCTACGTTTTGACAACGACTCGCCCTCCAGCCATGAAGCCGTTGCAAACTTCTAAAACCAATGTGCGCGGCGCGGAGGCGAGACCTACGTTTTGACAACGACTCGCCCTCCAACCATGAAGCCGCTGCAAACTTTTGAGACAAAAGTGCGCGGCGCTGAATCGAGAATCGCATTTTGGGAACAACCGTCTTCCATTCGTGAAGCTGTTGCACACTTCAAAGTTCATGATCGGAAATGGCGAGGAACGTCTCAGGCGAAAACACGCGGTGGAGATACGAGTAAACGTAAGATCCTGTCGGCGAGACTGAAGAGCGGAGGGGCAGATAAGGAGCAGCAATCAGAAGAACCCGTTCGGGAGCAGGTGGAGAAAAGGGAGACATGGTTGGAGAGGAATGAATAGGAAGAAACACAACATGATGAAGAGAAAACGGAGGAGGATACGGAAGAGTCAAACAGGGAGGGACAAGGAGGACTAGGAGGCCAAACGCCACGGAGGAGGATCAGGAGGAGCAGGACTACCACTCGACTGAGGCCCATTATCAGCCTGCTTCTCTCCCTGTCTCTCTTTCTATCTCTGCTCTCTGGGTGGCAACGACGGCGGCGATGACGTCGGACTCGACAATCAGCTGGAACGCGCGCGGGGCGACATTCACGATCGACGAGGCTTTCTGTGCGATCATCTCGCCGGACAGTAGGTCAGTTTCTCGAGGCGACTGCGCGCGTGTGCTGCCACCTGATCTGGCATGTCTTTCAGGTGTTTGTTTTGCTAGCAAATCCATGGCGCGCAGCTCAGCCACAAGGGCCTGGACCAGCGGCTTCGCCTCGCCGAGCGCGTAAAAGCGAATCGACGTCGTCAAATCGCGCGTCTCGTCTCGGGATGCAGTGACTAAGCGTTGATAATGGTTCCACTGTTTGTCCGTGGGCTTGCGGACAGCCCGCAAATATTCTGCTCCGACGAAGACGGAATCTTGCGAATATCTGCGTCGGTAGCTATATTTGGCTTCGTGGAGCTGTTGACGGACATCTTCGTGCAACTTCGCAAAATGACACCGCGTCGCCAAGCGCAGCGTCCAACTTCGCGCGCGCCAAAACAGCCGACGGAACATCCGCGACAACTTCCATGTGCACATCGCGAACGTGTTGGGCAGACGGAACAACGCGGGCAACCGTTCCTTCCTTTCCGCGGGCGCGACCGTGGAATGCTCCCAGAGGGTCGAATCTAGCTTGTGAGAGCGCTCCTGGCAATGCTCGCGAAGGGCGCGCCGGTGCGCCGAAACGCTCTCCTGGAGGTGTGCGCCCGCGCCGGCAGCGAGCGACTTGGCCTCCGCGTCGCAGTGCTAGCTGAAAGACCGCTTGAAGTCGTGGAAGTGGTCCTCGACGACGGACATCTGCAACGCAAGGGCGCCAGAGGGGGGGGGCGCGTAAAAAGCAAGGCGCCGCCGAAAGATGTTCTTATTCTTGTGCTCGTGCACATGGACCCACTGGACGTGCTTGTAGGATGTATCTTCGAACTCTTGCGGACAAACCCACGTGCGCTCGACGTGTTAACTCGCGGCACAAAGGGCGGCGGGGCGCGGGGGGGTGGGGCCGCCCGCCAGCCGTGATTGATCAGGCTCAATCGCTTCTCAAAACGCGTCTTGGACCGCCGCGGGCACAGCAGGAACGACATCATCGCGAGTGATCTTTCGGCGGCCAGCCCGGGGGGAGTGAGAGGGGGCGGGCCTTCCCACGAGGCGCTGAAACCCTCCGACCATCTGAGCAATTGTCTCAGGTTTCCCCGAAGACGCAAAAGACTTCTCAGAGGGCCAGAGGGCTTCTGATAATCCCCGCCGCCGTAGGCATGGGTCTTCGACGGCGATGGGCGACGGGCCCTCCGCGCCACCATCGCGCCAGGATGCCGCGGGAAATCTCCGGTCAGTCAGTCAGCCAGTCGCAGCTGCCGTCGCTCTGGGAGGCGGCGCCGTCGCGTCGCGCAGGCGCGCGAGGCGCGCTGGCGCATGGAACGAGGTCCTGTCGTCCAAAGCGCGGACACAAAAACGACAGAAGAACTGACGACGACGACGACGATGACGAGACGGCGGCCGGGCGCAGGGGCAACCTCCTGTGTCCAAGCCGGGGGTGGTAACCCATCCTCGGCCGAATCGGGGGCAAGGGTAACCGTTTAACTCCGGGCCGCCGGTGGTGACCCATCGGCAGCCGAACCGGGCGCAGGGGTAACTCTTTGCGTCCGGGCCGGGGGTGGTAACCCATCCTCGGCCGAACCGGGGGCAGGGGAAAACCCTTGTCCCGCGGCGGCGTCCCGCGGCGACGCCGCGGGATTGTCCCAACGGCTTTGTGTCGCGTGCCAGCGGCTCGCGGGGTTGCCCCGACGGCCTGGCCCGTGGGGTTGCCCCAACGGCTTCGTGATGTGGCCATTAGAGAACGCGCCCGTGCTGGCCGAGGCGGCGACGGCGCCGGGGAAAGCGAAACGCGCGCTCATGCAATAAAAAGGGGAGGAGGTGGGGGGGGTGAAAAAACCAGGAGGGCGAGGAGGGAGCGGGAGGACGGCCTGCGCCAGGGTGGGAAGGCGAATGACGCAGAGGAGACAAGAAGGGCGCCTCACCAATCACGAGGCCGACGATGAGGGTTCTTTCCGGATTCGCCGAAGAGATGCTCATGTGGGGTCCTACCGTCGGATCAATTTATGAGAAAGATGGATGGAGCCGCGAGCGCCGCACAGCATTGGCTGCAAGGGACCCTGAGATCCGGCGCCACGAAAAAACATGCCAAGTAGTGAAATATCACTACGGCCCTCGACCCCGCATTCCTGCGGCACTTCTCGAGTCGCATCGATCCGCGAGGGCCCTGGAGCCCGCAACCCTGCCGAACGTCTGGAGCCAAACGCATCTTACGTAAGACAAGAGACCACTTAAATGGGGTGCGAGTGGATGGGGTCGCAGGATCGCACCGCATCGGCGATGCCTCGGCGATACATCGGCGAGCGATGCATCGGCGACGTCGGCGGTGCATCGGCGACGCCAGAATGGAGCAGATCGAGCTCCACATCGAGCCGTATCGGCAATCCATCGGCGATGCGGAGCGATCCTCCGACCCCATTTGATCCGACCCCATCTGGGAGTCTAGAAAGACGAAACCAGGACTGGGACAACGTCGGACGGGGCCAGGCCAAGACAAATTCGGCGGCTCTGGAGGATGCAGCAGGCGCCGCGATTGTTCCAGAGCGCTCCAGAACACACCGGGAGCATTCCAAGACGCTCTAGAACCAAACGTTCGATGCCTTGTTTCTTCCAATACGGGGTCCCCGGAAGTGCCGACCCTTTCCCCAGGGCCGAAATTTCACCTCGCGCAGTGTCTTGACGATCCCGGGGCCCGGCCAGGGCCGCCAGGGGCCCAAAAACCTCCTGTGGTGATTTTTCCACGGCGCGAGCATGTCTGGGTCTGGAACGCTTTGAGAGCGTTGCGGGACTCGGCTACACGCAGGAGTGACCCTAGGCAGGAATGACCTTCAGTGCGCGGACCAAGGGGGCGCAACGTGGCCAAACCCGAGCGCGCAGGCAGCCGCCATCGCATCGCGTTCGGCGATCGGGGGGCCCCAATGGGCCCGTACCAAAAGGTCACTCCGGCGAAGAGTCACTCTTACGTGCAATCGACTTGAAAGCGTTGCGGGGCGCTCTGCAGGTCATCGTGCTACCATGAGGAGCGTATTTTCAGGATCGGAGGGGCTTTTCTGGCCACGGCGGGCCTGGGCCACGAACAGGCTCCACGACCTGAGTCCAAGGAGTGGCCCGAAACCCCGGGCCCCTCCTGAGCCCGGAGCGGTCCGTAGTCTCAGCGTCTTGACTGTGAAGCGATGTCTTCCTGTCCTGGGCCCACCCGACAGCGCCAGGGCCTCAGACGAGCTCGTCGCAGGCGGCGGGGGCTGTCAGAGGCTGCCCTCGTACGTGATCGTTTGCCCCCGCCGCGCGTTGCACAGCGTCTTGCCTGTGGGGGGGAAGAGGTCGAGGGGGCCCGCGGGTTGGGCCGTGCAGCGGGGCCGCAGTCCCTCCCGCCGCTTCTCCCGCGCCCGCCTCTGCTCCTCCGTCGCCCCACCTCCTCCTGTCAGTTTGTTCTCTGTCGCCGGTGTGAAGCCCACTCGTCGACCATCGTATCCCACCTCACCCGGGCCTGCCACAAGTATCCTTCATCGGGAATTCGAGAATATCGCCTCCAGCATTCGATGAACGAGCGACGCCCTTGGACAAGGTCACCTTGTCAGTACCACCCGAGCGGTGCAATTTTTCACACCAGGCGTTTTCGCAGAGTTTCGGGCGCCAGGGCTATCACAAATCGATCCTGCTCGAAAAATGCAGCAGAAATATTTGGTCTAGGGCTCTCGTCTTGAGTTTGGGCGATGTGGCAACTTTTTCGCAACATCGGATCCCAGGGGCTCTCCGACCCACATTCAATCAGGACCATGAGCGCCCACAACCATGAGAATTATCCCGGCAAAGCAACCTAACAGCGATGTGTATAAGCATATCTGGAAGCATTCCCCTTAAGATTCAGGTGATAATCCAGTTGTAGAATTCTGCTGTTCTCGCAGTCGCAGTCGCATTCGCGATGACAGTCGCAGTGGCAACGGCCTTCGGATCCAATGGAATCCTAAGGATTCCTAGGGATTCCTAAGGCATCCTTAGGAATCCATAGGAATCCTTAGGAAACCTTAGGAATCCTGATTCCTAGGGATTCCTAGGGATTCCGAAGGATTCCTGAGGAATCCTAAGGATTCCTAAGGATTCCTGAGGATGCTTAACTATGCCTACGGATTCCTAAGGATGCCGACGGATTCCTAAGGATTCCTATGGATTCCTACGGATGCCTCAGCCTGCCTCAGCCTGCCTCAGCCTCAGCCTGCCTCGGCTTGCCTCAGCCTCAGCCTGCCTCGGCCTCAGCCTGCCTCAGCCTCAGCCTCAGCCTCAGCCTCAGCCTCAGCCTCAGCCTGCCTCAGCCTCAGCCTGCCTCGGCCTCAGCCTGCGTCAGCCTCAGCCTCAGCCTGCCTCAGCCTCAGCCTCAGCCTCAGCCTCAGCCTGCCTCGGCTTGCCTCAGCCTCAGCCTCAGCCTGCCTCGGCCTCAGCCTGCCTCGACCTCAGCCTGCCTCAGCCTCCCTCCGCCTCAGCCCCCCTCCTCCCCCCCCTCCCCCTTTCCCCCCCCATTCAGCCTCACCTTGTCTCAGCCTCAGCCTGCCTCGGCCTCAGCCTCAGCCTCCTCAGCCTCAGCCTCAGCCTCTCAGCCTCAGCCTGCCTGCCTCAGCCTCAGCCTCAGCCTCAGCCTGCCTCAGCCTCAGCCTCAGCCTCAGCCTCAGCCTCAGCCTCAGCCTCAGCCTCAGCCTCAGCCTCAGCCTCAGCCTCAGCCTCCAGCCTCAGCCTCAGCCTCAGCCTCAGCCTCAGCCTCAGCCTGCCTCAGCCTCAGCCTCAGCCTCAGCCTGCCTCGCCTCAGCCTCAGCCTCAGCCTCAGCCTGCCTCAGCCTCAGCCTCAGCCTCAGCCTCAGCCAGCCTCAGCCTGCCTCAGCCTCAGCCTCAGCCTCAGCCTCAGCCTCAGCCTCAGCCTCAGCCTCAGCCTGCCTCAGCCTCAGCCTGCTCAGCCTCAGCCTCAGCCTCAGCCTCAGCCTCAGCCTCGGCCTCAGCCTCGGCCTCAGCCTCAGCCTCATGGGGGTTCTGGGAACACGATGAACACGAAGTGGTCTACAGTTGGCTCCAGGCATTCAAAATGTTGCCTGGGAATGGTGTTTGGGAACACGAAGAACACGAAATGGCCTACAGTTGGCTCCGGGCATTCAAAATGTGGCCTGGGAATGGTGTTCTGGGAACACGAAGATCACGAAGTGGCCTACAGTTGGCTCCGGGCATTCAAAATGTGGCCTGGGAATGGTGTTCTGGGAACACGAAGATCACGAAGTGGCCTACAGTTGGCTCCGGGCATTCAAAATGTGGCCTGGGAATGGTGTTCTGTTGGCTCCGGGCAATCAAAATGTGGCCTGGGATAAGTTTCTGGGGAGTCCCCGGATTCCCGGCACCCGTCCGTCATCTGCCCAGACCCCCCTGGGGAGTCATGATGCTCTCTTTTGAAACCACTAGAAACCTATCAGTCTTCGCTGTTAGGTAAAAACTGCGACGTCGTCGTCGCCACCGTCGTCCTTCAAGCTCCAACGTCGCGATTTTTGTGCAGTCCGCGGGCTCCATGAGCTCTCGACCCCTTCCCCGGGACCAACTTTTCGTCCCCGATCCGTCTGTGATGGCACCTAGAGCCCGAAACGGTCCTCCAGGGGCCGAGATCGAGCTCGGGGCGATCTGGGGCGCCCCGAACGCCTCTCGGCGAGGCGCGGCGGCTGGAGCGCATCCCGAGGCCGGGAGGCCGCCGAGGACCAACGAAGACGCTCCCAAATCTGAACGATCCAGTCGGGTCGGAAACTCAAGTCCTGCCCCTGGACTTAGCAACAACACCACGACGTCAGATGTCTGCGTCGTCGTCGCGCCGCCAGTCCTGGGGCGGACGATAGGGGGGGACAGCAGAAGGGGGGCTAGGCGAATTGGCTGCTCGCAGCCTGTTCCTTTACGCGCAACCTTACGCCGTACGCGGGCAGCTTACGAGCCAATGTCGGTGAAGACGAACCTGGACTTACCCCTATCCCTAAGATGAACAAGCCACAAATGAGGCCAACCTTAGGGATCTGCCCTCAGAAACTGCGGGAATCCTTAAGGTCGACACCGAGCTAAGGTGATGCCAAACATAGGGATCGGGATATGCCTCAAGCTGGCAAGAACCCGTTTTCCTTCGTCGCTCACTTGCGCCCCCGCCCACCGCTTGCGCTCAGCACCTCGACGTCGAGCAGCCCGTCCGCGCGCGGGTCCTCTGCGCCCGCGGCGGCGCCCTCGGCGCCCGCGCCCGCGGCGCCGGCGGCTGCCGGCACGGCCACCGTGCGCTGCTCCCCGGCCGCCAGCGTCGCGACCTCGGCGGGGGGCCGCGGGCGGGAAGCGCGCGCGTGCGGGCACGCACGTGCCCGACGTCGGCGCCGTGCTGGGGCATCGGCGCCTCGCTCGCTCGCTCGCCCGCCGCCGCGCCCGGGTCGTAGGCGCCGAGGCCTCTGGGAGGCCTCGGCGCCTCGCTCGCTCGTCCGCTCGCCCGGCCGAGCAAGCTGGTCGCACGGGCGAGAGCGGGGAGTACGCGGCCCTGGGTTTTTTCGGGGCCCCAGAGCCTGGCCGACATCTGCGCGCTCCCGCAACACGCCGGCCGCAGCACTTCAGATTGGTCTACGTCGGCCGAAATTTCAGCAAGCTCCCATATTTCTATCCACGGCATTCTCCCCGTGCCCCGTGTATGTTAGTGTACCGTCCTCAGATATGCGATGCCCTGTTTTTTCAATATGGGGTCCCCAAGAATCTCGATGCTTTCCCCAGAGCCGGTTTCTCACCCCGAATTGTTTTTTGACGGTCCCGGGGCCCAACGAAGGCCTCCGGAGGCCGTAATCGGCCAAACACCTCCCGTAGTACTATTGCTCACTGCGCGACCATGTCTCGGCCTGGGGCCCCTCTCCCTCTCTGGAGAAGGTCTCCGCCGGCGTGCGAGAGGCAAGAGGATAGGAGGAGGAGAAGCAGGAGGGGAAGGACCGATTTTTTTGAACACCCGCGCGAATGCGGCCGTCATGCACCCCCAGAGGCAGGCGAGCCCTCTGGGGGGTGACTCTGGCTTCCGCGACCGCACAATGAAGAACAGGCCAGCAGTGACGCCAGACCTGGCTCACACGCAGCTGCACACGACCAGGGCGTCCGCGGCACAGGTACCATAGCGAGCGCCCTCCCCAGACCAGCTGGAGGGCGCGAGAGAAAAAGCAAACCGAACGGGGGACCGCGGCGAAGGCCGCCAGCTGCCGCCTTGGGGCGTCAGGGGGCCTCGGCGAGCGCCGCTGTGGACTCAACGGTTCGCACGAGGCTGGGCCGATCGTCCTCCAGGATCGACCCTCGGCCCCCGCAGCCCCGGTGCAGCTCTCCCCGCAGACACAGCTGCCAGGTACGGGCTGCGATGGCAGCCAACACGACCCCCTGCTGCACAGGTGGGGCCACCTCTCGGGAGGAAAGCCTGCTCCAGCGGCTGGAGCAAGCGGACCAAATTGGGCGGTGGGCATGTAAATCATCCCTGCGGCCGACGCCTGAAAAAACAGAGGCCTGGAGGAATCAACAGCCCACGAGACAAGGCGCTCGACACAACCGCAAACAGATAACGCAAGATGGCTGCCGAGCAGTTGTTCCGCTGACCCAGAAACAGCCAGCGAAACACCACCAACAACACAATGAAAGAAACATGTCCCCTGCGCTAGCGGAGCCCCATCGGCCCGAGTTCCAGGGCTGGCTGCGCGTCACTAGTACCACCAAGCAGGACGACCGAAACACGTTGATCATACTCATCTGAGTTAACACCGAGCTCGCAGACAGCTTCTTCCCCCCCCCAGATCCTGCGAACGCGCCCGAGCTGGTCAGCTCCCCCTGGCGAAGCATGCAATGCTGCCAGAGGATCAGAAGGATTGCTGGGCGCCCCTGTGACCACAGCCCGTTCCAAGCGGGGCTGGGTCGCCACACGACGAGGCCGTACACCAGCCCCTTCCGAGGCATTCTGCTCTCCCTGAAAGGCAGAGGCCACAGGACGGTCGAAACATCCTTCATCCTTGCCACCACCACCAAGCAACAGAGGAAGAGGCTCGAGCGAGGAGGCAACAAAAGAACCAGAGGGATGCTCTTCGGGCCGACCTAGCCTCAGCTGCTTCCGCGAAGGGAAGCCTTACCTGATCTTGTGAACATTGGTTTTGCCGTGACCCCTTAACTCGCCAGAACACACATTTGAAAGGCTAAGTGTGACGAACGCGGCTTGATGCATGGACACTCCGCGACGCAAGCAACAATTCAGATCCGCACCGTCAGAGCATGAAATAAGAATCTACGCTGTTGTTGCGGGAGTCAACTACTCTCAGATTTGCCTGACAAGAGCCGCCGCAGCTCCCGCCAGGGGGGGATACATACAGATCTAGCACACCTCTACAAACTGTACGCCTCCAAATCGAGTGTTACCACTGCTAAACATGAGTGGGACCTTTAATATTTCCCGCCCCGGAGGTAGGAACATTAGGCACCCGCATACATTTAGAGAGGTTGAGGCGAGGCCAAGCCAGTAGAAACTTTGCAGCGAGCTTGCACACAAACCTGCAAAATCGCACACACGCACACACCTGTCTACACGATCCATATCCGTCGGGTTCGCCTGCGGGTGAGATGTGGCCCCTTGCTGCGCAGTTGCGTCGGCAAAAGCATTGCCGATCCTGAGAAGCCTTTCCTCCTCGGGGATACCCTCTTCGTCGGTCCTTTGATGAGCCTTGACATTCGATAGGGTCCCGCGGAGCGGTTGGTGTATATGAAGGTAACAGAATACCTACGCATGTAAGACAGCCTTTCGCTAGGCGGACGCTTAAAGTGATTGCAGACGGCGAAACAATCATAAACAACAACGTCCAAACAAGCACATGCGCCCAAGGCTGCCATAGCGAGAGATGAGCATTCTCCCGTTAGTACGGTCTGGCTTATGATGGAGGGGGAGGAAAGAACATCAGGAGCAGGAGGAAGAGTAGGAAAAGGAGGGAGAGGAGGATGCAAAGGGGAGGAGGCAGGCGGAGGGGAAGGGGGGCGAGGATGCACGACGAGTTTTCCCTTATATTTTTCCAGCGCGTCTTTAGGAGAGGGGGAGAGAGGGGGAGAGGGACGCGGCCAGCTGATGATCGACGAGCCACCTGTCTCCTCGCGTTGCAGTCTCAGGGCCCTGGGATAGGCGGACATATTGCGACCATCTGCAAATCGCGCATGGTGGAATGTTCCACGTCGAAATGGGCGGAAGCGGTCAGCAACTTCATGCTCCCACCCCACACGCCGGTGCGTCGACCAAATTACGCCTATACTGCGCGACTGCACGTCGAAAAAAACTCTCGCGCGCGTAACCGTCACAAGCGACAACGACGGGACTCGCACGGCTGCCCAACGCGAATGAGGAAACGGCGGAAACCGGACTTCGCCCCCCTTTTGGAAAGCTGCAGCCCGCTGAAGAGGACAGAACAATGCAGTGATGAGGTCGGACAAGGAGGAGGGAAGGAGGAAGAACACTACGAGGAGGGGAGAGGATGATAATGAGGAGACGATGGCGCGAGGGAAGAGGATGATGATGAGGATGAGGAGTAAGTAGGAGGAGGAGGAGGAGGACGAGGAGGAGGAGGAGGAGGAGGAGGAGGAGGAGGAGGAGGAGGAGGAGGAGAGGAGGAGGAGGAGGGGAGGAGGAGGAGGAGGAGGAGGAGGAGGAGGAGGAGGAGAGGAGGAGGAGGAGGAGGAGGAGGAGGAGGACAAGGAGTGAGGAGGAGGAGGAGGCGGAGGAGGAGCAGGAGGAGGAGGAGGAGGAGGAGGAGGAGGAGGAGGAGGAGGAGGAGGAGGAGGAGGAGGAGGAGGAGGAGGAGGAGGAGGAGAGGAGGAGGAGGAGGAGGAGGAGGAGGAGGAGGAGGAGGAGGAGGAGGAGGAGGAGGAGGAGGAGGAGGAGGATAGGGAGGAAGAGGGGGATGAGGGGGCGGACGCACCTCGGGGGAAGGGGGGGGGGAGGGACAGGAAGAGGAAGAGGAGGACGAGCAGCAAAAGGAGAACGTACTGCCCTGTTGGAGGCAGCTGGGGAGATTTTTCATTGCCTTTTGGGAGGTCATTGGGGCTTCTGGGAGCGAGAGCTTTTTTGAGGCCTCTTGGGGCCCATTTTGGAAATTATTTGTGGGACTGTCGAAAACGTCTGGGGCGCCTTCGGGGCCGCGTGCATTGTCATGTGGCCATCTTGGGCTTTCTTGGAGTTCCTTGAGGCCGTCTTGGGCGGCCCCTTGGGATTTCGCGGGGCTCCTTGGACGCCGTTTTGGGGCCGTCTTGGAGGCTTCTGAAGCCTCTTGGGCCGTCGTTGGCCATAGAAAGCCCTAATCAGGGAGAGCACCCCAAATCCTCAAAGCCTAAAACATATCATAGGCTGGCGGCCCTCTTGGGGATCCCTGGGGGCCCTCTTGGGAGCCTGTGGGGTCGTCCTGTGGCCATCTTGGAGTCGTGTGGGAGCCGTCCGCGAGCCTGTTGGGAATCGCTGCCAAGCTTCTGGGGCCTCCGCGGCTAGTCGGGGAGGCCCAGGAGGCCGTCCCGAAGGTGCCCGTGGGCGGGGGGAGGGCCGTCCGAAAGGGGTCCTGTGATTCTCTCTCTCTCTCTCTCTCTGTATGTGTGTGTGTGTGTGTGTGTGTGCGTGTGTGTGTGCGTGTGTGTGTGTGTGTGTGTGTGTGTGTGTGTGTGAGTGTGTGTGTGTGTGCGTGTGTGTGCGCGCGTCTCTTGCCTTTGTGTTGTGCCTCCTTCTTCCCTCTCGCTTCCCTCCTCGGCGGGCTCCTTCCACTCTCCGTGGCTTGCCTTGCCCTTGTGGTGTGTGGTGTCTCCTCCTCCCTTCCCCTCGGCTCCCCCTCCTCCGTCGCTCGGTCCGTGTGCTTCGCGCCCGTCCGTCTCCCCCCTCGGCTGTCCGCTGTCGCTCCTCGCTTCTCCCTCGCTTTGCTTGGCCTTCCTCTCCCTTGTCTGGCTGGCCCCTCGTCGTCCTAATTCGGGCTGGCTTGGCCTCTGCCCTGCGCTGCCTGTCCGTCGCCCCCGGCCTCCGCCCCGTGAGGGGCCAACCATCTCGCTTCTTGGTTGCCTTCTCCTCGACGCTGCATGCCCCGCGAGGGGCGCGAGCCGCCGCGCTGCTACGGCCGAAAGCGCGTGCGTGATTTGGACGCCCTGTCGCTGCGCGCGGGGCCGCGACGCTAAGCAAGTGTGTGTGTGTGTGTGTGTGTCTGTGTGTGTGTGTGTGTGTGTGTGTGTGTGTCTGTGTCTGTGTGTCTGTGTCTGTGTCTGTGTCTGTGTCTGTGTGCGTGTGTGTGTGTGTGTGTGTGTGTGTGTGTGTGTGTGTGTGTGTGTGTCTGTGTCTGTGTCTGTGTCTGTGTCTGTGTCTGTGTCTGTGTCTGTGTCTGTGTCTGTGTCTGTGTGTGTTTTGTGTGTGTGTGCGTAGGTGTGCAAGTGTGTACGTGTGTGTGCGCGTGTGTGCGCGCGTGTGTGGACCATCCGTTGTTTCTTCCATGCGTGATGTATAACTCTATGTACACGTGTATGCATGTTATTCGATGCCTGGACCTTTTCAGAACGACCCCCCCCGAAATCTGGACCCTTGCCCCAAGGCCGACTCTTCACCCCGAGTCGTTTTCTCACAGCCCCGGGGCCTGGCGAGGGCCCCCGAATGCTGAACACAGTGCGCAACCTCCGACTTGACTTTTTCAAGACCTGGGAAGCTTGGTTTTCAGGATGTAACTTGGAACGCCAGCGGCCGTTCGGGACGATTTAGGCACCTCCGAATCTTCCTCGGTCAGGCGCAGCTTCAGGAAAGCACCCCGAGACTGGAGCATCCCCAAGAACCAACGAACACTTCCGAACTCGAAAGGGGAGGACCCCCCCCCCGCAAGGAACAAATGCCCTCCTCCTCCTCCTCCTCCTCCTCCTCGGTGCTTGGTGCTGATCGCGATGGGGTCTGATCCACACGCAGCCGTACCCACCCCCCCAGCGGCCTTGGCCGCTCAAGGGGTATGGGGGGTGGGTGGGCTGAAGACGACGTGGGAGGAAACCGACAGACCGGCAACAACTGGGGGAGCTGTGATCATCACCCCATGAGGGGCTCATCGGCTTCGACACCCCTCTCGTCGAGAGATCGTCGAGACGATGGGTTCCCTCAGGGGGGTAAGGAACACAGCTCCCCCAGCTGTGGCTGGTTGGATCAAGGTTGCGCGCAGGAGGGGGTGAAGAGGGAGAGACAACAGAGCGGCGGAACGACGCGGGGCCTGCGACGAGTCCTCCTCCTCCTCCTCCTCCTCTCCCTTCCTCCATCCCTTCCTCCTCCTCTCCCTTCTCCTCGTCCTCCTCCTCCTCCGCCCTATCCCCCTCCCTGTGCTATGATCGGTCCTTCTCGGTCGGTCGGTCGATGAAGGCTCCTGGGTAACGCAGCCTATCGCAGGTGGATTAGTGGAGAAAAGAACAGCAAGCAAAGGCAGTGGGTGTTGTAGAAAACCATGAGCCGCACCAACATCCTACACAGCCAGGGTGCCACCCTCTACCTCACCAGGTCCTCCTCCTCTTCCTCCTCCTTCCTTTTCCTCCCTGGCTCAGCGTCTCGCGGGGAACGCTCCCCCCCTGGCCCCCCGCCAGAACTCCGACGTCGTGATTTTCGCGCAGCGTGGACCCCCGGAGATCCGGACTCCTTCCCCGGGACCGGTCGTTCTTCCCCCATCGTTTTTGGACGGTCCTTGGGCCCGGCGAGGGTACCCAGACGCCGAAAACGGCGAAATATACAGCGCCCTGACTTTCCCAGAAGGTTGGAAGTCTGGTTTTCGGATCAAATCTCGGGTCTCCGGCGGCCGTTCGGGACGATGCAGGTACCCCCGAAACGCTCTCTGTCAGACGCAGGTGCTGGAACACATGCTGGGGCAAGAAAACCTTCAGGAACCACCGTAACCGTCGAAAACATTGTTGGCTTAGCCGCCCCGATACACAACACGCAACACATAGCGTACTGATACGGAGCTCAACGCGTTGACTGAAGACATAGGTTTGACCGAAAACGTAGGTCTGACGCGATACGTTCGCAAACATGTCGGCCAATACGTTCAGCCACCACGCGACGTGTCGCCACGGAGTTTGAGCACCGCGCGTGTTGCGTATCAAGGTGGGCGCATCGAGGGCGTTTGCTCGGATCCTACTTGGGGGGCCCGGGTCTTCGGCCAGCCAGGCCGCGGGCCAGCAGCGGCTTCTCGAACAAGCGCCTGAGGTGCTGCCCGCCGCCCGCGAAGAAGCGGAACGTCACGGCCTCAGCGCCGTGGTTGGCGAGGGCCACCGGGCCTCCGGGCAGGGGCAGGGAGAGGGCCTTCCCCAGGCGCGCTCGCGGCACGGGAACCCTCGCCAGGCCCTGGGACCCTCGCCAGGCCCTGGGACCGTCCAAGAACGACTCGGGATGGAAAGCTGGCCCCGGGTCGGGACTTCCGGGGACCGCGTGTGGAAGAAATCAAGACGTCGCATGTCTGGGAGAAGGCCCATGATGACCGTTCCATCCTGGGTGGAGGGGGAGCGATAGGGCAACCGTCATGTGCTGGATCGGATCGGGTCGAAATCAGAATCGAGACTTGGGATCAGATCGGCCCGTGACCAGCTCTGTCGGGCCCCTCGGGGCCCCCGAGGGCTCCAGGGGATCCTGGATGAGGGTCAACGAGATGGGGGGGGATCGGCTCAGGGGGGAAGCATCGACCTGGAATCGGGCCTCCAGGCGTCCAGGCAGGAGCATGAAAAGGGCCGTTTGCGACCGTCTCATCCTGGATAACTACTCTCCGGGGGGAGGAATACTATCTTATTTGGCGTCGCGCACGACGAGGTAGGGGCAGGGGCGAAGGCTTCTTGGAAGGAGGCTGCTTCTTGGAAGGCGCCAGTCTTACATCTGTAGATCAGGCCCGTGCCTTCCAAGAAGAAACCTCCTTTTAAGAAGCCTTCCCCCCTCCCCTACCCCCCTTCTGCGTATGGCCAATCTATAGCAACATGTGTTTTACACGCCGGCGCTTTTCCCTCGATCTCGGCCTCGGGGACCCTTTGGCGGGCCCTGTGGCCATCGAGAACTTTTCTGGGGCGAACATCGGGTCGCGGATTGAAGTGCCCCAGCGTTGACCCCAAATATGAATGCATGATTACCCGTCGGTCGGAAGAAGTGGGTAGAACCATGAAGCATGAAGGCGTTGGAAATACTTTGGGTTTCAGCGCGCCCCCTTGAGAGGAAGGACTAATACGGAAAACCGCCCTAGTTTTTAAATATGAAGGCGGCTCAAGTAGATTGGGATCTGGGAATCTAGAATTACCTACTTCCAACGACCAGCGTGTATCTCTGTATGCACTTCGCCCAGTACGCGGAACATCAGCAACAACATCATCAGCAAAGCTGGCAGAGGCCTCGGAAAACGCATCCCTCATGACCAAATAAGATCCCCTGTTATGCCAGAACATATGGGGGATAATCATAGCGGAGGATGCCTGAGTTGCTGTTGTTTTCCACTGCTGGGCAGATGGGAGTGCAGCAGGCTGCAGACGAGCGGAGATGGAGCCTGCAGGGCGGGAGCAGGAAGAGGGCCTGACGACCAGTTTCTTGTCGAATGCGCTCGGAGGGCGAGTCGCAGCTTACACCTAGGATCCAAATATGCTCGCGTGGTGACGAAAATCAAGACGGGAGGTTTTGACATCGGCCTGTGGGGGCCCTCGCTGGGCCCCAGGACCGTCAAAAGCGAGTCGGGGTGGAAAACCGGCTTTGAGGAAAGGGTCGGGACGTTTTTTTTTTTTTTTTTTTTTTTTTTTTTTTTTTTTTTTTTTTTTTTTTTTTTTTTTTTTTTTTTTTTTATATATATATAAATATATGTATATATATAACAAATCAAGCCATCGCATGTCTGGGTTTAGGAAGCAGCTCCGGAGGAGGTCCTCGTGAGAACCGGGCCACTCAGCCCGAATAAGGGGCCATTGAGCCAGAGTCGGCCAGATCGTAAACCAGATTCAACGGGATTGCGCGGGATTCTGCCAGATCGACCCAGTTGTAGACCACGGATGTGCCAGCGCCGATTCTGAATTGAATCTCCAAGGAGTTCCATCCTAAGTCCCCTGGGCGGTGGCACGCCCGAGCGTCACCCAGGACAACGCGACGCTCAGGCGTGCCACGGCCCAGGGGTCGGCCCCCCCCCACCCCCGATGGGATCTGGGTGTTGGTGGTTGTTCACGTTTCTCCTCCGATCGCAAAGGGAACGTTTGGGGGATGGCCGGCTCCGAGGGGAAACGCTGACCAGGAACCAGGAATCGGCGATACATTGTCAATAGATCGGCGACAGACCCCCGAAAACGAAATCGCACGTTCCTGGGCGCGGAGGGCTATCAGGCCCCTATCGGCGATCAGTGGAGGATTGGGGGTCGCTGGGTCCACCCCTAAGCCTATCCCCCCTAGCATTGCCCCTGATGGATACGCTCGGAGGGGGAGTACAAGTCTGCAGGAGGTTCGTCGACGACCTGCTGCTGTTTTCAAGTCTTGGCAGAGGGAAGTGTGCATCAGGATGCAAGCAGATGGAGCGTGCAGGCGAGGGAGAGAAGGGAGGAGGAAAAAGAGGTAGGAGGACGATTTGCAGCATGTTTCGTATACCCATGCCTGGCACGTTTCTACATCAACCTGTTTCATCATTTACTGCGGAGGCCATTGCTTTGGACGAGGCTGCACAGGCTTTGGCAACCACGACCCAATATCACAAGGCCAACGGCCGTCAGCAAGCTTACCTGGGCCCAGAGAAACCGGCGGAGAAGAATAGAGGAAGCAATGACGGCATCCGCATACACTTTCGAAGGTCGGCGCCGACTTCTTGGATCGGCGCTGGGCCCCCCCGCCCTGGCGCGAAGGGAGCTGAGGAGCAACGATAGGGGGGGGGGACAAGCATCGGGGGAGACACATCGACCTAGAATCGGCGATACATCGCCGATCGATTGGCGATAGGCCCCCGATGGTGAATCCGCGCGCTCCTGGGCGGGGTGGGGCGATCGGGCCCCTATCGGCGCTCAGTGAACGAGGTCCATGCATCCCCCCCCTCACAGCCTGGGCGTTGACCTAAAGAACCTTAGATCGTTAAGGCACGAGGTCCCTTCTTTCCATACGTTAAGCTTCGATTTCCCATCGAAGACCTATGGAACACCTAAGGCAAACTGCAAGCACAACTAAGGACCACTGGGCCCCTCCCAAACGAAAAGGGTTCCTTCTTCAGCGCCCCGACTGTAAGCCTATCCCCCCAAAAGACCCTGGGCGCGCCTTCTCTCCGCACCGTGCGTCTGCGCACTGAGATCCCGGGCCCTGGGGTCCATGGTGCTCTGGTCGTGATTTCCCACGATGCTGTATTTTCCGCGACGTCGGAACTCAATCCTCTCGTTGGGGAAAAAATGCGGCGACGGATTCGTGTCCCTGAATTTCGGCTTCCAGGGGCCCTCTGGGACCGTCAAGAAACGGCTCGGGATGAAAAGCCGGTCCCCGAGGAAGAGGTCCAGACCTCTGGGGAGCCACGGTGTGAACAAAACGCGTGACGTCAGATGTCTGGGAAGAAGCAGGATGAGGGTTGATGAGGACGAGGAGGGGGAGGACCAGTGTAAACCCAAGACTCATCAACAATGTTGAAATACACCCTCCCTCCAAGATCCCTCTTCACAGGCTCCTGCAAGGGGGCCTTTCCACTGAAAGAATTGCCCTGTTGGGGGGCAACCGTTTGAACATCTTGAAGCGTACCAAAACACCGCTTCATGACTTCAACGCTACGAGTTAATCTGACTGTCACGTCGTGGCGATCCTGACTCGTGCCAGAACGCCATTCCTGGGACTTCAACGCCGCGAATCGAGTAACTGTTGCGCCCTGACATTCCTGAATCGTTCCCAAGCGCCATTTCTGGTACGTTAACCATAACACCACATGAAACTCTTGCTCTGTTCAGAACGAAAACGCGCGGCGCTAAGGCGAGGGCCACATTTCGAGAACGAGTTGCCCTCAGTCCGTGAAGCTCGTGGAGCTGATTAAAATGAAAGTGTACGGCACTCAAGCGAGAACCACATTTTGAAAACCAGCAACCCTCAATCCGTGAAACTCTTGCCAAGTGTTTGAAACGAATGTGCGCGGCGCTAAGGCGAGAGCCACATTTTGAAAAATGAGCCGCCCTCAATCCGTGAAGCTCTTGCAACTGATTAGGAGAATGTGCGCGGCGCTGAGGCTAGATCCACAAATTGAAAACGAGCCGCTCTCAAATCGTGAAACTCTTACAGTTTTACAACGAATGTGCGCGGCGCTACAGGCGTGAGCCACACAAAAAACGAGCCGTCCTCAATCTGTGAAGCTCTTCCAATTGTTTCAAAACGAATGCGCATGGCGCTAAGGTGAGTACAACATTTTGAAAACCGCCCGCCCTCAATCCGTGAAGCTCTTGCCATTTCTCAAAACGAATGTACGCGGCGCTAAGGCGAGAACCACATTTTGAAAGCCACCCGCCCGTCATCTGTTAAGCTGTTGCCAATTTTTAGCATCAAGGTCATACATGGTGAAGAACTCTCAAGCGAAACGCCCAGCGGGCCATTTCGACCAGCCTCAGAGTGCGACAGGGAGGAGTTATCTATAAGGAACAAAGAGTGGAGGGATATAGGAAAAAGGGAGAAGGAGGACTACGACTAGGACGGTGGCCTGACTCCGACGAGGCAGGTCCAAAGGCGAAGCTGAGTATAAGGAGGAGGAGAAGGAGGAAGAGGAGGCAGCGAGAGGCCAAGGTTAGGGAGGAGGGGCGTCGGGAGTCGTTGTCGTCGCCTGTTGGATTCTCGTCTCGCACGGCGTAGAGGGACGCGAGAGGACGAATGTCCTGTTGCGTCTGCCTCTCCCGCCCACATGGAAGTGGACGTGAGCAATGTTTGACCAATCTATGTGTCGGGTACCCTGTCGCGATCCACCGTTCTCGCAAGATGTTAGTTTTCCGTGTGTCAGGCCTGTGGGGACTATGGCACCTCGAGCTTCCAGAATCTCAGCAAACTTTAAGCCAGAGACCCTCGCCAAGGGTGGGAAGCGTCTCGTTGATTCCCATGAGGGGGAAGAGTTACTGACAGGAGTGAGAGAGTGGGGCCGCCCAGACGATCTGCGCCCCCCCGAGTGGCCAATGTGTCGCAGCGGCCCCTGTCCCAGGATCAGGCCGCCAAGATAGGCAAGAGGCAAGAGGAGGAGGAGTAGGGGGGGAGGAGGAGGTGGAGGAGAAGGGGGAGGAGGAGGAGGAAGGTGTGAGGATGTGAACCGGACCAGCACACACGTCCATGGACGTACCCGAACCCCCAGCGGGCTCGCCCAGCGTCCCCCCGAGCTACACCTGGAAGATGGGGCGTCCTCGTGGCCGACTCCAGGAATCGGGAATACGCCAGAGGACGCCCCCGACTACAATAGGGAAGTTACATGCATGCACGCGCCCTGAATGTAGCACGCGACGGCCCGGAAGATTTAGATTTGTTGCTGTAATCGTCGGCTGCGGAATGAGTCGCGCAGTTTTGCAAATTATTGTGATTATCTCGGGCCTCGTTGGGCCGAGAAGCATGATGCAAACAGGTTTGTTTTTGTATCGCCACCTGCCTGTTACACGACTCCTGGCACACTTCGTGTATCCACTTGCCTGGCATTGCAGATCGCCCCCCCCCCCCCCCCCCCCTTCCTCCCTTCCTTCCTTCCCTTCTCCCCTTCTTCTTGCATGACACAGTGCTGGTGCAACTCCCACCGCCGCCCACTACTGCAATACGCAGTGGTTGCGTTCCAGCGCGCTTGCACTCAGCCCGGACATTTCTCCTGCATGAGTTTTCCTTGGCCTTCTATACTACAATCTTTTATGCCGATGCGCCGTCTAGGTGCGGCTTCTTGCGTGCGTGCGTGCGGGAAGAAACACCAGCTACGCCAGACTTGGTTCAATGGTTCTGCTATCTTTTATTGGGCTTTGGGGTCCAGCCGCTAAGTGGCTCCCCTTACCTGGGGCCCTGGCCATATCCGAGTTCTTGGGACGGGAATGATGCCACGATCAGATTTCCAGAATATCCAGCGGCCCTCGTTTCTGCAGCCCGTGTGGAACAATAGGACATCTGGAAGTCCTGGGAATCTGGGGAACCCGGGTCGGGCGTTGGCAGAACTGGGTTTAATGGGACCTGGTTTAGTGATGTGTACTGGGGGACGCCCTTTAGCCCCATTCCACTGACCGGAATTGTCGTCACCCGAAGAAACACCAGCTACGGCAGACCTGGCTTAATGATTCTGGCCAATTGAGGGGCTCCAGGGCCCTACTTCTAACCGGGTCCCCTTGCCTGGGGTCCTGGCTACACCCGACCGGGAACGTACCATACCCCGGACCTCTTGCTCCTCTGTGCTTCCGCCGGCCCCTGCCGAACCTCCGCCCGCAGAACGCCGCCCTCGATCTGCGTCCGCCGGCCCCCGCGGGCCTCCTCCGTCGGCACCCGCCAAAGACGAGAGCTCCACTTCACGCGATCCCCTGGAGACCAGCCCCCTCTTGCCCCAGAAGTGGCTGCGCAAATGAAATCCAGATCCCCTCGCGTCGTGACGAAATTTACGATGGGAGGCTTTTGGCCGTTTTCGGCCTCTAGGGGCCCTCGCCAGGCCCCTGGACCGTAACAAAAACTACTCGGGGTGAAAACCGGCCCTGCGAAAGGGTCGGGACTTCCGTAGATGTGAAAAAACCAATGCATCAGACCTCTGGGAAGGGGTGGAGGCTCCGGCCTGGAGCGCGAGGATGCGGGGTAACATCAGGGGGGGGGGACCAGCTAAGGGGAGAAAACATCGACTGGTCGATGTTTTCCCTGACTCTGGGCCTGGAATCGGTGAATCCGCCCGCTCCTGGGCGGGCGTGGGCTGTCGGGCCCCTCGGCGATGAATAGGCGACTGGGGGTCGACGCATCATTGTGGGTCGATGCATCCACCCCCTGAGCTAGTCCCCCCATAACGTTGTTCCTGACCCGAACAGCAAACCCAAACACGCGATGTCTTGTCTTGTTCAAGACGGGGTCCTCGTAAGTCCAGACCCTTTCCCTGGGGCCGGTTTTTCATCCTGGGACTCTCGGCGAGGGACAAGGGGTCCGGCGAGGGCCGCCAGAGGCCCCCCAAAGGTCAAACCTTCCGTCGTGTATTTGTCACGACGCGAGCACGTCTGGGAACCCCCTCCTGAGCCCCCGAAGTGTCCTCTTTTACTTCAGCGTCGTGGCTGTGATCGCGGCGCAGAACCTCCATGACCAGGCCGAGCACGGGGGGGGAGGGGCTCCCTGCGCAAAAGAGCGGGCCTAGGGGCCGCGGGGACCATGAACAGCGGTATAGCCTAGCCGAGCACAGAACCCAACAATGGTCGCGTCGTGAGACGACGTGATTTTTCTGGCCGTTTTCGGCCTCCGGGGGCCTTCGCCGGGCACTGGCACTGGGACCGTCAACAAACGCCTCGGGACGAAGAACCTGCCATGGGGAAAAGGCTGGGCTGGGATGTCCAGGGACTCCGTGTTGAAAAACTCAAGACGTCGCATGTCTGGGGAGACGGGGTTTCCATGGGGTGTTGCCGAAGATGTCCCTGGCCCAAACAAGTCATGACGCAGCCAGGACCGGGGCAGACAGTTCGGGGACCTCTGCTCATCAGCGCCTCCGGAGGATGCATCTGGCGACGAGGTAGTTCCAGAGCGCGCCAGAACGCTCTGAGAGCGTTCTTGAACGCTCTGAGACGATCTACCCCAGTCGTGCCCCCGCCTGACAAGGTGTCCCCAGGATTCTGGGGGAGGCCTAGCTTCGACAATTTTTTTCCCTACCTGGGCTCTGCCTAGAAGGGTTCTTACTCTCTAGCTTAAAGGGGCCGGGCAGTGGAAAGCGCCCCGGGCGGTTCCCGCAGTCCCCGCCCCGCGGTTCCCCCAGTCCCCTGAGAGCTTTAGCTTTAGCTTTAGCTATAGCTTTAGCTTTAGCTTAGCTTCAGCTTAGCTTTAGCTTAGCTTCAGCTTAGCTTTAGCTTAGCTTTAGCTTAACTGTACCTTAGCTGTACCTTAGCTTTAGCTTAGCTTTAGCTTGGCTTTAGCTTAGCTGCACCTTAGCTTTAGCTTAGCTTTAGCTTTAGCTGTAGCTTTAGCTTAGCTTTAGCTTAGCCTTTACCGTAGCTTTAGCTTAGCTGTACCTTAGCTGTACCTTAGCTTTAGCTTAGCTTTAGCTTGGCTTTAGCTTAGCTGCACCTTAGCTTTAGCTTAGATTTAGCTTAGTTTTAGCTTAGCTTTAGCTTAGCCTTTACCGTAGCTTTAGCTTAGTTTTAGCTTAGCCTTTACCGTAGCTTTAGTTTAGCTTTAGCTTAGCTTTAGCTTATCTGCACCTTAGCTTTAGCTCAGGTTTAGCTTAGCGGTAGTTTAGCCTTAGCTTAGCCTTAGCTTAGCTTTAGCTTAACTTCATCTTAGCTTTATCTTACCTTGATCTTAGCTTAGCTTAGCTTTAGCTTAGCTTTAGCTTAGTTTTAGTCTAGTTTTAACTTAGCTTTAGCTTAGCTTTAGCTTTACTGTTCCTACTAGTGCTGCTTTCCTAAGGGCTCCAACTCCTAGGTAGGGTCGCACTGGGATAATTTCTTGCCATGCGGGCTCACCGAAAGTCCCGACCCTTTCCCCGAGGCCCGTTTTTCATCCCGACCCATTTCTTGACGGTCTCGGGGCCCAGCGACGGCCCCCAGAAGCCGAAACCGGCCAAAAAACCTGCCGTCGACGAGAGGTGACGGGGGGCGCTGAAGGACCCCAAGGCCCCCTCGGGAGCCTGCGTCGGCGCGAGGGGCCAATTTTTTGCGTCCCGACCCGTTCTTTGGTGGCTGCAGGGCCCGGCGACGGCCCCCCCACCTCCCGTCGTGATTTCTTCTCGACGCGAGCATGCCTGGGCTCGCGAGGCTCAGAGGGCCCCAGGGGCTCCGAAGTGGCGCGAGGAGCGCGGGGGGACCCTGGGCCAGGGCCATCTCTAGCAGCGCCCGATCTCGACAGAGCGCAGGCGGCGAACGGCGCCCTGAGCTCTCTGGCCCAGAAGGCACGCGCACCATGGAAAACATATCCCAACAATCGCATACTTTTGGTCTGCGATCGCGCTCCAGTCCATGCGGTACCTGCTTTGCCCAGAAGACATGGCCCCAGACAAGAGCGACTCTACCTCAGGTGCGGGCGCGCCGAAGAGGGGGGTCCCAGAGGTCGGGCGTCTTTTGCTGTTCTTGTTGTGATTCGTGTGGTCGTCGTTGTTGCTGTTGCTGTTGCTGTTGCTGTTGCTGTTGTTGTTGTTGCTGTTGTTGCTGTTGTTGCTGTTGTTGTTGTTGTTGTTGTTGTTGTTGTTGTTGTTGTTGAACTCTCACTACGGAAGAATAATTACTGTTGACCCCCCTCCGGTGACCATTGTGTTTTTCAATTGAAGTGTTTCCTCTGGCGCTCGCACCCTGTCTTTAATCAGGGAAAGTCACGGGGCTCAAACTGGGTTGTTGGCCCCCGGATTACAACAACGGCTCCCGCCTGACATTTCTTCACAATTTAGCCAGGACCCCCGCTCCCGCCTGAGACTTCCTCGCGTTTTACTCTGGAATCGCGCTCTCGTTTGGACTTCCTTGCGCTTATTACGGGATCGCTCTCTCGGCGCTCTGGACTCGCGCTCTCGCTGGAGACTTGCTTGCACGCTACCAACAAATCGCGCTGCTGCGTAGGAGTTCCCAACGACTTACTCAAGCGCCGCGCTCCCGACACCCGGGCACCCAGGAGTCGCGCTCACGCTTAGGATTTCTCATCGCTTACTTAACAATCGAGATGCCGCTGCCCTTCGTGGCCCCGTTGCTACCCTTCGTGGCCCCCTCGCTGCTCTTCGTGGCCCCTCGCTGCCCTTCGTAGCCCCGTTGCAGCCCTTCGTTGCCCCCTCGCTGCCCTGAGTGACCCCGTTGCAGCCCTTCGTGGCCCCCTCGTGGCCCCGTTGCATCCCTTCGTGGCCCCGTTGCTGCCCTTCGTGGCTCCGTCAATGCCTTTCGTGGCCCCGTTGCAGCCCTTCGAGTGACCCCGTTGCAGCCCTTCGTGGCCCCATCGCTGCCCTTCGTGGTCCCGTTGGAACCCTTCGTGGCCCCCTCGCTGCCCTTCGTGGCCCCGTTGCAGCCATTCGTGGCCCCCTCGCTTCCCGTCGTGGCACCGTTTATGTATGCCCTTCGTGGCCCCCGCTTGTTCGCGCCCGTCGTGGCCCCATATGCATGCGCTTCGTGACCCCGCGGTCGCCCTTCGGGGCCCCCTCGCTGCCCTGAGTGGCCCCGTTGCTGCCGTCCTTGCCCTCTGCGGCCCAATGTGCGTATGCCCTTCGTGGCCCCCGCTTGTTTGCGCCCGTCGTGGCCCCATATACATGCCCTTCGTGGCCCCGCTGTCGCCTTTTGTGGCCCCCTCGCTGCCCTACATGGCCCCGTTGCTACCCCTCGTGGCCCCGTCGTTGCCCACTGTGGCCCCGCATGATCTGCCCTTCGTGGCCCCAGCTCATTCGCGCATTTCGTGGCCCCATACGCATGCCCGTCGTGGCCCCGCTGTCGCCCATCGTGGCCCCCTTCCTAATCTTCGTGGCCCCGCTGTCGCTCTCGTTCTCGCTCTCGCTCTCACTTTCGCTCGTCGTCGTCGTCGTCGTCGGTCCCCTGTCCGTCCCTCTTGGGGTCGGGTTGCCACTGGTCAGCGTTGCAGCTGGCCGCGCCGACAGTCCGCGGCCGTCCCGCCGTTTGCTGGGGCCCGGCCTGCAGGGAAGAAATATATGCCCCCCAAGGGGGTACGATCGAAGGCGAGGAGGGCGAGTATCGAAGGTTTGGGAAATATATGTAGACGGACACTCGAGCAGATAAGAGCGAACAATCATGACATGATTGTTGTGTTTGTTGATGTTATTGAACTCTCAATATTGAAGAATCACTATTGTTGATCCCGCCCCTCCGGTGCACATTATATTTTTCAATTGAAGTGCCCCTCCCGGCGCTCGCACCGTGTTTTCTATAACGGAAAGTCTTCCTCCTCAACTGTGCCCCTGGCCCTCGTTTTACAACAACAGCGGATCCCGCTTGATACTTCCTCGAAATGTACTCTGGCCCCCGCTCCCGCTTGAGACTTCCTTGCAATTTACTCAAGAATCGCGCTCCCGCCTGAGACTTCCTTGCAATTTACTTAGGCGCCGCGCTCTTGCCATTCAAAGATCGCGCGTTCGCTGGGGACTTCCCCAAATATACTTAGGAATCGCTCTCTCGTTGCAAATTTCCCGGCTAATCACGCAGAACTCACGATCCATCCGCCCGCTCGGCCCGTCCGTCAGGGTCGTGCCCTTCGTGCCCCATGCTCGCTCGCGCCCTTTGTGCCTCATTCCTGCCCTTCGTGGGCCCTCCGCTTGTGGCCAGTCGCTGCCCTTCGTGTCCCCGATGCTGCCCTCAGTGGCCCCTCGCTGCTCTTGGTGGACCATGCATACGCCCTTTCCCTCAGTCGCTCGTGCCCTCAGTGGCCCCATTGCTGCCCTTCGTGGCCCCGCTGCTGCCCTCAGCGGCCCCCTCGCTGCCCTTTGTGGCCCATATATATTTATACGCCCTTCGTGGCCCAAGTGTAGCCCCGTGTGCCTCCCCCCCGCTGCCCTCAGTGGCCCCCTAGCTGCCCTGTGTGGCCCATCTATTCGCCCTTCGTGGCCCCCGCTCGCTCGTGCCCTTAGTGGCCACATTGTTGCCTTTCGTGGCCCCGCTGCTGCCCTCATTGGCCCCCTCGCTGCCTTTTGTGGCCCAATATACGCCCTTCGTGGCCTCCAGTCGCTCGTGCCCTTAGTGGTCCCATGGCTGCCCTTCGTGGACCCATTGTAGCCCCGTGTGGCTCCCCCTGTCCAATGTGGCCCCCTCGCTGCCCTCAGTGGCCCAGACGCTGCCCTCCGTGGCCCAGGCGCTGCGCTCAGTGGCCCAGACGCAGCCCAATGTGTGGCCTATATATTCGTCCTTACTGGTCCCCAGTCGCTCGTGCCCTCAGTGGCCCCATTGCTGCCCTTCGTGGCCCCAGCGTAGCCCCTTGTGCCCCCCCCCCGCTGTCCATTGTGGCCCCGCTGCCGCCCCCTGTGGCCCAGACGCTGCCTTTCGTGGCCCCCCGTCGCTTGCGCCCTCAGTGGCCCCGTTGCTGCTCTTCGTGGCCCCGGCGTAGCCCTTCGTGGCCCCCTTGCTGCCCTCTGTGGCCCCATCGCTGCCCGTTGTGGCCCCGTTGCTGCCCTTGGAGACCCATGTATACGCCCTTCGTGGCCCCTGCTCGCTCGTGCCCTCAGTGGCCCCATGGCTGCCTTTCGTGGCCCCGCTGCTGCCGTCATTGGCCCCCTCGCTGCCATTTGTGGCCCATATATACGCCCTTCGTGGCCCCCCGTCGCTTGCGCCCTCAGTGGCCCCCTAGCTACCCTTCGTGGCCCCAGTGTAGCCCCGTGTGCCCCTCCCTTCGCTGCCCATTGTGGCCCCCTCGCTGCCCTTTGTGGCCCAATATACGCCCTTCGTGGCCTCCAGTCGCTCGTGCCCTAGTGGTCCCATGGCTGCCCTTCGTGGACCCATTGTAGCCCCGTGTGGCTCCCCCCCCGCTGCCCATTGTGGCCCCCTCGCTGCCCTTTGTTGCCTCGCCCTCAGTGGCCCCATTGCTGCCCTTCGCGGCCCCAGTGTAGCCCCGTGTGCCCCCCCCCCCGCTGCCCATTGTGGCCCCCTCGCTGCCCTTTGTGGCCCTATATGCGCCATTCGTGGCCTCCAGTCGCCTGCGCCCTCAGTGGCCCCATTGTTGCCCTTCGTGGCCCCAGCGTAGCTCCGTGTGCCCTCCCCGCCGCCCATTGTGGCCCCGCTGCTGCCCTCAGTGGCCCAGACGCTGCCCTTCGTGGCCCCATACATGCCCTTCGTGGCCTCCCGTCGATTGCGCCCTCAGTGGCCCCGTTGCTGCCCTTCGCGGCCCCAGCGTAGCCCTTCGTGGCTCCCTTGCTGCCCATTGTGGCCCCGTCAAGCCCCTCAGTGGTCCCGTCGTTGCCTTTTGTGGCCCCCTCGCTGCCCTCAGTGGCCCCCATCGCTGCCCATTGCGGCCCCATTGCTGCCCTCAGTGGCCCCTCGCTGCCCTTCGTTGCCCCGCGCATGCCCTCCTTGGTCCCTGCTCGCTCGCGCCCCGCATGGCCCCACTGCTGCCCCTCTGGCCCCGCTCGCTGCCTTTCGTGGTCCTGGTACGCCCGCCCGATCCGACAGTCGGGGTCCGCCCACCGCCGCTTTTCCGTCTGGTTCAACCGCTTGTTTTCCTGCTCTTAGCCGGCCTCCTGTCAATCCCATTCGTGCTTCATCCTTGTCCTCCAAATATCTTTCACTCTCGCTCTCTCTCTCTCTCTCTGCGTTCCTGTCTCCCCTCTTTCCCTGTTTTAAGGGCTGCGCCGCGCCAACTACACGTGACAAATAATGAAGATGTACCCGCACGCTCTCGCCTGAGACTTCCCCACAATTCATTCAGGACTCACGCTTTGATCCGCCCGCCGGACCCGCCCGTTAGGGCCGCCCGCCTGACTTGCCTGTGACGGCAGGCCCAGCGGCTCGCTTGGAAGCTCGCCAGGTGCTTTCACGTCCCGCACGCCCGACCCGCCCGTTAGGGTCCACCCACGGGTCTGCAGGCCCCGCCCGCCCGACCCGCCCGTTGGGGACCGTTGCTCGACCCAACCATCCGGGTCTGCAGTTTTCCGGATCCTCTCTTAAGCCCCCCACCTTCTAATCTCTTTCGTCCGCAGTTCTGCTCCCTCCCTCTTGTCCCTTGCCTCTCTCCCTTCCCCCACTCCTTTCCTCCTTGCTTTCTTTCTCTCTCTCTCTCTCTATCTCCTCTCTGTCTCTCTCCCTCTATCTTTCTGTCGCTCTCTCTGTCTCTCTCTCTCTCTCTCTCTCCTTTCTCACTCCTCTTGCTCTTTTAGGGGCTGCGCCCAGTGCACGTGGCAGGTCAGGAAAATGTACCCCCCAGCTGGGATACGATCGAAGACGAAGAGGGCGGGTATCGGGGTTTTGGGACATTCGTGGTGAGGTACGCGCGAGCAAATAAGAGCAGACAGGCTTAACATGATTGTGGTTGTTGTTGTTGTTGTTGTTGTTGTTGATCTGGCGGCTCTTCCTCGGCCTGGGTCTCCATGGTCCGTCACCATCCAAAACGGATCTTGGGCGAAGAACTGGCACTGGGGAAAGGATTGGGACCTCTGGGGCCGCGCGTTGAACAAATAATATCGGCGGATGTCTGGGTGCGCATTATGCTACGAGGCTTGTGCGCGCGCGAAGGGGGGGCAGGGGACGTACTGAAAGACGAGGAGACCCGAGGAGTTACTGAGGGCCTGGCCATGCCCCATGTGGTACTCCGCTCCTGGAAAAGCGACAGATCTGGGTGCCGCACTTTCTTAACTCCAGGCGTCTTCTCGCCCCGTTGTGGGGCACCGAAATTTTCACGGATCGCGAGACACCGCAGAACGATGGGGTGGAGGGCTCCAGCTGGCGAGTTCCGGAAACCCCGAACCCAAAATGCTGTCATCTCTTAGGAGGCCGACTTTTGCTTCCGCTGGCCTCCGCCAGCCTTCCGCCGGCTTCCGCCAGCGGTGCCGCCCCCGTTTTACTTCCGCCGCCTTCTGCCGACCTTCCGCCGCCTTCGCAAGGCCCTTTCTGGAACGCTCCAGTTGCTTTTTAAAAGACGTTGCACTTTTCCGTCGCACGTTGGACCTCACGGTTCGGCGCGCGGCATCAGAGCTAATGTGCGGGGGGGGGCATCGGAGCTAATCTGCTAGTGTGCTGGAAAGGCCCCTCTGGCGCAGGGCCACTCCTGCGGTCATCGCGCCTCCATACGGAGCACCAAATCAAGGAACGCAGGGTTGTTTTGTTCGGTCAAGGCGAGCCGCGGCCACGAACAGGTTCCCTGACCTAGATCTGGAAAACGGCCCGAGAATCAGAGCGTCTCCTCCGCCCAACCTGGCCCTTATTTCAGCGTCTCGTCTGTACGCGTCGCTGGCTCCACCGCAGTCCAGCCGAGTTCGCCGCCGCCCGGAGCCTTGCGGAGCATCGGCCCCGGTGGCCGCGTCCACGTTGTTGATCAGCACCTCGCGGTTGAGGCAGACGAAGCTGATGGCGCTGCCGGCGTGCACGGGAAAGCGCCCGACTGCCGACTCCTGGGCCCCTCCCCTGGGGACCCCGAGTTCCGCCGTCGAGGAAGCATTCACGCATCGACGAAAATCATGTCCGCGAGAATCCTAGACCTCATCTCTCTGCGGGAATTTCCGAGCCGGATCGATCTGCGAAGGCCCCAGGGCCCGAAGCAGGGCGAGATCGCCGGGCGCGAACAAATTGCGACAGCAGGCTCTAACGCCCCAGGGGATCCAGACCTTCGACCTCCTGGTCTCTTCGGCGCGTGTGGGGCTCCAAAGCTCTCGACCCTGGCATTCGCACGGATCCCGCGCTCCGCTGGCAGTTCTTCCTGTGGGTGCCAGCTTCCCGGCGGTCCTCCCCGGAGGCCTACGCTTGGAGTGGCTGGCCGTCCTGATTTTCCAAGGCGGCAAAGTCGGCTGCACGCAAGAGTGACCCCAGGCAAGAGTGACCGTTGGCGCGCGGCTTTAGAAGGGGCGCGGATGGGCCAAACCCAAGAGCACAAGACGTTGCTACCGCATCGCGTTTCGCGATCGGGGTACCCCAATGGGCCCGCACCAAAGGTCGCCCTGGCCAAGGGCCAGTCTTTACGTGTAGTCGACAAGCGTGTCGGTGGGGCTGAGAGGTCCGTGCGCGCAGCCGAGTCGAGCTGGATCTGGCCCGCCGAGAAATCGGCATCGCACTTGCATCGGCTCGGGTCGAACACTTGGGTCCGCCCCTCCCCGCCCTCCCTACAGTCAACCCGTATAATAAGGATTCGCGAGAAGGATGCAAGGGCCTTGGAAGGCCATGTCGACACTTTGCGAGTGGGGCGTGGCCAGCGAAAGTGGCCGAGGATGGGCCGAAGGGGAAGGATGCAAGGACAACCTTGGAAAGTCGCGCATCCTTACTCTAGGCGGGCTGACCGTATGGCCCCGCCGGACACGATGTAACTTGCGAAGCGGTCGGCGTGCCGCTGCCCCCGCAGAGCAGAGAGCAAGGGCTGGCGTGCTCCACGGCGCATCGCCGATCTGCCTCTTCCAATCCGCGGCCCCAGGGCTTTCGACCCTTGTTCCCCAGGGCCCGCTCTCCGCCCCAGGGCCACTGTTGGTGGCACTGGGGCCCGACAGACTTGCGCGAGATGACCTAGCGACCTTGCGCTGCAGCCTACGCGGGCCGCCGGCGCGGCAAGCTACTTTGGAGACGAGGGCGCTTACGCGCGACCTTGCGCGCCAATGTCGGCGCAGAAGACCCTGTTTTTTTGCGTCGCCCAGCTGGCCCCGCAGGCCCACGTCGAGGAACCCCGCGGGTTAAACAAACAATGTCGTCGGCGATCTGGGGTCGTGCCTGGCCTTCGGGTCATGGCTCGGCTCTCCGGTGGCCGCGCGGGACGCTCCATGGTACCCCCCGGACGCTTCTCGGCGAGGCGCGGCTGCTGGAACGCATCCCGAGGCTGGGAAGCCGCCGAGAACCGACGATGACGTCCGAAAACCTTTACGATACAGTCGGATCGAAAACTTGGACCCTACCCTGGCCCCGCGGAATTCCGCGGGGCCGGGGCGCGTTCGAATCGAATTGGCGGAATTCCGCCATTGCACGCTTGCGCGAAGCATCTTTCGAGGCACGTCCCGCCGATCGCTGATGCGGTGCGACAGCAGCGCCTTGCGCGGTTGCGTTGGGTCCCCACGTGCAACCCTGAAGCCGCACACCAAAGGTCACTCTAGCCTAGGGTCGCTCTTACGCAGACAAGCGATGTCCTGATTTTTTGAACACATGGTCCCTGGAAGTCCCGACCCTTTCCCCGGGACCAATTTTTCATCCTTAATCGTTTTTTGGCGGGCGAGGCCCCCCGGAGGCCGAATACGGCCAAACACTTCCCGTCGCGATCTTTTCGCGACGCGAGCATGTCTGGATACTCGTCGTCGATTGGACCCTGCCCCGGCCCCCGCTCCGTCTGCCCGGCCGCGCCGTAGGCGAACTCGAGGTCGAACGCCTGCGGGCTCGCCTCGCCCCCCGCGGCGGCCCCGACCTCTGGCGGCGCCGGCCGCCGCCGCCGCCGCCGCGAGGGCGGCACGGAGCACGGGCACAGCGGCTACCCCAAGAGGGCTCCCTCTCCAGACATGCTGTCCCCTGAGATCCTGGCGTTTCAATTTTTGGGGGCCGGGCGTTTTCGCCTTTTTTCAAGCCCCGGGACCCTCGCGGATCGATCCGGCTCGAAAAATGGCGCAGGAAGATGGGGTCTAGGGCTCCGGGCGAGATCTTTTACGATGTTGCAATTTCTTCGCTACGTCGGATCTCAGGGTCGTGAGCAAGAGCCACGGCGGGAGGTTCTCGGCCGGCTTCTGCCTCCAGGGGCCCTCGTCGGGCCCTGGGAGTGCAGAAGCGGCCCGGGACGAGGCGCCAGCCCTGTGGACAGGGTCGGGGCGCGACACGGGCGCGGCGGCTCCCCCAAGAGGGGGTTCCCTCCCGAGGCAAGGCTTTCCCAAACCAAAAAGGTCTTCCCAAACCAGATGTTGCGGAACCAGACCGCCGGGTCTTCCCAAACCAACCGCCGGGCCTTCCCGAAGGAACGCCAAGTA
The DNA here is from genome assembly GCA_963575745.1 of Prorocentrum cordatum. NCBI lineage: Eukaryota > Dinophyceae > Prorocentrales > Prorocentraceae > Prorocentrum > Prorocentrum cordatum. The sequence goes on along the minus strand of CAUYUJ010011336.1, from coordinate 860,494 downwards.
AGGAACGAAGGGGCTTTTCTGGTCACGGCGAGCCTCGGCTTCGAGTACGTTCCCCGACCTAGATCTGAGCGGCCCGAAAACCGTGGCCCCTCCTGAGCCCGAATCATGTTTCAGCGTCTTGACTGTCTCCCACCCCCCCAGTTCATCATCGCCCCCATCTTGGCCGCCACCGACTGCGATCCTCGAAGTCGAGGCCGTTTCTGGAACGCCTCGCATGTCAAGCGCGACGCTCTCCTGGGAGCCTCCGACGCTTTGCGCTCCTCCCCCCAGGGACCTCGCAGCCGCCAGGGCGCCCCGCGCCTGCGCCGTCGCCAGCGGGGGCCCCGCCGCCGCCAGGCCCCTCGCCGTCCCCAGGCCCCCGACGCTGTGACTGATTCGTCACGCTGACCCCCAGAGGTCTGGACCCATTTCCCGTCCTCCTCCTCCTGCCCTTTCTGCCCTTCCTCCTCCTCCTCCTCCTCCTCCTCCTCCTCCTCCTCATTCTCTTTCTCTTTCTCTTTCTCTTTCTCTTTCTCTTTCTCTTTCCTCTCCTCCTCCTCCTCCTCCTCCTCCTCCTCCTCCTCCTCCTCCTCCTCTCCTCCTCCTCCCCCTCCCCCTCCTCCTCCTCCTCCTCCTCTCCTCCTCCTCCTCCTCCTCCTCCTCCTCCTCCTCCTCCTCCTCCTCCCCCCAAACCTCCGACGATATGGTTTCTCCAATCGCCAAGTCCCTGGTACCGGTTTGTTATTATGAATAATTCTTTGACGCTCCCAAGGCCCGGTCAGGGCCCCCGTCGGCCGAAAACGCCAAAAACCTCCCATCGTGATTTTTGTCACGACGCGAGGGGGTCTCGGTCGGGAGCCTCTCAAGCAACATATCACATAAACAGACTCTTTCGACGGCCCGCGCGGATTTCGCGGATCGGCGCTGGTCCCTGGCGCTCGGAGCGCGCCGCGAGGAGTAAGACGATGCCAGGGCGAGGACAAATTCGGGTGAGCATAAATCGAGAAACTCTGAGATCTGGCGGCTCTGGAGGATGTATCGGGCGCCGCGGCCTTCTCAGAGCGTCCTGGAACGCTCTGAGAGCGTTCCGGACCGCTCTGGAACGGATTAATCCTCGTCCTGGCCCGCTGCCGAGAGGGGCCCTATCGCCGATGCGAGAAATCCGCACGGAGCGCCGAAAAGTTTCTGTTTATGCCGTCTTTGGTTCCTCGACGCTGGGCAGCCGCAGCGCCTCGACGTCGGCGGGCGCCACCTCGAGCAGGAGCGCGGCGGCCGTGGCCTCTGTGGGATGTGTCGCCGCGCCGTTTGTTCTCGACGCGCCCAAGTGGACGCCGCCGACACCACGGCACTCCCACGGCAAGCCCTGCGCCCTGTGCCCCAAAGAGACAACGCCAGTACCGCGGCAAACCAACGGCAAACCCTGCGTCCGAGGCGTCCGAGGCGTCCGCTCTCTCAAAGACGGAGGGCCGCGCGTCGGAGCAAACGGCGCGGCGACTTAATAAGGATGCGCGGTAAGGATGCAAAGGCCTTAGAAGGCCATGTTTGCATTTTTTCGAGCGGTGCTGGCCAGTGGAAGTTGCCAAGGATGGGCCGAATAGGCAAGGATGCGCGGGTATTCTTGGGAACTTGCTCATCCTTCCTATGCGCTTTGACCTTGTTTTGTCAGCAAACCACCACGGGTGACTTAACCACATCGCGAATCAAAGATCGCTGGACAAACTGGGAACACAGCGCACGCCTTCCTGCAATAATTCGGCAAACTCATGCTCTGAACCTCGCCTCGGGTTGGGCCCCTGGTCGATGAGTGCTGGGCCACTTGTTGGGCCTCGTGCTCCCTCCGTCCTCGGGTTGGCTGTTTGGCGGCATTCCCCTCCGCTTGGCCGCAAAAGGGTACGCGCCGCATGTGTCGGGGGGAGACGGGGCTCCCCCATTCCCTGTCGGTCTCGTCTGCGCCGACCTTGGGCAAGGAGGGCTGAGCATACGGGGCAGACGGGGCAGGGGGGAGAGAAACCCGAGTGCACTGGATGTGGTAGGAGGCAACTCCTGGGAGGTCTTTGTAAGCACGACTCCGGGCTATGAAGCCCAATTGCTCAAACTCCCTGGTGTCGTGACAAAAATCACGACGGATTTGTTTCCATGTTCTTTGGCTTCCGGATCAACCCATTGGGCCTCGGGACCGTGAACCAACGTCCGAGGATGGAAAACCAGTCCCTGGGAAAGGATCCAGACCTCTGGGGATCCACGGCGAAGGCATTTTTCTCTCTCCGCGTCCGTAGACTTGCGTGCATCGAAGGATTGTGGCCCTGGCAATATCGGCGGGTCGCCAGAACCCCGCCTGTCAACGCGCACACAGGTGGCCATGGCAAACAAGGCGGGTCGCCACATCCCAGCCAAGACAGAAAATCACGGGTCCTCTCCCGCCCGTGCCGCTCTGGCCGCCCTCACGGCCCTGGCCTGGACCTCCAAGCGGCCTCGCTCGATCGCCTCTGCTGGCGAGGCGAAGCCATGAGACGCCCAAACACCGTCCACCCCTGGAAGGATGAGGGCCTGATGCCCTGTCGCGCTCGCCGAGGGTCGCGGGCGGGTCGGGAGAGGTGAACCGACTGCCTCCTGAGCGCCAGGGGTGGCCGCCAGCCGACTGGACTGGGGGCTTGTCGTGACACCGAGGGCGCTCGCCCACTGCGCGCGTGTCTGGACTGACGGAGGCACCAGAACACTGAGCTGCTGTTTGCATGCCAGCAAGACCTCGGAAGCCTGCCCGCGCACATTCGCTTGCATGAGAAGATGCCCTTGGACTGCCCAGGGCCCGTCAAACGCCTCGGCCCCGCAGGGGAAGTCACTTGCCGCAGCTGTGCAGGAGGCGGACAAACTGGGGATGGCAATTCGCCTAGACAGTAGCATGGATCTCTCGGGGCTGGGCACGGGGACGGCCGCCGCAGGACGCTTGCGGGCAATCCTCCGATCGGGTCCTGCAGAAAAGGGGCTCACTCACAGCGCTGTCTCCCGTCGCGCACGTCGCTGCCGCAGCTGCCGCAGCTGCCGCAAGCTAGGCGTCCTTCGCGTCGGAGTCGGTGATGTGCCCCGAACTCCTTTTCCGCCGCGAACCCGGCAACTTCTCTGGCCCTGGCCAAGCAGCCCTCCAGCATGAGTACTCGATCGTCATGTGGTGCGTTGCGGATGATCTTCGCGGGGGCCAACGGCCGCCGCATAGTCTTCCCCGGCCCGCGCCGTTTGGGGGGGCGGCAGATCTGGGGGCGCGGCGCCCCGGGCCTCGGCGATGAACTCGCCGGTCGGCGCCGTGGCGACCGCCGCCTACCCTGCGCGCCCCAACTGCGGGAAGTCGGTGTGGATGCACGAGCCGTCGGCGAAGACAAAGGCGCCCTCGGGAACCGCCAGCGCACCGTCCCAGCAGCGACGCCGCTCCCACTGAGGCTGCCGCCGCCGCCTATGCAGCAATGGCACCATGTCCGCGCGTCGCCCGATCCCAAAGAGCTCGAGGAAAGGCTGTCCCATCCTGCGGACGGTCTCGGCAGCCATCCGCAGATCGCGAGGCAGCTTGTCGCGCCGCCGGGGCTCCCGCGCTGGGCAGCGGTAGCGCCCGTGGAAGACCGTGCCGTCTTCCTCGCCGCACAGCGAGTTCTTCGGCTTGGTGTCGGCTTTGTGCTTGGCCAACCTCGCCTGGGCCAATGCGAGAGCGTGACCAACCAGCGGAGGCAGCCGCAAAGGTGCTCCGTCCAGACCTCCGTCTTCGGCCGCAGGAGGAGCTCGCCGATCGGCCAGGGGGGCCCAGGTCGCTCGCGAATCTCGCCCAGCGAAGCCGCCATCGCGATGGCTTCGCGAGCTCTCTCGGCCAAGAAATCGGGGGATAACTTCAGGACCTCGAACTCGCGGCCGATCTCGCCCGAGAGGCTCTCCGTTGGCTGTCAGGCGCCGTCCGACGCGTCTCTGACTGCAGACCAGGGCTGCAAGCAGCTGCCGAGGCGGCCGCTCTCCAACAAGCATGTCGCGATTGCTGCGGGGGAGGCTTGGCCCGACCAGCGCGCGCTGACATATGCCTGCGCTGCCATCCCTGCGGCCGCCGCCAGGGAGTCTTGTCTCCAGCTTCTCGCCGCGCGCTGCAGGCTGAAGCTGAGCGCTGCTCCAGGTGCCAGGTCGCCCAGCACAATTCGTCGCAGTGGTTCGGGGGCCCTCATCCTTCCAGGGGGAATGCCAGACGTGGCCGACCCTAGGGTGCCTTGGCCGTGGAGCCCGCTCGCATGATGTGCGGCTGGCGTAGACCAGTCCCGAATGCTCTGGTAAGCCGCGCTGCCTGCCTCGGCGCGTCGAGCTCTCTGGTGACCTGAGTAGCCACCCTGCCTGCGGCGCCCCCCGGTGCGGCCTGACTTCCGATGTCGCGGTGGCCCGATGCAAAAGATGTCGCCCGGGGGGGGGGGGGTCCGCTGCGGGTGGTCGAGCAAGGCCCTCTGGTGCTCGGCAGACGACACCAGCGCCCTTGGTCTTGCTCCAGTTGGGCGGGGGCTTCCTGTCCTCCAGCATGGCGACCACCGTGTCCACGAACTTGGCCACTGGCGAACCAGCGCCCCGCGGGGCCCGATGCCGCGCCGCGCGACGTCACCGATCATGTTCACCGCCCTCCCGACAGCTAGCAGGGCACGCCCCTGGAGCAAGAGGTCGTGCAGCATCGACCTAGCCATGGTGGTGGCACAAGCGCGGCCCGCAATGATGGTCTCGTGCTCAGAGATGACCTCGCTCATTGCCTTGCCGGCAGTGGCGCGCCTCGGGCCCGAAGGGGCCGCGCGCTGCGCTCGCGCCAGCCCGGAGTTGGATCCCGGTGCCTCTGTGGCTTGCCTGAACTTGCCTATGCCGAAGTAGACGGAGGCGCCGCGAAGCCAGTGGGCCGCGACAGCCCGAAGTTGAGCACGCGCAAGTCGGCCGCGTGGTCACCGCGGGTGTCGGAAATTTGGCCCCAGACATCGGGTATCGCATGATCGGCTTCCGATTTGGCACCCTAGCGTCTCCGGATACGGCCCCGGGCGCGCGGCTGCGTGCGCGTCGGCCCAATCCGCCGTCGCCCGCCATCAGGCAGAGAAAATGATAATGGCGCGAAGATCTGAAGGCCTCGGGCGGTGCTCCCACGCCGCGAGGACTTCGGTTAGGCGCTCAGGGAACGGGCGGTCGACGTGCGCGAGGAGTCGCGGGTGGGAGGCGACTCAGCCGAGGTCGGCGCTCGCGGAGCGCGACTTCGCAACGTCGAGGACCTCGTCAGCCGTGATCGCTGGCAATCGATCGAAGATTGCCAGTCAGCGGGTCGCACCGTCTGAGCATGCCCAGGTCTGCTCCACAGAGCCTTCCATTCAACCGAGATGCGATCCAGCGCCTGCTGCCCGACCGGCGGCGCAGGCAGCCCACCTGCCAGGCGCTCGCCGTGGGTGGGTGCCTCCTCTCGGTGACCTTCTGGACGACAGCGTGGGCCCCGCGTCCTCCCCTGGCCAGGGCCTCGTCGACGAGCTCCTTCCATCGCTCCCTGCAGCGCGCCGCGCCCGCCTTGACATTGGTTGCCGTCGTCGCCGCAACTGCTTCCTGGAGCCGCGGGCCCTGCCGCGGGTCCGTCTGCGCCTCTGTCAGTATGTTGCTCGCGCGCGCGCCGCTGAACATGCTGCGCCCCCGCGGGGCAACCTGCGGCGCGAGGGTGGGGGCGGCGCGCCCCAGGTGCCGGGCGTATGCTCAGCGGCCTGCCGTCCTGCAGCCCGCCGTCGACGCGGTCGCCAACTGCTGCGCGATCCGCGAGCGGGTGGGCGGGCTGGCCCTCCTCGCGGTCTCTGCCTGCTCCAAGTCGACCAGGCGCTCGCAGGCCCGCCTGGCCCGCTTCGCTCGGCCGACGCACCGCTCGAAATCTTGCTCCTCGACGCCGAACATCTCAGCCAAGTGCGGCCCCGCAACCTCGTGGAACTCGCGCGCCGCCTCATCGGGGAGGCCCGCGGCGTCTAGAAGCGGAGCTTGTCGCCGCACTCCTTGAGCCACCTCGTCTGCTGCCTGCTTGGCTTCGTCGTCGACCTCGGCGTTGACGCCAAACCTTCTAGGTGACTGAAGTGCCCGCGTTCTCGCCCGGGGGCCGAGCTGGTCGGGCCCAGGGCGTGCCGGCGCGCGCGGGTGGGTCTCAGTATATCGCAGCGCCTCCACTTGCGGGCACGGGGCAGCCAGCGACGTAGGCATCGCAAAGTATTCATGCGTGCGCTCGCCGTATGTGGGGGCGCGTGGGCGACCGCTGCCCCTCCGACCGCTATGGGCCACGGGGAGCTCTCAAGGAGGTGGGGCTTCGCGTTCCAGTCCGCGCCGATCATGATGGGCCCCGAGAGAGCACGAGGAACAGCTGCAAGTCACCGAGCAAGTTGACGTGGCACCCTCGCAGCCCCGACGAATGCCCCAGGTAGGCGCTGGCCACGACGCCGACCAAGGCGCCGAAGGCCACTCCTCCCGCGACCCCTGGCCCACCACGCTGACACCTCGGTGCTTCGCCGTGAGGATGGCCGCGCCGGACGACGCCGCGTGGGCTGCCGAGCCTGTCCTACGGCAGGGGCTCCAGGCCGCATGAAGCCCATTGCGGGCCCCCCTCCCCCCCGCCGAGTCCTCCGCCTGCTGCGATGTTAAACGGGTCTCCTGCAGCAGGAACGCGTCATCCTTGGCCCCCGCGTCTAGCAAGCCTTCGATGGCGGTCTGCTCCTCGGCCCACGCGGTGCCGCTCAGCGTCGCGATGCTGGCCGAGCCGCGCCCCCGATGTCGGGGGTGGGAGGCACCCGGCGAGCGTGATCACCTGCTTCTCGTGCAAGTGGTCCTTGCCCGAGACCACGACGCCCTCCCACGGAATGGTCGCGGGGCTCGCTGCGACAGTCTGCCCCGATCACACCGCGAGGCCTGTGCCAGGTTCCACCTCCCCCCTTGACCACCTCGTGACGTAGTCGCCCAGGTTCGGGCTCCTGGTGACGAGCAACTAACTCCTTGACCGAGACCTCGCCCGCAGCTGCCTCCCTCATGGCGGCGCTACTGCCGCTTCCGCCACAACCAGGGGCCCCTCAATGTCGCCGTAGCGTTTGTGTCTTCCACCACTATGGGGCCTCCAACCAGCGACGTCGACCCTGGTAGGGCGTCGGTACTGATTCACGGGCCACCTCCCGATAGCTGCGGTTGGCTGTGTGGCTACCCCCGAATTGGCCCGTCAGCAGGGTTGGCAGCACCGACACTTTCCACCACGGGCACGTTCTCGGTGATGGCAGCGCCCGCGTTGGCCAGCCCGCGCGCGTGCTCGGGGCCTGGTCAGGGCCAAGGGATTGCGGCGCTCCCCTTGGCCGCGGTCGGCGGCAGGCTGCCAGGGATAGGGCGAGAAACCGCTGGCTGGGCCCCGAGGCTGCAACCCTCTGCGGGCGACAGGAGCTCCACGTCGCTGTCGTCGTCGTCGTTGTCGTCGTCGGGGTCCCCACCTTCAATAGGACAGCTGTCGGCCCACGCCACGCGCTGGTGGTCGGAACGGCCCGCGCTCACGGATGGTTGCCGCCTGCTGCGACAGGGCCTCAACTGTCGCCGTGGGGTTAGCTCGATCTGGCGGAGGAGCCTGCCAACCGAAAGGGCCTCCTCGCTGCTGCCGCCTGCTGGCAGTCAGCCGCACGCTGGGTGGGCCTGGTGGGGGTGGAGCGTCGCCTCGGCCAGGCCGGACTCAGCTTCCTGCAGGGCCTTCTCTTTGCCTTGAGCCCTGCCTTCTGCCTTGCCGAGAGCGAGGCCCGCCGAGCGCAAGACGGCTGCCTGGGGCCGCGGTCCGTTTGGCCCGCTGCTCCGCCTCGGGTGACTCGTCGAGCAGGTTCCTCTGAACCAACGCCCCCCGCCGTATGTCAGGAGGCGACTCCTGGAAAAGGTCTTCGCAAAAACGAGAATGGGCTGTTCAGCCCAATCAAAGGCTCATGTAGCGGTATTGAACCAGATTCAGCCTGGAATTGAACCATACGGACACGGGATGATTCAGCTGATGCCAGATTCGGCCAGTTTTTGGCAGTGTATGCGCTGGCGCCGATGATAAATATTAACCTCTCAGGAATTCCATCCTAACGGACATGTGCGCGCGAGGCGTGGCCCTCGGGCAGGCCCCCATCTCTGCTCGTCGTGGAAAATCAGCGACGGGAGGCTTTGGGCCGTTTTCGACTTCTGGGGGCTCTCGCCTGAAACCGGTGGAGGTCGACGTCGAGGAGGAGGAGGAGGAGGAGGAGGAGGAGGAGGAGGAGGAGGAGGCCGTGAAGAAGCAAGACGTGGGAATTCTGGAAAGGGTGGGCTTCGGGTGCGCGGCCTGCCGATCACTGCATGCCATGCGGCACTACGGCGGGCTGCCGTGAGGTCAGGGCGTTGCACTTTCCTGTTCACGCGGGCCGATCTGGCTCGAGAGATGCCGCAGGACGATGGGGTCGATGGCCCTGGTTGTTATTGCTCACGGCGTTGCAGCTAATCGTGACGTTGGATCTCGGGGAGCGTGGCTGGGTTTGGCCGCCCCCATACCCCACGGAAGCCGCGCACATGAGGTCGCTCCGGCGAAGGGCCACTCTTGCGTGCAGCCGAGCCTCGTCGCCGACGAAGCCCGAGATCGCCTTCGAGACCACGCGCACCATCGGGTGGGCCCGCTGCATCTTGGAGTACGTCCGCGCGGCCATCCCCTCTTCCCTGTCCAAGAGCTTCACGGTGACGCGGCGGGCTGTGGCGTTGTGCACCAGCACCGAGTCGCCGTGGCCGCCCGCGGCCCACTCCTGCAAGAGCGCCGCGGCCCGGGCCCCTGGGCGCTGCCCGAAGCGTTGCAGCGGCCCCTCGGCGCCGGAGTCCTTCGAGTGCTCCACGGCGACGTGGCGCCCAGCGGCATCGTCCTCGAGCCAGAGCGCGCCGATGGACACCACGCCCAGCTCGAGCGAGCCAGGGACGGGCATTACCGCGCTCAGGAGCACGCTCAGGGCGGTCTGGGAGATCTTGTCGAGCACCGTGACTTCGTCGAAGCTCTGCGCGGCGCTGCCGTCGGCCGTAACCTGCTCCAGCCGCTCCACGGCGGACCGCAGCTTCCGAAGCTGCTCGTCGCAGGCCTCCCTCATCGACAGCAGGGCCGAGGCGTCCCGCCGCAGGTTCTCGGCCGCGGCGCGGGCGTCGCCACCAGAGGCCACGGCGGAGAGCAGCTGCAGGGCGGTCTGCAGCGCGTCCTGCCACAGGTTCAGGAGCTGCCGGTCGAAGCGCTGCGACCAATCCTGCCGCTGCCTCGCCCACATCTGGAAGACCCGGGCCGACTTCGGCGAGGCCTCCGCGTGTCCGCAGATGCGCCCCCACAGCGGCTCTAGCAGGTGCCGCCCGAGCTGCTCGAGCCACACCCCGCCCTCTGCCAGCAGCTCGAAGCCCTCCAGCAGCCTTTCCGCCTGGGACAGCTCGTCCGCGGCCGCCCAGGCCCCAGGGTCGGCCGTGCCACCCGCCTTCAGCACCGCCCTGCACCTGTCCGCCCAGCTGCCGAAGCCCTGCCCCTCCTCGGGCTGCGCGGGCTCTATCCGCCCTCGCAGTTGGCGCGCGGTGCGCGCCGCCGCCTCCAGCACCGCCAGGCGCCTTCGCAACGCCTCCCCGCGCGGCGCGTCGTCGGCCGCGTCCGCGGCCTGCACCAGCGCCTCGAGGTCGCTGTGAGCGGCCCGCTGCCTGGCGAGCTCGTCCTCGAGGAGGGCGGCCACGCAGCAGCGGACTGCGGAGCTCTGCTCCGCCGGGCCGCCAGCCTCCAGGCCGGTGAAGACGGGCACGGGGCCTGGCTCTGCCTTGAGGCTGCAGCCCGCGGCGTTCATGGCGCAGGCCGACAGGCCCCGCAACTGCGAGCCCGTGTCTGCGAGCGCCGGCAGCCTCGCGGACCAGGAGCCCTTGCCTGCTCGGAGCCCCAGCGCCTTCCGCCCGCTGACGGCGCAGGAGACCAGGCATGCTCTCACCGGCGCACCTTCTGGGTCTGGGACCCTGACCTCCACCTCCACCTCGCGGTCCGTGGGCCGCGCCGTGCATACGGTGATGCACGGCGCAGACGGCGTCCTGGCGGTCGCCTCGGCCGACCAGCCTGACCAGCCCACGGCGTTGCTCGCCCGCACGCGCAGCACGTATGCCGTCGCTGGCCGCAGCCCGTCGCACAGCTGGCCCCAGCGTGTGCTGCTGCGCCCACCGCGCCGCCGCAGCGTCTCGCCGCCACGCGCAGGCTGCCAGTCCCAGCTGGTGAGCACCGAGTCCTCGCGCAGCTGCACCTCGCAGTCGATGAGCGGGGCGCCCTGCGTGCCGACGGCGTGCCACTGCGTCTGCAGCGAGTGCAGGCCGCAGGCGCGGGCCTGTAGCCGCACTGGCGCCTCGGGCAGCAGGGCGGTGTGGCACTCGACCGTGGGCGGGATGTCCCTGCTCCAGCCGATCTCGTTGCCAACCCAGACACGGAACGTGTACCAGGTCCCTGGGGTGAGCTCGGAGACCGTGGCGCAGCACCGAGCGACGCCAGGGCCGCCATGGCCCTCCTGGGACGACGGCCACCAAGCCTCCGCGGACGGCGCTGCGAACGCGACGGTGGCCTCGGGCGCCGGGATCCACTGCAGCATGCCAGAGCGCTCCACCCTTATCGCGCTCACGGCCTCCACGCCCGCTGCCTGGGCGCGCTCCATGGGCACGTCGAACTCCAGCGTCACCTCCGTCAGGGCGTAGCTGGCGCAGCGGATGGCGCACGGGGCGGGCGGGCGGACCGCCGTCTGGCACTCGACGGGCCTGTGCACGTCCTCGGACCAGCCGACCTTGTTCCCCGCCGCCACGCGCACCAGGTAGCGCGTCTCGGCGTCCAGGCCCTCCAGGCGCGCGCTCCAACTGGCCGAATTCGGCTTGCCGGAGACCCGTCGGACGTCGGCCTTCGGGACCTCGTGCCAGACCGCGAACACGTCGCCGGCCTTGCAATGCTCCACGATGCAGTCCGTCACGGGAGCGCCCTCCGCGTCACGCGTCCGCCACTCCACCTCGAGGCCGCCCACGGCGACAGCAAACTCGAAAACCGATCGTGCCAACGGCGAGATCGAAGCCGACCAACATCGATAGGCCACAAGCAGCCTGTAGAAGGGCACAGCGTCGTGGCAACGACACAAGAACCGACCGAAGTGAACCGACCGAACGCAACCGACTGCGAGGAAGCCGAACCGACCGACCCGCGAACACACTTGCACCTCCCCTCGGCCTACGCGGGCCGTCAACACGCTACATTGGGAACGAGGGCGCTTATGCGCGATTTTATGCGGGAAGCTTACGCGCCAATGTCAGTGCAAACGACCCCGAGATCCGACTCCGACATTGAAACCTAGCACAATTCATGAAAGGAGCCCTACACCCCACATTTCTGCATCATTTCCCAAGCCAGATCGATCCGTGACGGTCCCACGGCCCGAAACAGGGCAAAACCGCCCGTTGCGAAAAGTTTGCGCGTCAATGTAGGTGCAGGCAGATCCAAACCTCCGACGTGTTCCTATATAGCCAGAGGTCTGGACCACTTCCTGGGGCTTGGCGTTTTATTCCAGATCGTTTTTCGACTGTCCCAGGGCCGTGCGAGTGCCCCCAGACGCCGATCTTGTTTTTCTTCGATTTGTTCTATACCTCGAAGATCTGAGGACGACCCCATTTTTTCGGCGGCGAGTCTAAATGGGGAAGTGAAAAGGGGCGGGCCTTCTCAACAGGCTCGGAAGTCTGCCAGCCTTCCGAGAAGTTTTCTAAGCCTTGCCCGAAGACGCAGAGAACCTCTTGGAAGGCGCGATGACTCCTGAGAAGTTCCGCCGCCTTCTGAGAAGGCCTTCTCCTTCTCACTTCCGCCCCTCGCTGGCTGCCGATTTTTTTGCGTCGCTCACCTCCAAGGAGTTCTTCCGGCGCGCGGTGCACCGCATCGCCTCTGGTGGCGGCGGCCTGCAGGAGGGGGTGCAGTGCACGGGCTCCGAGGGCGCGGCGCTGACCTCGGAGGAGCGGGCACCGATGTCGTTGCTCGTCCTGGAAAGCCCTCGCAAGACGAAACCAGGATGAGGATAAACTCGGGTGAGGATAATCGAGAATCTCTGAGATCTGGCGGCTCTGGAGGATGGCTCGGGCGCCGCGGCCTTCTCAAAGCGTTCCGGAACGCTCTGAGAGCTTTCCGTAACGCTCTGGAGCGGATTTATCCTCGTCCTAGCCCCGTCCACTCTCGTCGCCAACCTGAGATCTGGGCGTTGCAATTTTTCCACACCAGGCGTTTTCGCCCGGTTTCGGGCCCTGGGACCATCACAGATCGAGCGATGCAGCAGAAAGATGGGGTCGAAGGCGCTGGTCGTGCATTTTCTCGCGGTGGTGCAACTTTTTCGCAACGTCAGATCTCAGGGCACGGCCGCAGTTGAATTCGAAATTCGAGTCAGAACGCATCCTGGGAGAGGTCCACGGAGTAGCGGTATCGGGTTTTTTGGCTTCCCCAGGACCCCCGCGGCACTCTTGGCCCACAGGCGCACCACGGAGTCGACGCCTGGCGAGGGGATGTCGTCGCCGCAATCGTCGCCGTCGCCGCCGCCGTCGTTCGTGGTCGTGGTCGTCCCCGTTTGTGTCGTCGTTGTCCCTGAGGTCCCACGTCACGAGAACAAATGCAACATCGGGAAAATGCAACAATCCAAGACCCCATCTCTGTTCGGCCTCTCTCTAGCCAGATTGATCCGTGAAGGCCCCAGGGCCCGCAAACCCGGCGAAAACAGGCGTGCAAAATGCGCAACGCGCGGACCTAAGGGGCCATGGTCGCGGTCGTGGTCGTGGTCGTCGAGGTGGCGTGGTCGTGGTGGTCGTGGTCGTCTTCGTCTTGGAGGGCCGAGTGAGACAACGGCGGCTCTCCCGCTTGGTCCAATTGGTCCAAATCTGTTCAAAATCGGCCCCCGAACCCCTCCCAAGGGCCATCCAACGGTAGGTTCGTGTGGCGTCGGCGCGCGCAAAAGTCTTTGACACCGCGTCGATCGTTCAACCTTGAATCGATCGCTGCCCCAATCGTTCGAGGTTGAATTCCGTCGGATCCAATGGCGTTGCACTGTCCATCGGTGCTTCCGAGTCGCAGAATTCAGCCTTGAACGCCTTCGCTGGCGTCGCCGCCGCGCCATCGCCGCACGAACCTACCCTCCTCCTCCTCCTCCTCCTCCTCCTCTTCCTCCTCCTCCTCGTGCTCCTCCTCGTGCTCCTCCTCGTGCTCCTTTTCTTCTTCCTCCTCCTCCTCCTGCTCTTCCGAGGCGACGAAGAGTGTTCCAAGAGGCCCAGGCGAGGACGAAGACCGCCAGGGCGGGCCGCCGTCGCCTCTGACCTGCCCTCCTCCGATCCCCAGGGGCAGCGACAGGGCGGGGACTGGCCCGGGGGGGGGGAATCGGCGGCGAGGGTTCCACGTCGCCGTCGCGACGATCGCATGCTACAGGCATCCGCAGAGAAGGGTTCCGCTCCGAGGCGCCGCTCGCCGCGCGGCGCGGACGCCGTCCCTGCCCTGGCAGAGGGGGGCACGCAGTGACAGAGCGGGGGCCGTGGACACCTCCTGGCTCCGAGCGGGGGGGGGGGAGTGAGAAGGAAAAGGTCTTCTCGGAAGGCGGCGGGACTTCTCAGGAGCCCTCGCGCCTTCTGAGAAGTTCCCTGCGTCTTCGGGGAAGGCTCAGAGCACTTCTCGGAAGGCCGGGGGACTTCCGAGCCGTCTGAGAAGGCCTGCCCTTCTCACTTCCCCCCCAATACTCGCCGCCGAGGGAAGCATCGAGCTTGAATCGGTGGTACATCGCCGATGGATTGGCGATGAGCCTCTGATAGCAGAACCCCACGTTGCTGGGCGGGGTGAGTTATCGGGCCCCTATCTGCGATGAGTGGGCGATTGGGGTTCGATGCGTACCCTCTGGAGCCTATTCCTCCCCCGACGCTATCCCTGACGATCCTAGACGTCGAATGATGAATCTTTCAATGCGCGGCGTTATAGGTTCCGACGCCTCTTCGAGGGCCAATTTCTCGCTCCGGATTTATTTTTGATGGCCGCGGAGCCCGATGATGGGCCCTGGGAGCCCACATCGAGGAAAAAACGTGGGTTTAGAAAATCATGTCATCGAAGATCTGGTGTCGTTGCTCCGTGGCTTTCGTGTGTCATAACTCGGCTCTGCCACGGCCGTTCGGGACGATCTGGGCACTCCTAGAATGCTCTGGGCGAGGCGCAGCCGCTGGAAGGCACCCCGCGGCTGGAAAGCCGACGAGAGCTGGAGGAAACGTCCGAAAACCTCGAATGGTAAGGCTTCGGGTTGCAGCTGTCTGTGCGCAACCCGGCCAACCCGACGAGAACCATCGAACATGTCCGATAACCTCGAACCTTGAAACTTCGCCACCCCCCAGGCCTATCCTCCCCCCAAACGTTGCCCTTTCGTCGTCGTTGTCGTCGTCGTCGTCGTCGTCGTCGTCGTCGTCTGCGCCTGGGGGGAGCTCGCCGACGGTGACCCGCCCGGTCCGGCTGCCCACGGGCGCGCCGCGGAGCGAGTCGGCCCTCACGGGGGGCAACTGGACGCTGCTCTGGTCCACCGCCCGCCACTTCAGGCCGGTATGCACCTGGCCGCTTTCTTTCGGCGGCGAGCCTAGGGGGGGAAGTGAGAAGGGGGCGGGCCTTATCAGAAGGCTCGGAAGTCCCCAGGCCTTCCGAGAACTTTTCTGAGCATTCCCCGTAGACACAGAGAACCTCTCAGTAGGCCCGAGGCCATCTGAGAAGCCCCGCCGCCTTCTGAGAAGGCCTTCTCCTTCTCACTTTACCCCCTCGCTCGATGCCGATTCTTCCCCTGACACCAATGCGCTGATGATGGAAAATGCCAGCTTCCCCACTGAGGGAAAGGGGACTCCACCATTCGAAGCACCAGCCACGGAGAAGAAGAAGGATCAGAAGCAGGAGGGAGGAGGGGAGGAAGAGAACGAGGAGGGAAGAGATAGCACGGGCCTGTAGATACGAATTCGCGCCAAAACCGCTGGCCGCAAAGGTGTGGACCTGGCAGATGCCCGAGGCTCGAGGATCGAGGCGCGTTCCCTGAGGGCCTCCGCGGGTCATGAAAAAGCCGCGACCGACAAACTTTCTCAATTTTCGCCCTCTGGCGGCCTTCGCTGGGCCCGAGACCGTCAAAAAACGACTCGGGATGAAAAACTGGTCCTGGGGGAAGGGTCGGGACTTCCTGGGACCCTGTATTGAACACATCGAAACATCGCATGGCTGGTGCGAGGCTCGGGGTTCGAGGAACGCTCGTGGCCTCCTCTGGGCCTCCTCGTCGTCACGGTTGGGTTCGCCTTGAACTTCTGGACCGAATGCACGCCAGGAGAGGTCTGGGGACCGAATCTTGAAGCACGGATCCCAGACCTCCTCGCGCCGGCGTGGACGCCGAGGGGCCGGCAGCGCACTCAAGCCTCCTCGCGCTCCCAAATCCCTGACATGAATTTCGCAACCGCTGGCTTTTCCTCGCTTTGGGGCCCGTTGCAGGATCAATCGGCATCGCATCGGAAATTCAACTTGAATCGAAATGTGCGTTGGATCGGCTGCGCCATGATGCGCAACAGTGGCATGCAAGCATCGGGCCGCATCGGATCGTCGGAATATCGGAATCGAATCGTATCGGGCGGGCCGACATCGGTATCCAATCGAGATGGACCCTGTGTTGTCGGGCCCTGGGGCCACCAAAGATGAATCTGGGGCGAAACGCCTACCCTCGGGGAAGGGGTCGGGACCTCTGGTGCCGCGCATCGTAAAGATCACCTCGTCGGATGTCTGGGTTGCGAGAGAATCGCGGAGATCTTCTGCAATTCTCGGCCTCTGGGTCCCTTAATCGGGCCCCGGGACCGCAAACACAAACGTCTCGGGGCGAAAGGCTGACCCTGTGGAAGGGGTCCAGACCTCTGGGGAGCCACGTACGCATGCAGTTGGAACCGACCCTCAGATCTGGGCGACGAGAGAAAACAAATCGCGATGGCTGGTTTTTTGATGTTGTTGGCCTTTTTAAGTCGTTTCCCGGACCCAGGACCGTCAAAAACCAACTCAGGGCTAAAACGGTTGAGGATTCGTGGAATTCTCCTTTCCTCTTCCTCGTCTACCTCCTGCTTCCTGGATTCCTCCTCCTCCTCCTCCTCGTCTCCCGCCTCCTTCCTGGATTATTCCTCATCCTGTTCCTGGTCTTCTTCCTCTTCCTCCTCCTCCTCCTCACTGATATTTTCAGTTTTGTTTTTTTTTTTGGGGGGGGGACACGAAGCCTACAGAGCAGAGTGCAATCACCCGACAGCCGTTCCAGTCGTCAGCGTGAGATGCGAAGGAGATGAATTAGGAGATGGATTATGCTCGCTCCACGAGCGCATGCCACAATGCATGCATCGACCCCGTTGGGCACAACCCCCCTGTGTCGGGCAAAATGCTTTCCGTGGGGACAATCATGCCACCAGAACGGGCACACAAACAAACTAAGCCGAGGAGAAATAAGAGAAGGTAAGAAGAGGATACAGAAAACATGGTGCCGAAACAACATGTCTAGCATTCAGGCCGGTAGCATACAATGCAAGCGTAAAGCCTCCTTGCGGGCTGTGTACGACCAACAAAAACTACGATATACGGGGGGTAGCAGATCGAGTGCACTTGGAGTGCACGATGAACATATAACTACAAAGACGTTCTGAAACGTCTTAGTTGGGAGAGCGTGGCCGGCCGTCCCGAAGCTGGCGCGACCTGCGGGCTTCAACGCACGACCGGCGCTGACGGGACGGCGCCAATGCTCCGGCACCGTAGCCGCACCAAGAGGCCGAACGCCTCGCCCCGCCAGCACGAGGAGGAGAGGAGGGGAGGAGGAGAGGGGGTGAGAAGGGGAGTGGAGGAGAGGGGGACATCGGACACGCAAGTGCGACACGCTCCGGGCGGGCTGGACAAAGTGGCACTAAACATCCAGGCAGGGAGGGGAGGAGAGGGGGAAATCGGACAGGCGAATGCGGCTCGCTCCAGCCGCGCTGGACTCAGTGACGCGAAAACTGCTCGCCAGAAGCTGCTCGAGCCTCACACCGCCCCCCACCGAGGGCAGAGGCGTGCGAACAGCGTCTGCGCGGCCATCGCGTGGGCCACGCCTCTCCTCAGGCTGTCGCGGCAGCGCTGGCGTGCCCCCTGCGCTGGGGGCTTCGTGGCGGCTGCCTCCCGGCGCTCGAGCGCCTCCGTGATCGAGATCTCCCGCTCCTACGCTGATCACTAACGATGACGGCAACCTGATGCCACTGGCGCACTCTGGAGAAGACCTACATGTACTCCAGGCTGCGAGCCTCCGCTGCCGCTGGCCATTCTCTTGTGGTCGTCTTCCGCCACAAAAGCATCACAGTCGATCTTCGGGCATCGTCGGGCTGTCCTGCAGCCTGTCCTTCTCGATGTCGCCGCCTGCCTGACTGCGGGAGCTCTCGAGCCTGCCTGCCTGCTGGTGCCAAGGGTCACGAACTTCTCGCAATCTCCCCTGCCTCCGCAGTCGGCCAAACCAGGCGGCTGCCGGGACGACGGGTGGACCGCGTGTGGTGCCTGAGGCTGGAGCTGCTTCTGGATGTCCTCTGATTGGTTGTCCCACCTCTTCGCGGACATTCATAATCCCATCGGCCCTCTGGGCGTAGGTTGTCTAGGGAGCTTTCTCTTCCAACTCCCTTCCTCCCGTTCGGGGAGGGGTCCACCTCTCCCCTTTTACCCTCCCCTGGACTTGGACGGGGTGTTCCGCGAGGGGGTTGGAGCGTCCAAGATGGCCCCAGACGGCTACACGAGCGCCCCAGAAAGCCCAAGATGACCTCTAAGATGGCTCAAGATAGCCCAAGATGCCTCCAGATGGCTCCCAACATGCTCCAAGAGACCCCAAGAACGCTCCAAGACGGCTCCAGATGGCCACGGAGCCCCCCAAAGAGGCCGCCAAGAGGCCAACAATCTTCGAACACCTGGGGGAATCATGTTTTTTTGCTTTCTCGCCTTTTCGCTTCCGACGGCCTTCCGAGGCCTCAGGACGGTTCCCTGGGGGGCACAATCAGTCTCCATGCCGGCCCCCAAAGCGCCCAATAGCGCTCCAAAAGCGCACCAAAAGGCGACTTGAGGCATTCTCGATGGGGCAATGCTGATTGCGATTTTTCCCTTCTTTGACAAATGTTTTCCAAGGTGGCTCCGGAACCCCCCTTTAAACTCCCGGTAACGCCCAAAAGAAGCCGCGCAAGCTTCCTAGGCAGCCCTTCTACTGCGTGCTGCTACACTTCCCTCACTCGGGCAACTCGCCTGGCAATCGTTTCTGGACGGGCTGGTGGGGATACTTTTGGTACGCGGGCGCGCGAAGACGAGTCGAACGCCGTGCAAGCTAGTGCAAGGGCGGGCCACGCCGAAGCAAAGGAAACAAGAGCGAAACGGAGGTGCCTAGCTCAGAGCGGAACTGGGCATACCGCGGCCAAAATGGCGCGGGAGGCATCGCAGACCAGCACCGAGGTCACGCCCTCTGAAGTGCCAATTAGGACGCAAATGGTGTGAGAGAGAGAGAGAGAGAGAGAGAGAGAGAGAAAAAAAAAACAAGTGACCACGCGCATAGAAAGTCGGCAGTAGACCACCCCAGGGCGCACATGTCGAAGACGGTGTCCAAGAAGGGGGATGACGACCATGCGCATGAGAAGTCAGCAACGCGGGCTCCCCAGGACGCACTTGCCGAAGAAGGTGTCCTTGAAGGATACGGCAGCCACGAGCTCACAGCAACCGTGCGGCAACCAGGAAAGAGAAATACTACTGGCGCTCAGTACCATACTCTCCAGGTAAGCATGTCGAACTCGAAGTCCATGAACCCCTACGGCCATGCAGACATCAAAACAAACAGGCAATCCCGAAGGAACAGCGTGAACGACGCAGAGAGACCGGCGTGGGCAACGCGAGGAAGACGCGCCAAGCGAACGCCGAGGAGACAAACGGCCCCCAGGTCCCCAAATAGTAGAATCCGTAGTCGGGCAGCGACAGCTGCGGTGACGAGCTGCTATGCGAGGAGGAAGCGGTAGTTGGCCGGGCTGCGGCCGCTCCGCGCTCTCAGCGGGCAGGTCAGAGGCCCCCGGGCGGGGGCGAGCACGGGCAGACTGACTGCGCGCGCTGAGCAGGGAGAGGGGCCACCTGTCGTCGGCAGGGAGCTGCAGCGCAACCAGCGGCAACCCATGTTGGGCTGCCCGCGGGGCGGTTGCGAGCTGTGAAGCGGGTCCAAGAGGGGCGGCGCCGCCGTGGGAGCGCTGCTGCGACGGCGGGGCGGTGCCAGCCAGACCAGGAACTGACCCTCCAGGGCCCCCCCCCAGCTGTGATGCTAGGCCCGGGAACGCTCCTTTCCCAGGTTTCGTGGCCGTCCTGGAGCGCGGTTGCCAGCCTGGGCCAAGGGCGCCTGTCTCCGCGGCGAGCATCGCATTCCTTGCCCGTGCCATCGCCTCGCCGCACGTACCGCTCGCGCAGCTTTCCACTCAAACCCGAGGTGCAGCGCGTCGTCCGTGGACCGCGCGTTCCCTTTGTGGTGGCGGAGGGAGTCCAAGGAACTGTCGCGCGTGTGCTGGTCGCGCTGGAGCGGGTCGGGTGCTGCTCTGGTGCTGGGCGGGGCGTGCTTTGGACGAGCGCGTGCCAGGCGCATGTGAACGTCGCCTCCAGGATAACTTGGAGTCGCTTAGTCGCATAATCCCCGTCAGCGTCCCGCAGCGTGCCTTCGATCTTGACTTTGTAGAGCTGCTTTCCCGCGTCGGGATCCAGGGGTTCCGGCCGCCGGCGGGCGGCGCGCCTCCCGTGCCCGTCGGGCGCGGCGGCTCGCTGGTTCCAAGCGCTGCTGCTACTGCTGCCGCCGTGCTCGCCGCCTGTCGTCTGCCGCCTGTCGGGCCCCGCCAGGCTGTCGACGTTGCCGGGCACCAAGTTCCGCCCCGTGGGCGGCGATGGGGCTGGGGGCTCGCCGGTGCTCGGGGCCAGGCCCGGTGTCCAGCCGCTTCCAGGCGAACGCGACAGCGGCGCACGCTGGCCGCAGCGCCGTCGCTCCTCGGCGCTGGGACTCGCGCTGTTGCAGGGGAGGGCGGTGTCAGGATGGGGCGTATCCGCCCGCGCGTCCCTGCCGCGGGCTGGAGGGTCAGTCGAGTCGGTGCGCGGATGGGTGGTCGCCTGCTCCTGCTCGTCTGGCGCCCCCCGCTTCTGTTCCAACGCCTGCTCTGTCCTCAGGTCGTCGGCGTCGGCGTCGGCGTCAGTCAGCAAGGGTGGCGGGGCTCTGCCACAGGGGCCCAGCACGTCCTCGAGGTCTCTGTCGAGGCACCGGCCGCGCGGGGCGGGGGGTCAGTCGAGGAAGTGCGCGGGTGGGTAGTCACCTTCTCCTGCTCGTCTGGCGCCCCCAGCTTCTGCTCCAACGCCTGCTCTGTAAGCGGGCCATCGGCGTCGGCGTCGGCGTCAGCGTCGTCGTCGTCGTCGTCGTCGTCGTCGGCGTCGGCGTCCGCGGCGTCGGCGTCGTCGTCGGCAAGTGTCCTGTGTGACTCATCTCCAGGTAGGCGACTGATCGTCGCAAATGTACTCTGTGAAACAAGAGGGGAGGAGGGAGGGGGGGCATCATCTCCAGGTAGGCAACTGATCGTCGTATGTGTTCTCTGTGGCCCATCTCCAAGTAGGCGGCTGAACGTCTCATGATACTGGAGGTCTGTGCCAGGCTCACCCACTGAACCCCCGAAGTCGGACTGCCCAGGCGCGCGCAGGGGGGACGTGCGCGTCCTGGTTGTCGCCGCCCTCTGCTCCAGCTCCCGCTCAAGCTCCCTCAGCTCTAGCGCCCGCTCAGGCCCAGGTACGGTCGGGGAGCAGCGGGCCGCGGCGGCCGCCACCGCAGCGGCGGCTGCGCTGGCGGCCGAGGCAGCAGCGGCGGCGGCAGCGGCGCGCGCGACCGCGGGCCCTAGCGGGGCCGCCCGAGCCACGGCGGCCGCGACGCCAGCCGCGCAGCCGGCGGCAGCGGCGGAGGCAGCGCCCGCGGCGGCCGCGGCAACCGCCGCGCTGGCGGGCAGGCCCGGAGGCGCCGCGGCGGCGCCAGCGGCGCAGCGCCAGAGGCGCCCGCTGCAGCCCGCGGCGCGGGGAGCGCTGGCGGCGCCAGCGGCGCCAGCACCGGAGGCGCCGGCCACGCCAGGAGCGGCCGCGGGTCGGGCGGCGCCAGCGGCGGCAGCGGCGCACGCGGCCGCGGGCCCCAGCGCGGCAGCCCGAGCCACGGCGGCCGGGCGGAGGCAGCGCCCGCGGCGGCCGCGGCAGCCGCCGCGCTGGCGGGCAGGCCCTGAGGCGATCGCCGGCGGCGCCACCAGCGCCAGCGGCGCCCGCGGCAGCCGCGGCGCCAGCGCAGGTGGCGGCAGCGGCGCGGGGGGCAGGCGGTGCCAGCAGCGCGGGAGAGCCGGCGGCGCCAGCGGCCCATGCGGCGCCAGAAGCGCCGGCGGCGCTAGCGGCAGTGGCGGAGGCAGCGCCCGCGGCGGCCGCGGCAGCCGCCGCGCTGGCGGGCAGGCCCGGAGTCGCCGCGGCGGCGCCAGCAGCGCCAGCAGCGCCGGCAGCGCCGGTGGCGCCCGCGGCGCCCGCGGCGCGGGGAGCGCTGGCGGCGCCAGCGGCGCCAACACCAGCGGCGCCGGCCACGCCAGGAGCGGCCGAAGGGCGGGCGGCGCCCGCGACGCGAGCCAGCCAGGCGGCCGCCCGCTGCCGCTGGCGTTTCGCCGCGGCAGACTCCATCGGCGCCGGGCGGGCCCGCACCTGGCCGGGGGCGTGCTCGAGCCCTGACCCCACAGGGAGGAATACCCCGGGGAACAGCTTGAGCCAGAGGGGGTACCAGTCGCTGGTGGGGATACTTTTTTTTGGTCGCGGCCGCGAGCGAAGAGCGCACGCGGCGAGAGAAGTTGTCCGGGGCTACGAACAAGAATTTCGCACTGGCTTCCGACAGGGTTGATGGGGCGGTTCTTACATCTTGTGTGGGGCGGTGGCCCGCAGTCCCTACCAGATACCAGCAAGGTGGCTGCGAGGGCATGCGCTGCACATCGTACCATGATGACCACCGCCGCCACTTTGCATTGGCGCTTGGCACGGACGGTGGAGCATCGACGTATGGCCCGATATGTGCTGTCTCGTGAACTGGTGCACCCAAGTGCACCCAAGTGCACCTGGCGCGGCTGGAGCACGTGACGCACATCGCGCACGTGAAGCAAGTGACACATTTGGTGCACACCAGGCGCGCCTGGCACGCTTGGGCCCCTGGGGCGCTTAGCGCACCTGGTGCACATGGCGTCCCTGGCACGCGTGGCGTACCTCGCCAGCGTCGCGCACCGTGCGTCTGTAGGCCCCCAATGACTGTCCATCTAATGGCGACACCTGCCTATGTTGAGTCTCGGTGCTGTTCACGTGTCAAGATGGTTGACGGGAGTGAGCGAGACAGCATGCTGCGCTTTCCAGGTGGGAACTCGACCCCCACCCCTTACCCTTACACTGGGTCTGGAGAATGGAAGCAAACCAAATAGAGCGTCCAAGACGGATCGGAATTGCTCCAATATCGCCTCATCTAGAAAAAAATCTTGGGAATTTCAATCATTTGTGCCGTCTCGCTTTTTCGCATCCAGAGGGCCACGGTATTAGAGGACTGGCTCAGAAGGGGGGGGAGGAAACATTGACGTGGAATCGGCAGTATCGAAACCGAGCGTTCCCAGGCGGGGTGGGCGTCCATGCCCCGATTGGCGTTGAATGGGCGATTGAGGGTCGATACCTCCCCCCTTGGGTCAGTCTCTCGCCGTCGTTGCTCCTCTTTTTTCTCCTGGTGCCTGGTGCCCGAAGGCGCAAATGTCGTGCCGACGCCGCCTCCCCCCCAAGGCCGGTCAGCCCTCGGGGGGTCGATCAAAGGAAAGCCAGCGACTCCTGGAGCACCGCTCCAGGAGTTGCCTGGCTGGTGAAGAGGTAAATAGCAAAAGAGAAGGAAGAACCGACAAACAGACAAAGGGGAGAGGGTGGAGAACACCTCCTCCTCCTCCTCCTTCTCCTCCTCCTCGTGCCGCCGCTGCAGTTACCGTCGGGCTTCCCAGAAAGGCCCCAAAACGAGAGAGAGAGAGAGAGCAACCAAATCAGTAAAGTGCCAAACTCCCTTTCATGTTGTTCTGCCCCAGACATCCCACGATGTGCCCCGCCCCCCGGGGCCTCGGCCTGGACGTCCTCGACGGGAGCGCCGGGGGGGTCGATGACGTCGAAGGCCAGCACCTGCAGGCTCGATAGGCGGAGACAACAATCCCACGCGCCTCTCGCCCTGGCAGCGTGAAGGCGGCTGGGAGCGACCATCGCAAGTTAGTTTTCCACTCGGTCTGGGTCAGGGGCTGCGGACGCAGGCAGAGGACATTTCAGACGGACGTACGTGGACACGGCCTCCCAGGTCTCGGGCGGACTGTTTGTCAATCGCGGGGAGAGACAGCGTTCCCAGACGATCCTTCGACGGTGCAATAGACCTTCATTGTGAGGATGGGCAACCTTCCCAAGGGTACCCTTGCATTCTTGCCTTCCCGGTCTATCCTTGGCCGCTTTCGCTGTCCAACCTCGTTCAAAAAACGTTAATGTGGCCCTTCAAGGCCCTTGCATCCTTACCGCTTTCTCAATCCTGGCGTGCTTCCTCGACTTGTGCCTCGGGGGCCCGCTTCCAGGCCCCGTGGCGATCAAATGTACTTCCAGGACGAAAAGCTCCCCCCCCCCCCCCAGGGAAGGGGTTGGGACTCCTGGCGCCGCGCACGGAAAAAGTCACGTCTCTCGCCACATGTCTGGGGGCCCTGTTTATTGATCTCCCATTTCCCACTCTTGTTTTTTCTCTTCTGATTTTCCTTTAAAACGAGGGCTCCCAACTTCGCGCTTCGCGCTGCGCGAAGCGCGAAATGCGACTAACTTCGCGCTCTCGCGCCGCCTCCCAGGGGAGGAGAGGAGGATGAGGGGGAATCGGAGCCGAACCGCGAAGCGCGAATAACTTCGCGCGGCGCCCTTGTTACAAGGAAGGAAACGAAACACATGGTCTCGGACCGTCTTCGCGCCCCGTCCTGGCCCACGCCGCCTCCCTACCTCTCCTCGCGCCGCCTCCCTCCTCTCCCTCTGTCGGCCGCCTCGGGCCCGCTGCTGGGCTGGCATCCGCGCATGCCTGAGTCCGCACGCGTGGGCCTGACTGCGAGTGGCTCTGCCAGACGAAGCCAGGACGAGGATCAATCCGGGTAAAGATCAATCAAGAATCTCTGAGATGCGGCGGCTCTGGAAGATGTCTTGGGCGCCGCGGCCTTCTCAGAGGGTTCTCGAACGCTCTGAGAGCGTTCAGGAACGCTCTGGAACGGATTTATCCTCGTCCTAGCTCCGTTCGAGTGTGAGTGGGTCTGAGCGCGAGTGAGTCCGAGTGTGAGCGGATATGAGTCCGAATCTCAAACGACATGGTCTTTTCAAGCAGCGCTTTTTCCGGAATTTGACCCTCTGTGGCCCATGATCGGGCCCTGGGGCTAGCAAACCATGGATCCGGGGCGAAAAGCTGGCCCCTGGGGCCCCTGGGGGCCACGCGTTGAAAACATCATATCGTGAGATGTCTGTTCATGTGAGTGGATTGTTCGTATGAGTCTGAGTATGGTTAAACTGGCAGGAAATGAATATGAATGTGAGTGAGTCTGAGTGTGAGGGAGCCTGAGTGTGAGTGAGGCCCCCAGGAGGCCAACAATCTTCAACACCGCTATTTCCTATGATTTTTTGCTTTCTTGCCTTGTCGCTTCCGATGGGCTCCTGATGTTTCTAGATGGCTCTAAGATGGCCCAAGAGGGCCCCATGAGGGGCGAGAGGCCCAAGGCAGTCCCAAGAGCTCCCAAGATCGCCCAAGGAGGACCCAAAGAGGCTCATTTTCGGGTCTCGACGGGGGAGGCAGATTGTCACTGCTAGTTTTTGTTTGATTAAATATACATATTTATTTATGTTTCTTATCGATGGCTTCCAAGATGGCCTCACGAGGGCCTCCACAGGCCTCCAAGAGTGTCAAGAGGACCCCAAGAGAGCCCCGAGAGGGCCCCCAAGAGAGGACCAAGGAGTCTCCACAATGACCCCGAGAGGGCCTTACCATGGCCAACAGGCCTCCCCGACTCATGTCGTCGTCGCCGTCGTCGTCGTCCAGCGTTTCCCGCGGTTGCTTTAGTTGAGCAGTTGCCTGTCGTTGCTCCTTGCGTGCTGGGTGGCCAGCGCGCGTGTCCCCGGTGTTCGCGCGCTCCAAGCGACGCAGTCACGGCGAGCAGCGACAGCAGCGACAAGCAACCACAATACCAAGGCAAACCCCCAGGCACGCACAACGTTATAAGGCACCGCAGGCAACGACAAACAACCACTCATCAGAACGCTACACATCCGAGGGCAACTCGCCTGGTGTCTGTTTTTGGATGGGCTGGTGGGGACATGCGAAGCGTCAAGCATGTGAGTGAGAGGAAGAGGATGAAGATGAGGATGAGGATGAGGATGATGATGATGATGCTGATGATGATGATGAGGAGGAGGAACAGGAGGAGGAGGAGGAGGAGGAGGAGGAGGAGGAGGAGGAAGAGGAGGAGGAGGAAGGGGAGGAGGAGGAGGAGGAGGAGGAGCCGAGCGTGGGGGCACGAGTCTGGTCGCCCTGCGGCCGACGCGGCCGCTGCGCCCGACGCCAGCTCAGCCCCTGCTCGCAGGCGCTCCCTCGAAGGTATGTTGATTCCAGTGGCCCAGCGGGGCTGGGGCGGGAGGTCGGCTCGCGCGGCGGGGCGCGCGCGGAACGCGAGGGGCGCGCCCCCGACTTCGCAGCGGCCTCCGCCTCCACGGCACCCACCGAGACCTTCGTCCGCAGGGGAAAATGGGCCGCCGAGCCGATGGAGATCTGCTCGACAGCCTCGTTCGTCGCGTCTACGATGCCTGGCCGCGCCGGCGGGCGAACGGGGACTTCCGTGCCAGAAGCGCGAGCAATCGCCCAAGCCGGGCGCTCGCACTGGAGGTCGTGCGCGAGGCTGTCGCTGCAGCCCTCGCACTTGAAATTGCAATTTTTTCCCCATCTCATTGATGACCCTGTGGGGCGTCAGCCAGAAGAACGAGCGCCCGCGAAAGGGGTCGCCCGCGACGGCGGCAGCTTCTTCATCATCTTCTTGATCTCGTCGAAGATGCCGACGTTCAGCGCGAGAAAGTCGTCGCGCTCTGGGAACCCGATCGCAATCCTCTGGGCCAGGAACGGACCGATCGTGTCAGGACTGCGGGCAATCGCCGCCGCCTGGTGCGCATTCTTCTGGGCCGCCCCCGCGTGGCCAGCCACGAGCGCGGTCTGAGCCGCCTCCAGCGCCGGCTGCAGGAGCTCCCTGGGGTTGTAGCGGTGCGTTGAGTTAGCCGTCTTCGCCTGGTGCAGCGCCTCGACGAAGGGGCCCATCTCCCGCCGCGATGGCGAGAAATGGTGCTCGCCGCGATAAGCTCCTGCAAGCGTCATGGCATCGCCGCGCTGCTCAAGCCCTTGGTGTAGACGCTCGCGGATCCCCGAAAACTGCTTGAACGTCGTGTCGAGGTCGCCGCCCTGGCGATCGTGGAGAAGGGCGCCAGCTCGATGGGGCCTCGGCGCAGGGGCGCCCCGCTGCGGCGAATGCGCCCAGCCCCGCAGCCTGAAGCATTCATTCGGGGACCTCAGGACTGAGGAGTTGATCCAGCTTTCGTGTTTGAAGAGCTCGTCTGGCAGCTTCGCGCATTGTCCCAGGGGCAGAACTGGCAGTGCCCTGGTAATGCAGAGAGAGAGAGAGAGAGAGAGAGAGAGAGAGAGAGAGAGAGAGAGAGAGAGAGAGAGAGAGAGAGAGAGAGAGAGAGAGAAAGAGAGAGAGAGAGATAGAGAAAGAGAAAGAGAGAGAGAGAGAGAGAGAGAGAGAAAGAGAGAGAAGATAAATAGAGAGAGAGAGAGAGAGAGAGAGAGAGGACAACATAAAACATATAGAACTACATAGAGAGAGAGAGAGAGAGAGAGAGAGAGAGAGAGATAGAGAGAGAGAGAGAGAGAGAGAGAGAGAGAGAGAGAAGAAAGAGAGAGAGAGAGGAGAGAGAGAGAGAGAGGACATATATACATATATATATATATACACATATATATATATAGGGAGAGAGAGAGAGAGAGAGAGAGAGAGAGAGAGAGAGAGAGACCGAGACGGCGCCCATCGTGGGGGCGCCACTTGCGCTGAATTGCGAGGCCCTCTACTGGAATTTGTGAAAGGCCTTCTCGAGGATGAGCAGCTCTGTGGCACCTGGGCCCATGAGACACCCAGGAAGGTCAGACTATCGCATGTGTGGACCTCCTGGAAGCGCGGTGCTACATCGGCCAGCGCCTCGGAGACGCAGTGCGAGCTTCTCATCAATTTCGCCTGCCAGGGGGATGATGTGGCACTTGGAAGGCATTAGCGCGATTCCCGCCAGGACCTCCATGAGGGCCGTCGCGCCAGCGAGGATGGGCAGGTGCTCGATGGCCGCGAGGACGAGCCCCAGGTCGCCAGCGCAGGCGCGGCAGAGCCCGTAGCCTTTGCGCCCCAGTGCCTCTTCCAAGTTGAGCAGGAAGCAGGCCGCCCCCGTAGCATAAGGAATGCCGCTCCAGCCGCAGCCAGAGATGCCAGATCGGATGTAGAAGAGCGGCACGTATTTACCAACACGTGGTGCAACGGCTATAATGTTGCGGTACATCGCGTCGCAAAACAGCAGCGCCGCTGGCGGTGTACCCGTGGCCTGCAGCACCGGACGAATGAACTGATGCGCGAAACTGGGGAACGCCGGGGCGATGTCCAGCGACTCGAGGACGGGCAGCTTGCTCCACGCGTCGGGGTCCGCCGACGCGACGCGGCTCTCCGCGTCGAGCTCCAGGGCGTTGTGCCCGAAGCCTCGCTGGTGGATTAGACCCCTCTGCGATGCTGGGACACGCTGGGCTGCGACCGTGGCCATCGCGGCGTTCATCGTGCTGCGGATGATCTTCAGCGACGTGTTCCTGAGACCGAGGACCCTGACTTTGGATGAATCGCGGTGGCAGCCGCGGTGTTCGGCATCGCCTGGTGCTTCCCCTTTGGGTAGGAACGTTTGGGCCGTCGTGTTGGTTTCACCTGGTAGTAAGCCTCCCCCCGACGTCCAGCGCATGACCTCCAAGGGCGTCTCCGTGGCCTTGCAGTGCGAGGACCGTGCCGCGTATGGGGGGCCATCCAGTTCAGGTGAGGTGGTCGGAGTCCGCCCGGCGAACCTCTGCAGCGCCTCGTAGTCGGGAGGGGCAAACTGGCTGAAGTCGACCTTGGGCGCGAACTCTGTCAGTTAGGTGGTCGAAGCCTCGAGGTCCACGTGCTTGCCACGGAAGACAGGTTGCCGGTGCTCGGCGAGCTTCTCGAGCCGCTCGTTGGCCCCCAGCTCTGTGGCCTTGCTCGTCATGACACCGGCGAACGCCAGCGGCTTGCTGATCGGGTTCCAGAGTTTCACCTTTCTTTGCAGAGCTCGAGTCTGGACGCGCGCTTGCATGGGGTAAAGGCGACCCCTGTGACGGGCGCGCTCGATCGCCTCCCGTCGGCGGTCAGCATCCCGTCGAAAGAGGCTGCCGGCCCGCTCCTCGAATTCGGCGGGGTCGATCAGCACCGCCCTGCAATTCATCATGAATGCGTAGTCCTTGGCAATAGAATGTGCACGCAGCAGTCGCGAAGCCAGCGCGGAGCCCCGCCGCCAGACAGCGCGAGCAATGGACTTGGCGAGCTTGGCGAGCTGGAAAAGAACTTCGCCTCGAGCAGGGCTCTCCTCCTGAATATTGTCGCGCGCTTCGCGCGCGATCTCTCTCAGCAGGGATGTGACCCTCAGTGGTCGAGTAGGTGGCGCGCGCCGATCCAGGTCCTCGCTGTCGAAGATGGCTTCAGCAATCTGCTTGAAGGCGGCGGGCTTGAACATGTAGGGTGCGATCGGCTGGTTCTTCTTCGGTTTCTCATCCCTCATGCAGAGAGAACTAAGTGCGGCTGCGTGGTCGCTTACTCGCTGTCGGGGGAGCTCTGCAGGAGTGGAACACGTGCTAGATGTGACCACTCGCTGGATCATCTGGCTGGGCGGGGTCGAGCAGAAGCGTCGGCCGATGGTCGACTCAGCCATGGTGTCGAAGCAGTAGCGCGTAGTCTTCGCTAGATTTTGAAGCGCAGCGTGCAATTTACGCGCAGGTGCCCCAGATGTCTCGCTAGCCTCTGTCGCCGATCGGGCCGTTGGCTCGGCGGGCTCCAGCCTGCCAGCTGCCGCGAAACTGAAATCCCCAAGCGCGAATAGGACCATCTTGTCAGGGGAGACCTTCGCGCGGTTCTGGTCCATGAATCTGCGTGCTGAAACTCTTCGCGTCGCAGGCTTGCCAATCTCATAGTTTGGGATGGTATAAACTATCAGCTGCTGGCCGGCCGCGGGGAATAGCGCGCGCGGCGCTCTCCCCGGCAGAAGCTCCTCGCTCGTCGCGCGCAGACCGGGCGGGGGAATAGTTGCGACTCCTCCGCTGGCGTGACCGCGGAGGCCCTGAGCGAAATAAGAGCGCGTGCTTGACGAGTTGTCAATCTTCCTCGAGAGCGCCAGCAGCCGAGCATGGTTCTATATGTGCTTCTTGAAAGCCAATGGTCATCTTGGCAAGCGGGGGGGGGGGGGCGGAGGTAGTTCGTCGTCTCAACCGCGCGCCGGCCGCGATATCCAAGGAGACCTTTCGTATCCGAAGTTCCAACTGCAATACTCGGTGTTGGGCCGACTGCGGGTCGCTGCGTACATTGGGCGATTTCGTCAAAACCACACCTCAGGAGCTTCAGCAGGCCCGACAACGAGGCCCACTGCCTCCACGAGCTCCTCCCGCGCGAGCTCGAGGTCAGCGAAGCCCGTGTCTTGGTGCCGTGTCTTGGTGCTTGACGATGGTGAGTGGGTCGCGTTCTGGTTGGACATCACACCGTAGGACAGGTGGCCAGCCAGCCATGACCAATGCTGTGGCGCAATCAACTCGCCAGAAGTGGTTCGGGCATTTTTGTTGGAGCGCTTGACGAACGCATTTGCCAACGATTTCGACTTTGATCTGCTTCGGCGACTTGTCAGGGCCCACTCGGAGTTCGACGTGGCCCCTGCCCGACGCCATCGGCGCGTGGATGGGGGTCCACGTGCCGTTCTTGCTGCGGAGTCCATCCAGTGCCATCTAAACGCGCCGAGCAGCAGGACCAGGAAGGCCAGTGAACTGGATCGTGAAGTAGCGGGCCGCGTCCTCGCCCTGCACCTGAAAGTCTGTCCCGTCGATGCCGCAGCTGCTGACCCAGTGCGAGAGCGCCTCTTCATTCAGCCTTGGCAAGCTTGACCAGGCCGTCGGCATGAACTGTGATGATCGTGAGGTCCGCCTGCCTGTCGAACTTGCGGCGCACGTTGGGGGGCTGCACCGGTTGCTTCGCGGCAGCCTCCAGCGTCTTCTGCAACTCAGCGATCTGCTCGGCCATGCTGCGGATGGTGGCCTCCGTCTGCTCTTGGCGGTCCTCGAGGGAGCCGACCCGACTGTGGAAGGCGTCCAGCTGCTTCTGGAAAGCGATGCGGGTCGCGTCGATCTGCTGGCCGGCGGCGATGGCGATGTCCTTCTCGATCTTCGTGTGGAGACCGTTGACCCCGGCTGCGCAGCAGCCAAGGCCTCGGCGATGTAGGTGGTGGAGTCGCGGACGGCGATTGTGACGGACTGCTTGAGGCTGTCTGATAGCTCCCTCCATCTTGCCCATCTTGTTCGCGAGCTCGTGGACGAGGGCCAAGGGGGCGTAGTCGTCGAGCTCGGACCCCTCACCGTGCGGAAAGGTGCGTGACCGATCATCTCGACGGCCATCAACACCAGAAGCAGAACAAGCAGCTGAGCCATTCGCCTTGCACTAGCTGATGCCGCTCTTGCGGAGTGAGCCCTCCCCAGTGGACTTGGCGGCATCGGCGACGCCCATGGAGGGGACACTGGTGATCGCAGGAACCGGAGAAACCTCAGTTTACCCGCGGCCAACAGTGCCCAAAAACGACTGTCGCGGGAGCTCCAGCAGGAGCTCACAGAGCCGTCGGGGTCTGGCCTCGGGCCAGAGGTGTCCATTTCCAGCCCAGGGCACAGTATCATCTTGAGCCAACATGGCTACGGAGGAGGAGGAGGAGGCGGAGGAGGAGGAGTAGGAGGAAGAAAAGGAGGAGGAGGAGCAGGAAAAGCAGGAGGAGGAGGAGACGGAGGAGGAGGGGGAGGAGGAGGAGGAGGAGGAGGATGAGGAGGAGGAAGAGGAGGAGAAGGGGGATGAGGAGGAGGAGGAGGGGGAGCACGAGGAGCAGGAAGAGCAGGGAGGGAGGAGGAGGAGGAGGAGGAGGAGGAAGAGGAGGAGGAGGATGATGAGGAGGAGGAGGAGCAGAAGAGTAAGAGGAGGAGGAGGACGAGGAGGAGGAGGAGGAGGAGGAGGCGGAGGAGGAGGAGGAGGAGGAGGAGGAGGAGGAGGAGAAGGAGGAGGAGAGGAGAGGAGGAGGGAGGAGGAGGAGAGGAAAAGGAGAAGGAGGAGTAGGAGTAGGGGGAGGAGGAGGAGCAGGAGGAGAGGATGATGATGCTGATGATGATGATGAGGAGGAGGAGGAGTAGGAGTAGGAGTAGGGGGGAGGAGGAGGAGGAGGAGGGAGGAGGAGGAGGAGGAGGAGGAGGAGGAGGAGGAGGAGGAGGAGGAGGAGGAGAAGGAGGAGGAGGAGGAGGAGGAGGAGAGGGAGAGGCGAGGAAGTGGGTTGGGGGGAGGGGGAACGGTCCGCACGCGACCCCTGCGACAACGTTCTCTGACACTCGCCGATCTGTTTTGTCAATGAGCGGCCTCGCAAGTCCCGACCGCTTCCCCAGGGGTCGTTTTTCGTTCTGGATCTATTCTTGATGGCCCCAGGGCCCGAAAACGGCTCACTAGACTCGACACCGAAGACAAAGACTCCAGTTGAACACATTATATCGCCGCAGATCTGGGCCTGCGATTGCACTGGAGGCGACGACTCTGCTTTGGTTTGGACGCCCGAAATGGGTACAGAAAAGAATGGGCACGATGCCCAACAACAGATGTTGCTCCAAACCGACAGCGGCCGCTGTTGGGCGTGTGGCCTTCTGTCTCAAATGTACAACGTCAGCGGCGACAGCGACAGCGAGCCTGGCTCAAAATGAACAGGAAAAGCTGTCGGTCTTTGTGCTCATTCTTTCCGTACGTACGGCAGGTTCGTGTCGTGCTGGCTTCGGTGTTGGTTCCTGAAGCCACGGGGATCGTTCAGCTTTGAACGATCGGCAATCTCCGACATGTCACATCGTTCAACATCGACCGATTCTGCGTCGCTGGCGCGTTTAACGTTGAACGCTGGCGGCGGGGTCGCCGCCGGTCGACACGACGCGAACCTAGTACCCATGTCGATAGTCCCGACAAGTGTCGGGGAGACGTAAGACTCGGGCTCGGGGGGACTCGAATTGGCCTGATGGGGCTCTCATGAAAATGACGAGACCCAGTCTGAAATTTGACGCGAACTTCCGCTGCAGGCATCCCAAGAAAGCTGGCCCGTCGAAGTCCAAGACGCGCTCATCAAAAAACGCCAGCAAGCCCGAGCTCCGGCGCACTCGAGTCTTCCGCTCTCGCGACAACGGAAGCGACGACGCTACTTTTGAGGGCCGCCCCAGAGGGGGCGCCGCGCGGCCCGGCAGCCGCGACACCTGCCGCAGGGCCACGGGCGGCGGCGGCCGCTCGGAGGTCCTGCGCTCGCGCTGGCCACGGGCCTGCGAGCGGATCGGATGCCCCTTCTGGAGGGAGGGACGGGGGGGAGCAGGAGGGAGGGACGGGGAGGAGGAGGAGTGATCAGCGGAGGAGGAGGAGGAGGAGGAGGAGGAGGAGGAGGAGGAGGAGGAGGAGGAGGAGGAGGAGGAGGAGGAGGAGGGGGGGGAGGAGGAGGAGAAGGAGGAGGAGGGAGTCAAGGTTGCAAGCTTGGCGGAGTCGTCCATAACAGCGCTTACGCTCTTGTCATTATTGCGCTGAGATCGCGATTGCAAGGCGCCGGCGTGACCTTACGTCTGAAACGCCGAGAGGGCGCATTCTGGGTGGATGGCGCAGATGAGTGCCATCAGGAGGAAGACATTGTCGAAATGGCCTTTGTTGACGGTTTGTGCGTGGTGTTGTTTGCGCGCTCGCCCCGCATGGTGTGGGAAGCCACCCGCACGTTGTTAGATGTGCTCGTTGAGATGTTCTCGTCTTTCCGTTTGCTTATTAACTGGAACAGAGGCAAAACCGAAGCTTTCATGAAATTTCGTGGGGCGGGTGCTTCCGACCACGATATGCAACTTAGTACTCAGAGCACTTTGGTTCTGTGACGGCGATGAGTGGGTCAACCATCCTGTGTGTGACTCAAAGGGCGAACAATGCGCTATCTTCGTACGCACCGATAACCAGGAAGTTGTTTGGAAACCCGGCTCTGCGAGTGTCGCTTCGCACGTTGTTCTGTCATAGTCTTGTGTTGTCGGAGCTTTTGTACAATGCGCACGTCAGAATGCTGAAGGCTTGTGTTATGTGCGCGTGCTCGATGCTGTGTACATGCGTGTTGTGCGTCGAATATGTGATCGCGTGCATTTCGACGGAGCGGCGGGTTCGGACAGTCATGTCGGGGAGCATGCTGGCATGGTCAATAGATTACATTCTGTTGCAGAAGAGGCTTTTGTACCTTGCTCGTCTTTTTCGCTCCGATAGTCATGCGTTGCTTGCTTTGCTGTCTCAAGGGCGTGACCGAGAGGACGGGCCCCGTCAAGTGATGCCGGGGGTCAGACAAGTGAGGGCGGACTTGTCATCCTGCTACAGAGTGTCCACGGCGGCCCGAAATTGCCTTCCTGACCCTGCCGTGAATTCGAATCCCTGGCGGAGCATCATGGTTGACAGTGTTCAGCAGTGGGAGGACGTCGTTCATGGCATTCGTTTCTTTGCGTCTGTGTGTGATGCGTCGCGTGACACCATGAGCGGTAGTGGATTTGCCTCCCATTCTTGCATGCGTTGCACACGTTGTTGTGCCACGCGCCAGGCCATGTTGACGCACGCCCGGGTCAATCATGGCATGCGCACTGATCGGCGGTTGTATGCTGACGAAGATGGAGTGTGCAAAGCGTGCCACAAACAGTTCTCGACTCGACTCCGTCTCATAGCACACTGGTCGAATCCTCATTGGACCGCTTGCTGGCTGTGGGTCGTCGCCAGCACCTCACCCATGGATACCGATAGGATATCGCATGTAGACTCTGCAGACACATTCGCGTACAGAGCTGCGAGAAAGCGTAGCCACACGCGACCGCCTGTCAAACAGGCCCCGGGCGGCGCCTAATTAATCGTCTCGTCACATTTGCGTCCTCTGATGAGTTTGCGCACGCAAAAAACGACGACGACGAGGACGAGGAGGAGGAGGAGGAGGAGGAGGAGGAGGAGGAGGAGGAGGAGGAGGAGGAGGGGGGAGGAGGAGGAGGGGAGGAGGAGAGGAGGAGGAGGAGGACGAGGAAGACGAGGAGGAGGAGAAGGAGGAGGAGGAAAAGGAGGAGGAGGAGGAGGGGGGGGGGAGGAGGCGGAGGAGGAGGAGGAGGAGGAGGAGGAGGAGGAGGAGGAGGAGGAGGAGGAGGAGGAGGAGGAGGAGGAGGGGAGGAGGAGGAGGAGGAGGAGGAGGAGGAGGAGGAGGCAGAGGAGGAGGAGGAGGATGAGGAGGAGGAGGAGGAGGAGGAGGGAGGAGGAGGAGGAAGAGGAGGAGGAGGAAGAAGAGGAGGGGGAGGAGGAGGGAGGAGGAGGAGGAGGAGGAGGAGGAGGAGGAGGAGGAGGAGGAGGATGAGGGAAGGAGGAAGAGGAAGACCAGGCCCCCTCTGGCCCGCAGAGGCCTCGAGGAAGCCCAGCACCTCAAGGTCCAGGGTCGTGGATCGCGGCTTTCGGCTCTCTCTTTGGGCCGTTTGGTTCGGGGCTCGGGTTTTTCGTGGGAGGATCGAGGGTCGTCTGCGGGGTTGATGCTCGTGTCGACGACGATCATGCGGTGGATGGGTCCAACGCGAGGATCGAAAACACGAGACCAGCATCGAAACATCGAAAACACGAGCATCGAGATCGACATAAACATCGCAAAGGCAAGACAAATCTGCGCCTGTGCGAGCACCACAGGACGCCCAGGTGTCGGATGGGGCTGCGAGGAGGATCGATGGGGGTTCGAAGACCGAGGAGGTTCGGGGTCGGACGTCCTGCAGTCCAGCCGCAGGCTGCGGTGGCCGTGGCCCTCTTGCGGCGACTGCTTTTGCGCTGGTTTTCGAACAAAATGAGTCCCCAAATCCTCGCGTCGCGGAAGGATCGGGACGGGAAATTTATGGCCGTTGTCGGCCTCTGGGGACCCTTCTCGGGGCCCCGGGCTGTCAAAAAAGGACTCGGGTTGAAAAGCTGGCCTTGGAGAAGGGTCCACACCTCGAGGGGGCTACATCGCGAAACAATCAAGCTGTTGGATGTCCAGGGAGGAGGAGGAAGATCGGCCGATCGAGCATTGGGGCCAGTTCGTGGCTACTGCTCTGCTACTAGTGCGGCATAACGTTGAACAATGGTAGTTGGCCTTGCCGAGTGTCACTTTGTGGGAGGTTGCTCGCGCTACGTGGCGCTCTGGCCCTGCCTGCACCGGCTCTCCTCGCGCAAGGGTACGCGGGCAGGGCGGCGCCCGCTCCTTGCAGACGCCTGCTATCCAGCTGCCTCCGACTCTGTGTCGGAATCCTCTTCGTCGCTCTCGGTGTTGCGCTGCTCCTCTTCTACGCTGGCTGCGTATCCCTGCACGGTGCCGTGCGCCCCGGCGATCTCCCCCCTATGGCTCCCGTGCCGACCCGCTCGAAGACACCCCAGCGGGACCGCGCGGTGCCTGCCTTCTCGATACGCTCGTGGAACCTGGTGTACATCCACGGGGCCGTGACCACGTGGCCCTCCTCGTGTCGCCTCTCCACGGCGTCGTATACTCTTTTGGGAAAAGCGGACGGCATCTCGTGTGCCGCGTAGACCGTGTTACCTGCGCGCACATGCGTGCCCAGCGTCAAGTCCTGGTCGTCGCAATTCTGCTGCTCCTCGCGCGCCGCGGGGTCTTTTGTGCCCAGCATCTCGTCCTGGTCCGCGTAGCTCTGTTGTGGCTCGTGCGTCGCGTCGCCCTTGGTGCCCAGCGCCGCGTCCAGCTCTGTGAAGCTCCGCTGCTCCTAGTGCGTCGTGGCGTCCTTGGTGCACAGCGCCTACTCCAGTTCCGCGAAGCTCTGCTGCTCCTCTAGGGTCGCGGTGTCCTTGGTGCCCAGCGTCGCGTCATGGTCGGTGTCGTGCTGCTGCTAGCGCGCCTCGGAATTCCATTTGCCACGCAGTGTGCTTGGTTGCCGAATATCGCCCCCTGATCTGCGAAGCTCTGCTGCTCCTCGTGGGTTGCGGTGTCCTCTGTGCCCAGCACCTCGTCCTGGTCGCGGATGGGTCGCGGGTGGGTCGCGGGGTGGGTCGAAGGTGGTTCTCGGGGTGGATCGCGGGGTGGGTCGCGTGTGGGTCGCCGTCGGGTCGCTGGTGGGTCGCGGGTGGGACGACAACAACGGAACAAACCAAACCAAACCAACAAGAATCCGCACCGCGGGAACACACTTCAGCCACGCACTCGGGGACAGTGAAGCACCGCTCGGCCACCTTAATCTGATACATGTGTACATATGTATATACACACATGTGTGCGTGTCTATGTACATGTATGCCTATGGATATACGAACGTACACATATGTATGCATGTGTACATGTATATGTCGATGCCTAGGTATATGTGTATGAACATGTATCTGTATATGTATATGTAGATGTACCTGTATATTATATGTGTATGTATATGTGTGCACGTGTGTGCGCGATCCACAAATCCAGAATCAACAACGAAACACACAAACCAAACACAAGAATGACCACACTAACGACAAGTACCACAGAACAACATGAAACTTCCATGGACAATTGAACAAACAACCAACAAACAACGAATATCTATGCAAATCAAAATGTATACATATATAACTATATGTATACATAAGTACACCAAACAACGGGGAAGACGAAGACTGTCGAGTGTGCCTCCTCTTCACGCCCCCCCCCCACCACCACCAGGCGCGCAACTGCGCCGGCTGGTCGAGCGACTTCTCGGCGGTGGGCGTGGGCAGGACAGCCTGGCCACGACTTCTAGGGGGGAGCTGCGGTCCTCATTCCCCATGGGTGTCCCATCCGCTTCCACATTCGGCTCGGACGAGCGGGGGGGATTGGTAAAGGGGAGGCACACAGTCTGCATGCAGCCCGATTGGGCCCCGCCGCTGGGCGCTGTCCTCATGAGACGGCGCCTGCGGCGCGGGAGACGGCGCCAGGAAGACCAGGTTCACGCAACTCTCGCGCTAACCCCCCTTTGCTACTACCCCCCCCCCCCTCTCGTTGTTCGTCCGACCCCACACATGCGGCGTTCCAGAAACAGCCCTGCCTTCACGAATCGAAGGAGCTGCCATCTCTCTCTCTCTCTCTTTCTCTCTCTCTCTCTCTCTCTCTCGGCGGAATGTCGGCGGAGACTGGCGGATGTAATACGAGGCCAGCTCCGCCGTCGGAATGTCGGCGGAAGCCGGCGGATACCTCCCAAGAGATG
Organism: Prorocentrum cordatum; assembly: GCA_963575745.1. Lineage (NCBI taxonomy): Eukaryota > Dinophyceae > Prorocentrales > Prorocentraceae > Prorocentrum > Prorocentrum cordatum. The sequence goes on along the minus strand of CAUYUJ010011336.1, from coordinate 822,809 downwards.
ACAAGGTTTTTTGGTTCATGGTTTCCAGAACCCGCCACATCCCCAGCCATCCGCAGGGCCTCTTCGTTTAAATTGTAGTGCACCTTTAAGGCTTCTTGGCTTCAGGTTCTCATGCTACCTTGCAGTATGTCGTATTGCTCTCTGCCTTTTTCGCTTCCCCTTCGCTCGTCCTTGCTTCTGTCTTCTGCTGGCTTTCTCCCACTGCTGTGATATACTCGTATCACTTGTAATGCTGCGTGGTCCGTAATACGCTGTGTGTGAGGCTTCTGCCTGCTGGCTGTGTGTGATGATTTGACATGTCGCTGGTCGTTCGGACCGCTGGGGATACCCACACATCGCCGGTGCCTATTTTCCTTGGCCGCCTTTACTCCTGGTTCCTCCTCCTCTTCCTCCTCCTGCGCCTCCTCCTCCTCCGCCCCGCTCTCGGCTGGTGCCTACTTTGGCATTCTGGCGTCATTTAGAATCCTCATGTGCAGCGTCGGCCCTGACCCCTCTCGACTAGGGTTGCGGATCTGTACCCGTACGTTGCGATATTGTTTCACTTGGCTCGTTATGCGAACGGCACGCGCGTGAGCTAACTCCATGCAGAATTCTTTACGCTTCGCGTATCCCCACCAGCCCATCTCAAAACAGCAACTCTTGCGAAGCATGCCGACAGTCGTGTTTTTCAGGCGTGTTTCCGCTTGCCCCCGCATATCTCCCTTGTTCCTCCTTCCTCCCGCCTCCTTGTACATCCTCCTTGTGGTGGGAGCGGGAGAAGGACGAGGCGGAGGAGGAGGGAGAGAAAGCGCTCCCCGTGGTTTGAGTCGTTTGGGGTTTCTCGTCCTGGTGAGTCGTTCGGGCCCTTCTTCCTGGTGTGAGTCGTTCGGGCTCTTCGTGGTGTGAGTCGTTCGGGCTCTTCGTCCTGGTGTGAGTCGTTCGGGCTTCTCGTGGTGTGAGTTGTTCGGGCCCCTCGTCCTGGTGTGAGTCGTTCGGGCCCCTCCTCCTGGTGTGACTCGTTCGGGCTCCTCGTGGTGTGAGTCGTTCGGGGCCCTCGTCGTGGTGTGCGTCGTTCGGGCTCCTCGTGGTGTGAGTCGTTCGGGCGCCTCGTCCTGGTGTGAGTCGTTCGGGCCCCTCCTTCTGGAGGGGCACGAACGACTCACACCAGACGAGGCGTCCGAACGACTCACACCACGAGGAGCCCGAAAGACTACACAGCACGACGAGGGCGGCCCGAAACGACTCACACCACGAGGAGCCCGAACGAGTCACACCGGAGGAGGGAGCGGCCGGAACGACTCACACCAGGACGAGGGGCCCCCGGAACGAACAACTACACACCACGAGAAGCCCGAACGACCTCACACTCAGGACGAAGAGACCATGGCTGCTGCGCACCCACGTAAATCCGAACTACTCACACAGGAAGATGGGCCCGAACGACTCACACCAGGACGAGAAACCCCAAACGACTCAAACCACGAGGAGCTCTTTCTCTCCCTCCTCCTCCGCCTCGTCCTTCTCCCGCTCCCACCACAAGGAGGATGTACAAGGAGGCGGGAGGAAGGAGGAACAGGGGAGATATGCGGGGGCAGGCGGAAACACGCCTGAAAAACACGACTGTCGGCATGCTTCGCAAGAGTTGCTGTTTTGAGATGGGCTGGTGGGGATACGCGAAGCGTAAAGAATTCTGCATGGAGTTAGCTCACGCGCGTGCCGTTCGCATAACGAGCCAAGTGAAACAATATCGCAACGTACGGGTACAGATCCGCAACCCTAGTCGAGAGGGGTCAGGGCCGACGCTGCACATGAGGATTCTAAATGACGCCAGAATGCCAAAGTAGGCACCAGCCGAGAGCGGGGCGGAGGAGGAGGAGGCGCAGGAGGAGGAAGAGGAGGAGGAACCAGGAGTAAAGGCGGCCAAGGAAAATAGGCACCGGCGATGTGTGGGTATCCCCAGCGGTCCGAACGACCAGCGACATGTCAAATCATCACACACAGCCAGCAGGCAGAAGCCTCACACACAGCGTATTACGGACCACGCAGCATTACAAGTGATACGAGTATATCACAGCAGTGGGAGAAAGCCAGCAGAAGACAGAAGCAAGGACGAGCGAAGGGGAAGCGAAAAAGGCAGAGAGCAATACGACATACTGCAAGGTAGCATGAGAACCTGAAGCCAAGAAGCCTTAAAGGTGCACTACAATTTAAACGAAGAGGCCCTGCGGATGGCTGGGGATGTGGCGGGTTCTGGAAACCATGAACCAAAAAACCTTGTCATCTCTTGGGAGGTATCCGCCGGCTTCCGCCGACATTCCGACGGCGGAGCTGGCCTCGTATTACATCCGCCAGTCTCCGCCGACATTCCGCCGAGAGAGAGAGAGAGAGAGAGAGAAAGAGAGAGAGAGAGAGATGGCAGCTCCTTCGATTCGTGAAGGCAGGGCTGTTTCTGGAACGCCGCATGTGTGGGGTCGGACGAACAACGAGAGGGGGGGGGGGGTAGTAGCAAAGGGGGGTTAGCGCGAGAGTTGCGTGAACCTGGTCTTCCTGGCGCCGTCTCCCGCGCCGCAGGCGCCGTCTCATGAGGACAGCGCCCAGCGGCGGGGCCCAATCGGGCTGCATGCAGACTGTGTGCCTCCCCTTTACCAATCCCCCCCGCTCGTCCGAGCCGAATGTGGAAGCGGATGGGACACCCATGGGGAATGAGGACCGCAGCTCCCCCCTAGAAGTCGTGGCCAGGCTGTCCTGCCCACGCCCACCGCCGAGAAGTCGCTCGACCAGCCGGCGCAGTTGCGCGCCTGGTGGTGGTGGGGGGGGGGCGTGAAGAGGAGGCACACTCGACAGTCTTCGTCTTCCCCGTTGTTTGGTGTACTTATGTATACATATAGTTATATATGTATACATTTTGATTTGCATAGATATTCGTTGTTTGTTGGTTGTTTGTTCAATTGTCCATGGAAGTTTCATGTTGTTCTGTGGTACTTGTCGTTAGTGTGGTCATTCTTGTGTTTGGTTTGTGTGTTTCGTTGTTGATTCTGGATTTGTGGATCGCGCACACACGTGCACACATATACATACACATATAATATACAGGTACATCTACATATACATATACAGATACATGTTCATACACATATACCTAGGCATCGACATATACATGTACACATGCATACATATGTGTACGTTCGTATATCCATAGGCATACATGTACATAGACACGCACACATGTGTGTATATACATATGTACACATGTATCAGATTAAGGTGGCCGAGCGGTGCTTCACTGTCCCCGAGTGCGTGGCTGAAGTGTGTTCCCGCGGTGCGGATTCTTGTTGGTTTGGTTTGGTTTGTTCCGTTGTTGTCGTCCCACCCGCGACCCACCAGCGACCCGACGGCGACCCACACGCGACCCACCCCGCGATCCACCCCGAGAACCACCTTCGACCCACCCCGCGACCCACCCGCGACCCATCCGCGACCCACCCCGCGACCCACCCTGCGACCTAGTTACCCCACGGCCCACCCCGCGACCCACCCCGCGACCCACCAGCGATCCACCCCACGACCCACCCCACGACCCACCCGCGACCCACCCGCGACCCACCCCGCGACCCACCCGCGACCCACCCCGCGACCCACCCGCGACTCATCCGCGACTCACCCCGCGACCCACGTCGCGACCCACCCGCGACCCACCCCGCGACCCACCCCGCGACCCACCCGCGACCCACCCGCGCGACCCACCAACGACCCACCCGCGCCCTCCCGCGACCCACCCGCGACCCACCCCGCGACCCACCAGCGACCCACCCGCGACCTACCCCGCGACCCACCCGCGACCCACTCCGCGACCCATGCGCAATGGTCTGCGGACCGATCTTGACCGGATCCGGATTTTGTTATGGAAACTTTTCTTGCATCAAGAGAAAAGTCCTTCAGGGAAGGGGAGGGACGGAGGGGGAGGGAAAAGGGTCGGATCTAAGATCGAGGTTTTTGGCTCTTTCTCTCTCTGGCCCTCTTTGGGCCCCTGGAGGCCTCCTGGGGGAGGCACGGATAGAGGCTTTGAGGGTTCCGAGGGTGGCCTGGGCGGCATCGGGGGATCTCTGAGAGGCCCCTGGCCGTGGTCACGAGCGGAGCTCCTCCCCCAAAAGCCCCGAGAGGGCCGACCAACTTCAAGATCCTCCTCCCGCGGCGCCAGAAGGATGGTTGAGCGAAGGGGGCCTTCTCCCCCCGCTCCCCCCCGCTCTCCTCCTCCTGCTCCTCCTCCGTCCTCCTCCTCGCCATCCTGGTACGCGGGTGGACCGAGGGGGGTAACCCGCAGCAGAATTTTGTGGTCGCGGCGCCGCTGGACGCGCGGCACGGGAGAGTCGAGGTTGGAGCACAACGTAGCGAATTGCGGCGGGCAGGCGGAGGACCTTCAAAGCGAGCGGGGAGCGTCTTAGAAACTCTCTCCTGCCTTCTGACTCAGACGTCCGGTGTCTTGTTTTCATGCGGTGCCCCCTCCTCCTCCCCCCACCTCTTCGTCTGTTTTCGTCCTCCTCGTCCTTTTCTTTGTCGTCCTCCTCCGTCCCTTTACTTTCTTGATAGCTCCTGTCTGTCGCATCCCCAGACGTGCTGGTCGGGCGGGCCAGGCGTTTCGCCTGAAAAGTCCTCACCATGTATAACCCCGATTTCACGGATGGAGGGCGAGTGGTTTTCAACATGTGGCTCTCGCTTTTGCGCTGCGCCGCGTGCTTTCGTTTTGAACGTTTGCAGAAGTTCCAAACATTCGCATGGAGGCCCAAGACGAATGTTCTGGCGCAGTTGAGGGTTCTCAGGATGCAACACTTAGTTGCTTCGCTGCTTTGAGGTTCCACGAGTGGCGTTCTGGCGCGATTCACGATTGTCAGGGCGCAACATTCATGTTGATTCGCGGCGCTGAAGTCCCAGGAATGGCGTTTTGGTGTGATTGAGGATTCTCGGATGCTTGTCTTTCAAAGGGGCACTTCCCATGAGAACGATAACAAGCTTGTAAGGACCTATGAAGAGGGAACTTAGAGGGACGGTTGATTGCAACATCGTTGATACGTCTTGGGTTTGCACTGGTCCTCGTCCTCCTCCTCGTCCTCCTCTTCCCCCCATACATCATGCTCCGTGCTTTTTTCCCGTCGTGACTCCAGTCTGGACCCCTTCCCCGCCGGTTTTGCTTCATGCATATTTTCTTGACGGCCTCGGGGCCCAGAAAAAAAAACTTCCGTGGGGAAACGGCCAGACAACGCAGCTTGTTTGCAAGCCGCTGGATGTCTGGGAAAGAAGCCTTCTCCGAAGCCCTCCGATCCCCTCGAAAAAGTGCCCCACCTCACTAGAGCACCCCATCCCTCGCTCTGGCCCCCTGCGGTGCGCTCTGCTGGCAGCAGAGGTCGCAGGAGGGGTGAGGGGCGAGGGAGGGGCCATGACCCGAACATGGGAAGAAACACCTTTCGAGGCTGGATCCTGGATCCTCGAACCTCGAGCCGAGAGCGGCCGAGTGCAGGAGCGCCCCCCCTGGGCATGAGTGGCCTTCGGTGTGCGGCTTGCTGGCCGCTGCACGCGGTGCGACATCAGACAGCATCGGCGTGCGTGCTTGTGAGGGGCAACCGAACGTGGGGGGGGCTCAGAGGGGGGAGCAGGCTCAGAGGGAGACGCATCGACCCCCACGCCCATTGATCGCCGATAGCGTCCGAAGTCAACCCGCACTGCCCAGAAACGTATGGATTCGCTATCGGGGGCCTGTCGCCGATTTGTCGGCGGCGGGATCGCCGATTCCAGGCTGATGCTTCCCCCCTTCGAGCCAATCCCCCCGGACGCTGCCCCTGAGCTTGGGCTTGGCCCCTCCGCGAGGCCAGCCAGGGCATGGCGCACCCGGAGTTGGTAAGACATGATCTGGACACAAAAAACTGGCAATGTGCTCGACAACAGATTGTGGACCCCACCTGGCCCTGCAAGAGGGGGCCGATGAGCTACTTCGGCGGACCGCTGGGCCCAGCCCGCGGCCCAGCTCACGCCGGCGCCAGGCGCAAGTGAACATCGCCCGACGGCGGCGCCACCGGAGGGCTCTCCGGCGAAGGTCCGCTCGGCCGTCTGGCCACCGGCTCGGGCCTCTGGCGGGCGCTCGGGACGGCCTGGGCACCTCCAGGGGGCCCTCTGCGAGGCGCAGCTGGCAGAACGCGCGCACCCAGAGGACCACTCCGCTCGGTGTTCTGGACAAAGGGATCAGACGATTCGGGCACCCCCAGGAGGCTCTCGTCGAGGCGCGGCTGCTGGAGCGCGCGCACCCAAGGCCACTCACGCGAGGGGGCGCTCGGTCGTCTGGCCAGAGGCTCGAGCCTCCCTCGGCAATTCAAAATGGCTCGGGCACCCCCAGAAGACTCTCGGCGAGGCGCGGCTGCTGGAACGCATCCCAAGGAAGGAAGTACTGAAAGGACCAGCGGAGACGTCCAAAACGTGTGGCCGCGCACCCAAAAGTCACTCCGGCGAAAGGCCGCTCTTATGAATCGAATGTCCGGAGAGGTTGGATAGGGCCAGTGGGCCAAGTGTCCCCCATTACGAAAGCCCGGATGTACTCGTGCGCGCGGGCCAGCATTCGCGACGTCGGCGCTGTTCGCAAAGGTGAGCCCGGGAACACCGGGCAGAGGGCCCTGGCCGAAATCGGCGCGTTCCTCCACAACGCCGACCACGTCATCGCCTATGTGTCGCCGTGCTGTTTGTTCTCGACGCGCCCAAACGGAGTACGCCGACACCACGGCAAACCCATGGCAAGCCCTGCGCCCCGCACCCCAAGAGGACGCAGCCGGCACCGCGGCAAACCCCACGGCGAAGCCGCCGCGCCCGAGGCGGCGTCTGCCCTGGTGGCCGACGCGCCCTCTCAGAGACGCAAGGCCGCGCGTCGGAACAGACGGCACGTCGGCACAAACGGCGCGTGATTCCAACTGGCCGATCCTGTGGCCACGCGGCGAGGAGGAGGAGGAGGAGGAGGAGGAGGAGGAGGAGGAGGCGGAGCGTACCTGGGGGAGGTCGTCGTCACTCTACTCATCTGCATGCCCTCCGTGCCGCTCTCCCTGCAAGAGCACACGGCAGGGGCCTTCACAATGTTGTGGCGGCCTGCTTGCAGTCAGGGGGCCCGAAAAGGAGGCCTGCTCCGCTGCAGACAGCACCCTGATCCCTGCACAGTTGCGGGGCATATCATAATCCACGAATCGAAACAGGGTGAGGTGGGGCGGGGACGAGGCATCATCGGAGCGAAGGGAACGAGGGGGAGAGGGAGCCGACTCTGGCGAGGCTGGAGTTTGAGGCCCGCCTGCAAACATGGCCTGCTCTTCGGCAGTGATCATCCTGATCCCACTGGGATCGCGGGGCAAATCATAATCAACGAACTGAAATTCAATGAGCTCATCATCGCGACAGGGATTGGGCACTGAGGGGGGATCAGGAGGGATCGAGGAGAGAGATGGCTGAGGCGACGCAAGCAATGGGAGACCTATTACCTCAGAGCCCCGAGCCTCATTCATGGGGTCGTCCTCCTCGTTGGCTCGGCGGGCCGCTTCGATTGCCTCACGCAGGGTGGGCCGACGAAGAAGTGCCAGCTGCTGTCGTCCACGAAGAGGGAGCCTCAGCGCGATCTGCGCAGCAGGGACCAGCTCCAGCGCCCGTGCGTAGGTCGGCGGGGAACTGTGCCGTGCCGCCATCAGCCGATAATGGTGGTAGCAGGCAATGAGGGAGGCCGGAGTCGGCCCCAAAAGCCCAAGTCGATGCCGTATCTCGCCAGGGAGATCTTCACGAAGAATGAGGGCGCCGAAGTGCGCACACCGATAGCACTCCACCAGATAATGTCGCATAGTATCGGGACCTCCACACCCATAGATACACCACGCCTCTCGCTGCATACGTCGGTGAGTAATCCATCCCCCGAGGTACGACCGCACACAAATGAACGCCCACGATGCGGGCATGAGCTGCAGCTGACTGATGACCGTGGGCCAGCACACATTACGAATACCAAAGTGCTTCTGCGCACGGGCGGCGAGTAGCTCCTGGAGTCTGTCAGGGAAGACCGCCCGCTGGAAGATGTCGGTGAAAGCCGCCTGCCACTTGGGTGCTCGAGAAGGTGACACGCCTTGACCTTCCGCTGGCTCCGCAACACGACGGGCGAGGCTCCATGGGAGCTGACAGGGAGTGGGTCCAGCACGAAAAAACTCGATCACCTCGTCGGGGACAGAGGAGTCGCCGCTTCGCCAGAGACTTAATGCCATTTGTCCTCCCGCTCTCAGCAGTTGGGACGATGGAAAGCCCTTCGCTGCCTCTTCCAAACGGCAGGCAAAAGGTGGGGCCAACCAGAAGTTCGGAGCCAGGACGTCACTGGTAGCTTGGGAGAACGTGCCATATTCCCAAAGAAGATCACGATGTCGTTGCAACTGCAAGCGCCATGTCGAACATGTGATCAGAGCCGCACGAAGACGCGCAGCGGCAGCGATGCAGAAGATCGAGCTGAACCTCGGGCCATTCACCGTGCTCAGCGCGAAGCAGTCACCAGTCCGAAGCATACTAGCGGGAGCGCGCATAATGCGGGCAAGCAGAAAGCGCTGCTGTTGCCCAACCCGCCAATGAAGAGGAACCAGCTGAGCAACGTGCGACAGCGTGGGAGCGGCTCTTTGACGATATAGCGCGGCAGCCGTGGAGAGAGCTGCGCCCTGTGACGAAATTGCGGTAGTGCGAATAGCATGCTTGAGAACAGGAGTCGACCATTGACTGTCATCTGTGGCTCCAGGCCCAATCTGAAAGCCAAGATAAGTGCACACAGGAGCAATTGCGAAATCTGCCCATGCGGGGTCGGCTCCCACAAGTTGGCGTCGAAGTAGGGCTCCGTGTTCGGGCATAGATGGGTCACGCAGAGGTATCACATTGCATTTTGCAGGCTTAAGTCGTAGCTGAGCAAACCTCGAAGCATGTCGAAATACTCGAGCCAAACGTGGATACGCCCTGTTATGGAAGATGACTGCCCCAAGATCGTCTGCACAGGCACGAATGACACCCAGGAGACGCCCCCGTGCGACCAAACAATGTTCTAAGTCCAGGAGAAACGGATTGCTCGCGACGACATAAAGCGAACCACTCAACGGACAGCCCTGAAGCACCCCCGAGTTCATGTGGTATAAGTACGTCGGGGAGTCGCTAACGAAGTAGCATGGAGTGCAGTGGTAAAGGGAGCGGAGAGCGCGAACCAGAGGAGCAGGAATCCGAAGTCGGGCGAGACATTGGAATAGCCACTCCTGGGATACCGATGGGAAGGCCTGGGCGAAGTCAAATGCAGTCAATGACGGAGCTTGGGAGGATACAGCAGACATAATACTAGCCGAACGAGCGTAGAGATCCAAATCGACAATATTATCCAAGAAGTTGCGCCTCCGAATAAAGCCCCGTTGTGACGGGGCCCCGATCTTCTGCGTGATCCAGCTCATAGTCTGGTTCAGTACACTGCACACCACTTTATTCGAGGAGTTCTTGAGTCCCAACGGGCGGGTATCACCAGGGGCCCGTACAACGCCACCATCGTCGGGATCATGGGAGGGAGCCTTTGGGTCCTTGGGGAGGAAGACGGCCAGCAGCGCTGTGAAATTGGAAGGCATGAAATTCCCAAGAGCAATCCAGCGAAGAACTTCAAGAAGGACCCTAGACCCCGAACCACATCTCCAGGCCGCATAGTGAAGCCCGTCGGGGCCAGGAGCGGACCAGTTCGACTGCTTAAGTGCACGTTCTACATCGCGAAGGACGGGCGGGCGTACATCTGAGAAGTCCTCTGAGCTGCTGAATCTGTCTATGTATTTCTTGGCGATGGAAGGGACGGAGTGGGTCTTGGAGAAAACAGGGCCCCAATATGAAGCCAAAGCGTCCACCATCGGGGACTGGGAAGGAGGTGCAGGTTCCGCCGCCAATGAGCCACCCGCCAGCATCTCCGAAACCGAAATCATCTCAGTGGCCGTGACCGATGCTAAATACTTACGCCGAGAAAGTGGGTTCCATAACTGGGCAGATCGAATGATAGCACGACGACGCCCAGCCAGACGAACCCTGACCGTGTTAGATGACGACTGGTTGATCTCTGACTCAAGAGCTTTCCGACGAGATTCAGCTTCTTGCCGCTGCCATAAACTATGAAGATCATGGAAGCCACCGGGATCGATGAAAGACACATCCTCACCATCTACACTTATGAGCCTCTGCGTCCAGGGGTGCTGGAAGAGAAGAACTCGTGCAAGACGGGCGTCACCACGCCAGACACATCGTGCAACCGAACGAGAAATCATAGCCCGAGAGGTCAGAGAGGATGGCGCAGCACGGCAGATGGCATTGCGTGCAAGAAGCCCAGCAGCTTGTCGAACAGCGGTGGCAGCAGCGAGCATTCGCGGCGGGTCGAAAGCAAGATCTTCAATGCCCACCTGGGCTTCCATATGGGAGACCAACTGAGCATAAATCTTGTCTTTGTACACCCACCGCGGGAGGGGCCTCTGACGTTTGTTTCTAGTGTGATCCCGAGGGCGCCAGACGATCTCCAGAGGCGAGTGGTCCGAAATACCTCGGTGGGCCAACTCATGAGGTTCGTCGCGGACCGATACTAGCTGAGCCGTTTGACACAGAAGCCATGGTGGGGATGCGACAAAGAGACGATCGATTTTGGACTCACAGGCAGTCGAGGCGTGCCAATGGGTTGGCGCCTCCGAGGCGAGCTCCGTCATGTCCCTGAAGATCTTCCGCCAGCTCGAGTCGCCAAGACGGTGCGTCCTCGTAGAGCCAACCCGCAGGGTGGAGTCGCCACGCTGGTCCCCGCCCGCGTGCAAGGATGCTGATGTGGGCTGCCCCCTCTGCGAGCCTTCCGTCGACGCAGTACTGGGGGAGGCTGCCGACGGGGGAGAAGCTGAAAGAGACGACGCCGAAGAAGGGGTCTGACTCGGAGAACATGGCCCAGAAGGTGAAGTACAGGTGGCCACTGTTGTCCTCGACGATGCCGAACTCGGAGAGCATGTGGCCGTGGGGTTGCGACTTTGCAGGGCTGAATCCTGCCCCCCGCGGCCCGACGAACATGGAGTGCAGGTGTGCCCCTCGCCACGATGGTGTTCGATAGGCGTCGCGGGAATGTTGAAGTCGCCTGTGAGGATAACAGTGAACTTCATCGGATCATCCCGCACTCTTCGAAGTTGCGATTGAACACATGTCTGAATCTCCTTCAGGCCGTCGGCGTTGATGGCAAAATTGTGCACGTTCCAGTGGTAGATAGTGAAGTCGGCCTCTGAATTATGTATAGTAACCAGCAGCACCCGACCAGCGACGAAGCTCTTCCCCTCGGCTCGAACGCTTGGGTGCTTTGGAACGAGGGTGGCGACACCTCCAGTCCGAGGCGTCACCGACTCAGAAACGAAGCAAGAGTGCGTCGTACAGTGAATCCTCTGAAGAGCTTCTTCCATGGCACGTTCACCACCGTGGATCTCCTGTAACGCCACTACCTTGCCAGCCCCCATCAGTTTGCTCAGGTAGCTGAGCTTCCTGCTCAAAATCGCTGGTCTGTAGTGTAACAGGGCCCCCGTGTTCCAGGTCGTGAATGCCAGAAATCCCACACCAAACACTTCGTTACCCACTCCACCGTACTTCACGTGTGTCGAAGACCTGGCGAGCAAGCTCATTGGCCTCATCCCTGGACAAGCCAGCGTCGGCCAGTGCAGGGAGATTCCATTCCACCTTCGGCGTTCTGCTTGCAGGTAAAGGGAGCACCCGCACCAAGGGCTCCCACTTGGCCAGAAGTTGACCATTGTCCTTGTCGAGGAATGTACGGATGCCACGGTCGGTGAGACCCCGTTGCAGCTTCTTGCAGGCAATCTCTGTGGCAACCATCTTTTTGTTCTTGTCCGCGGAGATATGGATCGGCACCGACTCAGTGCCCACGTCAACATGGAATGCACGCCACGACCCATTTGGCAGTCGGAGCTGCTGCTGGGCCTGACTCCTTCTCGATGAACGGGTTGCTTCCATGGGGCCTTGAAATGCAAGAGTAAAAGATTTGGTGACGTCATCTCCATGCAGTTCCACACCGTCCCCGAGAGGGACGTTTGCTTCGGTGAGCCAAGGAGCCAGGGCCGCCGCCACAGCATTCTTAGCCACAGCAGAGGGTGCCCGCACCGTGAGGATGGAGAGGTCCACTTCCCTGTCCCACTCTGGGTTCGGTACAACGGGAGGACGCGGCTTCGCCTTTGCCAGGTCGAGCTCTTTTTCCAGATGCGATAGCCGGTGAGCGATGCCCGCCACAGTGCTGTCGAGCAGGTCCGACCGAGCACGCTGTGCATGGACTTCACCGTCGACACGTCGTAGCTGCTGGTTGAAGCGCTCCTCATACTTCTCCATGAGTGGGACCGTGGCCGCGCTGAGCGCGGCAGGGAGCTGTGCCAGGATGGTCTCCATCGCTTTCTGTGTGAAAGCTTGCATGGCCTCTGCTTGAAATGAGTCCGAAGATTGAGCAACGTGTCCGACAGCATCATGAGATGTGGTTCCATTGGACGCAGCCGCCGTCGCCCAGGGATCAGGCGCACGGCCGTCCGCAGAAGTGCCAGGAGTCGCCCATGGCCTTGAGACTGGTGGAGTCGGCCAGGGTGATGGGGAGGGCGAGGCCGTCGCTCCCCCAGTTGCATGAGGGGCCAGGGCTTGCGCCTCGCCAGCTGGTAAGGGGGTGGCGATGCCAAAGTGCTGTGTCCCGCAAGAGCTGTCGACGATGACGGGGGAGGCGCCACGGCCAGCACTGCGGGAACGCCGAGAGCCCTCAGCCGACGCATCACTGGCGGCGGGGAGGTAGCGGTCCCGAGTCCGAATGCGATCACGTTCGCGACCATCAGGGGCACCATGAGAATCCCGAAGATCACGCAGCCGAGCCGAGGGTGAGGAGGCACGCGGGGTGGATGATGCAGAACGTGATGAGGCCGTCGTCGCCCGCCGTTCTTCCTTCGCCTTGCGAGCCTTTCGTTCATGACGACTGCCGCCCATGAGCACCTGCACACCCTAAGAACGAGGAGACTCAAGACGGCAGCGCGGAGCTCCCCGTCCAGGTCCTGAGAGAGGATGTCGGGCTGAACAGCCCTGGCACTGCCGCGGACTAGCGGTATCCACTCGTTCCCCTGCGGAACTCAACATCTTGAGCCAAAATGGCTACGGAGGAGGAGGAGGAGGAGGAGGAGGAGGAGGAGGCGGGCGCCCCCTGGGCGCCCGCACGCGGAACATGTACTCGGTGTCTGGGCTCAGCCCGCCGACGCTGGCGGCCCAGCGCTGGCCGCTGCGCCAGTCGCCCATGCGCTTCGGGACCACCTCCTCCCACCTGCGAGGGGGAGGATTCTTTATATAACACCCACGCAAATGCAGTCCGCGTGCACCCCTAGAGGAGGGCCAGCCCTCTGGGGGGTGACCGTGACTTCCGCGGCGACATAATGACAGCAAGCCGAGAGAGGAGCCAGACCGGCTCACACGCAACAGCACTGAGACGAGGGCGACGACAGCACAAGCACAGTAGCGGGAAGGATCGTCCTGATGATGCGGGCCATCCTTTAGCCCCCTGCACGCCGGCGGCGACGGAGTGGCTCAGCCTATGTTGGACTCCTCGCAAGCAGCGTCGGCTCCCTCACGCCGGCGTTGGGTCCTCTCCCAATTCCACCAGCGCCTCACGGGAACTAAAACCGTGCAGTTGGGCGACTCGGGAAGCGTCAACGCAAGGCAAACTCACACGCCAGAACTCCGCTCCGTAACCGCGTCGGCCGATGCGGATGAACCTACAGCCACGCCGTTGAGGACAAAAGAGGATGATGATGAGAAGGCGTGAGGACGAGGGAGGAGGATGAGGAGCAGGAAGACGAACAGAAGGAGGAGGGGGAGGAGGGGGAGGAGGGGGAGGAGGGGGAGGACTAGGTCAAACGCAGGATGCATCAACGATGCTGCAATGAACCCTGCAATCCCCAAGCGACCTCCTCGTAAGACCACAGAAGTCTGCCTTTTCCCTGGATGAAGACCCCGCTGCGACAGACGCAGCCTGTGGGCCTGCCGTTCAGGCGAGAGCCCCGTGGCCCCGTGTGGAAGAGGAGCTGCCCTGCATCCGTGCTAGCGGGCTGAGGTGGCTGCGTGACTCCGCACCTTCTGAGGCATACTGCCCAGCGAAGCGTCCAACGAGAGCCCCCTTCTAAAAAAAGGAGGCGTCGCACCCCCCCACCACCCGTGTGTCTGCTGCACGAGGAGATGGGCGAGGAGGGAGGGAGAACGAGGAGAGGGGCGAGGAGGGGAAGGACGAGGACAGGTAAGACGATGGGGAGGGGGGCAACACGAGGAGGAGGGCGAGGAGGGAGAGCGAGGGGGAGGGCGAGGAGTGGAGGGACGCGGAGGGGGAGGACGAGTATTGCCAGCCAAGAGCGTTTTTTGCTTGTTTAGAAGACGTTGTTTTTTTGGGGGGGGGGGGGGACGGGGGGGAGTGATGATGATGCTGATGATGATGAACATGATGATGATGATGATGATGATGATGATGATGATGATGATGATGATGATGACGATGACGATGACGATGATTATGATGAGGATGGCGAGGATGATGATGATGATGATGATGAGGAGGATGGCGAGGATGATGATGATGATGATGAGGAGGATGGCGAGGATGATGATGATGATGATGATGATGATGATGATGATGCTGCTGATGATGATGATGAGGATGATGATCATGATGATGATGATGATGATGATGATGACGATGATGATGATGATGATGATGATGATGATGATGATGATGATGATGCTGATGAGGATGAAGACCTTATGCGGTTGGCCCTCTGCCGTCGGTTTTGAGCGACCGGTCCCGAGCGAGAGCTCCATCCTTGGAGAGGGACCGCCCTCCGTCCGTGCAGCTGCCATATCAGACACACGTCCCAGGATTCTCCGTACTTCTCTGTAGACTCTGGACGTTCGTCTTTCCCTCCACTTCCAATCGTTTCCATATTTTCGTGGGAATCGACGATTGCATGTGTCTGTTTACTTTTCCCCTCTGAGATAGATGCCATCAAGCTTCTGGCCTCTGCATTCGTGAAAGACTTGGCGAGATCCCCATAGTGAAAACGAGTCGTCCTGTCTCTGTAGGTGCTGCAGACTTTTCGAACATATACGTCCAACTTTTTTGAAAGACGAGCCGGCGCCCAAGACGAACGCTCGCGGCGCTAGGGGGAGAGCTCCAGTCACAAAACGACCACCCATCCATCCCTTTAACTATTGTAAGCTTTAGTGCGAGTGTGCCAGGCGCCTAGGCGAGAGCCTCGTAGCTGCTGCAAGCTCTTCAGACGAATGTGCGCGGCGCCATAACGAGAGCCCCGTTTTGTAAGCGGCTGGTCTTCCATCCTGACCGTTGCAGGTTTTTCAAACGATTGCGTGAGGCGCTGAAGCAAATCAATTTTGAGAACGCCTGGCCCTGCATCACTGTAGCTCCGGCAGATCTACATGCTTCGGGATGTTGAGCCGCTCGGACGTCTCAGGCGAAACGCCCAGACCGGCCTACGGACACGTAAGGTGGTCTGGCAGGGGGGAGTTACCGAAAAGGAAAGCGGGTGCAGGAGGAGGGAGAAGGATGGTGGCGATGATGATGCTGATGCCGATGAGGATTACGATGATGATGCTGCTCATGCTGCTGATGATGATGAGGATGAGGACGACGATGATGATGCTGCTGATGATGATGAGGATGAGGATGCTGCTAATGCTGCTGCTGCTGATGATGACGATGATGCTGAACATGATGTTGATGATGATAATGATGATGCTGCTGATAATGATGATGATGATGATGCTGATGATGATGATGATGATGATGATGGTCATGATAATGCTGCTGCTGATGATGAGGACGAGCAGGAGGGATGCGAAGGAGGGAGGGGAGGAAGGGGAGAAGAGGAGGGATGAGGATGAGGATCCCTCTGGGGGCTGCTTGTGGGCCACGGCTGGACACAACCCCAGACATTGGTCGGGATGGCGTCCAGAAGGAGCCTGGGGACTGTAAACAAGCGAATAAATAATGAAGGGTGCGAGGCGCCCGTGCATCGTTGAGTCTGCGGGGCCTCCCCGCCCGCGCGCGGGGCGGTCGGCAGAGCGGCCGTCGAAGTCGTGGTGCGTGAGCGTGCGGGCAGACGAGGGGGGGGAGGCGGACCAGAGCAAACCCACTATGCATAAACGATGCTGTCATGCAGAAACAGGGAACGGGCTTGCCAGCAGAGGCCAACGACAACTTCGTATCCCCCGATGGCCCTCGGGGCCCATAGAAGGGCAGGGGCGCCCCAGGAAACTCAAAGCTCGACGACGAACGTGGTCCTAATTTTCTTATAGCAAGAGCTGCCCGCTGTACGCCCTACCGTCCCCAAGCGCACTCCCCACGTGCCCCTGCACGCCTCCGTTTCACTGCGGGGCGCGCCCCCTTTCGAAAAGGGACTGCCATGAGTGACGCGACGAAGTGGGACCATTGCGTGCGCTTTGAATGTCCAGCGAACAGGCCCGATTTGAAAATTACCCGCCTTCCATCCCGTTCAGTGTCGCACGCTGTCTTACGTCGGGGTGGAAGTTCTGCGGACGTGTCAAGCCAAGATACTTTTGAACAAGATCCACCCTCCATCCTGGTAGTTGCTTCGAAATTTAACTCTTCGGGCCGCAGGCTCTGAGGATATCTCAACTGACAAGTCATCTTGATCACAAGGCCTGCCCTTCGCCAGAGTGACACTTGAAACGTTTAAAACAAATATGCGCGGCGCAGAGGCGAAACCACACTTTGAAAACGTCCTGCCCTCCATCCGTGTAGCGGCTGGGTTTTCAAAGTTCAGGGGCCATAAGCCGTTAGGAAAGCTGAAGCGAACCTCCCAGATCGCTTGGGCAGGAATAAGATCAACTCTTTGCATCGTCTGAGTGTTTTTGGATTTCCTGGATGTTTCTGGCCTTGTGGCGTGTTCCATCAGCTGCGCCTCGTCGCAGAAGGAGGATGCGACGTAACCGTGATTGTCTGTCTGTGGCCGCACATCGACCTCTGTGCCGCTCGGGTGGATGCAGAGTGACAGCGTGGGTGGCGTCAGGGTCTCTTCTGCACCAATCCCCGTTGCCACTTGCGCCGCCTGTGGAGCCCGCGTCAGCGCGCATGGCAGGCCTGATTGAACAATAGGGCCCATCTCTCAGAAGACCTCGCCGCAGAGCTGAACAACAAGAACCACATAACGAACCGTGGTGACTACCGTGCTCAGCAGCGGGAGAGCACGGCGCGGGGCTGGCCACGCGAAAAAGTCCTTCCCTCAGAAGAAACGCGGCGGAACACAATTCCGGGATATAGCTTTTGATGTACGTATCGGTGGAGTGCTGGGCAGCGGCGCCTCCTCTGCGCCGCTAGCACAGCGAGTGGCGGTCTCTCTGTGGCCGCGCCTCGACCTCCGCGCCGCTCGGGCGGGTGCAGGAGGGGAAAGGGGGGCCCCGCAAGTGGCGCTGGGGCGAAGGGGTCTTTTGAAGCCGAATCCCGCTGCCACTTTCGTCCGCTGCAGTGCCCGCGACGGCGCGCGGGACGAGCCCGATTGGGCAGCGCGGCCAAGCTGGCAAACATATTCGCTGCGAGCGAGGCATGCGAATATTCAGTGATGAATGCTGGGGCCATGCTGCAGCCCGCGATGATCTCTCTGGCGGCCAGCAGGGCTCCCCGCCGCGACGCCCGAGAGACGGTCGCACCTGGAGGGGCCGTGGGCGGCCGGGCGCGCGTTCGGGACCGCCGGGGGGGGAGCTAAGCTTGACGCCTTTCACCTCGAGGGCCTGCGAGTCCAGCAGCTCGAAATGCTGCTGTAATGTCTCGCGTGACCGAGGCGGGGGCCTAGCCCTTCCTGACCCCCGCCTCGGAGCGGAAGGTCTGGCGCCGCGCGCGATCCACAGCTCCTTGATGCCCGCCTCAGCCAAACAGTCTCTGAAATGTCTCGCCCCCTCAAGCTTCCGCCAGCGGGGGCCTGCTCTGGGCCGGGGGCGATGGCCCGAGGGGGGAATCCCGATGGGCCGGCGGCCCCTTGTTTCCTTCGCCAAGTGGGCCACCGGTGCCGCCAAAGTCTGAGCAAATAAAACCCGTGACCTCTCCAGCAGAGAGCAGATGCAGATGCTGCGCGGGGTCGCGAGACTGGCGTCGTTGCGGTGCTGGCGCTGCCCGAGGCGGGGGCCGTGGTCGGAGACCGCGCTCCTGATGGGGTTCTTCCTGCTCAACTTTATCATGGTTTCGATGGGAATGCCCCAGAGGGCTTCTGGAGGGCGACCCCTGAGCCTTTTGGGTGTCGCCCCGACCTGCCGCCGGCTGGAGGAGGTCTTAGCTTCGACATCGATCGAGCGTTGGGGGTCCGAAATCATCTGCCCCTCAGCCGAGAGCGTCGCGCAGGGGCGCCGCGCTATTGGGCCCTTGACGAAGGGGCGAGCGTTGCGGGCGCGCGGGCAAAAACTCTCGGTGAGCTACGCGTGCCAGGCTTGCCTGGCAACTCCCTGTTAGCGCCCGCTGCCGGCCTCGAGCGCCCGTCTCTGCCTCGACCGCGAGGCCGCCAGCTTAGCGCGCAGCAGAAGGGGAGTGAACTGAATGAGGCCTGACGAGGGCCCGCCAAACAATGCGCGCCGCCTGGCAGTCTCCGCGCTGCCCCGAGCCTCGGCGGACCTATGGGCGCTGCCAGGCCCGCCGAGCCAAGCGCGCCGCCAGGCTCTCTCTACACTTTCACCGCGGGCCTCTGCAGGCATCTTGGCGCCGTCGGGCTCGAACGACCAAGCGCCCCGCCTGGCTGCCAGCGGTGCTGCCTGTCGCGTTCGCCTCGGGCTCGGTTGCCCGAGGCAGCTAAAACCAGCGGCGCCCCTCCTCTGACGACGGCGCTCCGTTGCAACTTGCGCCGCGCCCAGGGGGGCGGTCGAACGCGGGAAAACAACCGTTCCTGAGGACAGCGCCGAAACCGCCTCCCCCCGAGGACTGCTGGGTGCAATCGACGGGCCCCGGTCCTTGCCATGGCCCGTTGGACAGACGGCGGCGAGGCGTGAGGGGGCCGGCGCGGCGCGCGCCCAGGCGTGCCAGCTGGGCGCGCCGGGCCCCGGGCCCCTCGCGAGGCCCGCGCCCCGCGCCTTCCCGGGGCGACAGCGATCCAAACCATTGATGTTGCGTCGCCAATGATATTTCGCTGCGTCGTCCAGCGCCGTGTGGGACGGGGGAAAAAGACGCCCAGCCTCTGGGCAGGTCTTTTACATTCGGATCTTGCTGTATGCCGATGCCGCTGTTGCTTGCCACAATGGCGAAGATTCTGAGGGGCCCGCCCGGAATTGGCGACGGCGTCGACCATGGCGGCAACCGTGTCGTCGGCGAGCTTGCCCTCGGCAAGCTCTGGCAGCGGCGGGGCGATGGCCTTGAGCGCGGCGCGCGGACAGCGCGGGGCTCGGAGCTCGGGGCATCCGCGGTGCCCGAACTCTTTCTGAAGGGTCGGCATCCAGATCGCTCGGGGATCCTTGCCCCTCGCCACTTTGTGGGGGAGCTCGTCCCACCTGGAGGTGAGTTCCTTCTCCGAAATGTTGGCCCACCCCTGATAGGCCATGCTGATGAAGCGGAAAATCTCATTGACGTCCTTGGATTCCAAAGTATTCTCCCGGAGCTACGAACGCGCGTCGCCTCGGCTGAAATCTCCGGGGGGCGGGGGCATTCCTGGATGGGCGTCAGCTGGCGGGAGAGGGGGCCCCCTGAGACCGAGGGCCCGCGAACGACAGAGCGCAACGTGGAAAGCCACAGCCGCGACAAAATGGAGAGATCACTCGCTCTCGCTGCACGTCTTGACAAATTCTCATGACGCCGCGCGCCAGTCTGCTGGGCACTATGACGCAATCAAATTTCGATTTTGCTACCCAAATATGCAGGGCCTCCGCGCGCTCGATCTCACCGCGGCGCTGTTCTGAGGGGGCCCGAGACCCTCGCGGCCGGAGGCTTCAAGTTAAAGTCGGCCAAACTGACAAAGGGCAGAACTTCCAATATCAAACGCGCACCCGAATGCTTGAAAAAAAGCACCAGATGCCTGAGTTCTACTCCTTCGGCGTCGAAGCAATTGCTAGAGACCGCAAAGAAAAGTGCCCCACTTGGCAGGTGGGGTTCACAGAGTAGCCCTTTCCTCTTAACCATTGGGCGAGGGGGGTGCTGGCCGATGAATTGTCTCGCCAGGTTGGCAACTCTTCCTGAGGTGCCTCCCCATGCTGGTCGCAATGCTGGTTCCCGCCCCCCCCCCAGTCCCCAGAGAGATTCCAGTCGCCATGTCGAGCTCATCAGGATCAACGAGGTGATGCTCCTGAACCAAACCAATATGCGCATGTCCCACCGAAGGCGGCCAGTCGCTCGGTAATCCCCGGCAGTTGCATTTGGCCGTGCGTATCTCGAGCTCAATCTGTCCTCTCTTGGCCCGGGGCCTGGGGCCCCATGGGCCCGGATAGACATGTGAGCGACTTAGCGCAGTTCCCCATGGCAGGGCCCTCGTCCGAACCAACCTCGCAAACGCTCGCCCCACCTGGCAGGGGGAGAGGGGCGGTCGAATCCTGGGCCCAGGAACTGCCTATGGGGAGGTCGGTTCGGCTCATCTTGAAGAGTCTGCTTGCCCACTACCTGCCCTGGGGCCGACTTGTCGCGCTGAAGCTGAGGGGGGGGGGGGGGGGGCGGGATCGATCGCCTTCGGCCCCGTTGCAGGCGCCCTCAAAACTCAGGCTGGTTCTCGAGGTTGGGGCCCGCGAGGCGCTGGCAGCGGCGGCCGATGACGCGGGGCC
Organism: Prorocentrum cordatum; assembly: GCA_963575745.1. Lineage (NCBI taxonomy): Eukaryota > Dinophyceae > Prorocentrales > Prorocentraceae > Prorocentrum > Prorocentrum cordatum. The sequence continues at coordinate 801,983 of CAUYUJ010011336.1, read as the reverse complement.
GCCTGGCGCTGTGCTTGCCGCGGCCAGGGCTCCACCTCCAGCCTCAATTGAAACCTCGCCTTGGCCGCCATCTTCTGGAACTGGTGGAACTGCCGCAACATCGCCGACTGGAAAAGCCGCTGCACCCACTCCAGTTTTGTGTTTCTTCTTGCTGAGCCTCGTGGGATGATCCTCGTGCGCGAGCCTCGTGGGATGAGCCTTGCACGGGGAAGTGGCCTTGTTCGCACCGCCGCAGAGCTGCCTCGCTGTCTCGCGGAACTGGCCCTGGAAGAACATCTTGAGATCCTCGAACATATTCTGGTACTCGGCCGTGATCTTGAAGTCCTTTTGCAACCCATCGAGCGAGTCGTCGGCGAGGTTGACGGTGTGGGACGACACCACCAAGGCGCGCAAGGACAACTTGACATCTGGCTCCACCTCCGCTCGAATCTGAAACACCAGCTCCTTGTAGGTGTTCTCAGGACTCTGCAGCTCCTCTCCGAAGTTTGTGATGGTTAATTTGGGCGTCCCTGTCTCAGCATGCCACTGGTTGAACTTGTCCTGTTCCTTTTTTTCTTAGCGCGTCTCACACTGCTTGGTCTTGGGCTGGGCCTTGCCCGCCTTGGTGTGCAGCGGAGTGGGCGGCCCCACTCGCTGTTTCTCACGTGAGAGCTCAGCATTTCGTTCGCGTTCATACTTCTTGAAAAACACCACCTGGCCCTGCTTCTTGGCCAGCCCGCGCAGTCTTTACAGCTCCGCATTGTTAAGGCCCTCTGCGGCAATTGACACCGATGTGGCAGGGAGGGACGGCCCGGGTGGCAGGGATCTGAAGGTACATCATTCCATCATCACTCGACTCTTCACTCCAATGAGCGAACGCCTGCTGGTCCTTCTGCTACACTGGTGACGAACTCGAATTCCATTGATCTCCACAGCGCGTGCAATGCCACCCTGATAGAAATGCACGTCGTTAATTTCTAATCGTGCTCATTTCTAATGGTGCTCGTTCCTAATTGTTCCTGGCCCCCCTAGGTGGCCAAGAGGAGGCCCAGGATAGAACAATTAGATATGAAAGGATCTTGGCCCCCCCAAAATCAAGGAATTTTCGAATACTTAGAAATGAACAACGTGTATTCCTTCCGCAGCCGCAGGGCCCGCATGTCCACGTCGCCACCCTGCGCTTCGGAGCGCCCACCGAGCTCCAGGGCGTGGAAGGGGGCCATCGCAGCTGCCGAGGTGGGAGCGTCAAGACTGGAGAGCCGATGGCTCGCAGCAGCCATGCCCTTCTGACATTCGCTGCCGACAAGCCCCGAACTTTCTGGGCCAGAAAAGCTGGGAGGCAGAGCGTGGACGTCAGCAGGAGGAGGAGGAGGAGGAGGAGGAGGAGGAGGAGGAGGAGGAGGAGGAGGAGGAGGAGGAGGAGGAGGAGGAGGAGGAGGAGGAGGAGGAGGATAACAAAAAGTCCCGCCGGGGGACTTTTGGGGCCTCGTGGAAGGTTCCTGGGAACCTCTTGCGGCCGCCAACGGCCTCTTGGGGGCATCATGGCCCCCCGATGGGCAACGTCAGGCGGGGACCTGCTCAGGAAGGGGACGCGTCGAGCTGGAATCGGCGATGCATCGTTGGAGAGGAGCGGCGATGGGCCCCCGATGCCGATCTCTCTGCGTGCCCCTGTGGCTGTCCGGCGGGCGTGCGTGTGCTGGTGGGGCGAATGGTGCGCTGACGGGCTCGCGTGCGCAGGAGCGCTTGCCGCGCGAGGGGGAAGGGAGGGACCAGATCGGAGGCGCGCTCGAGGGGCGAAGCTCACGTGTGTTCCGCTGCCTTTGTCGGTTCCCAGAAGTTTTCTGGCCTCAGGGTGCTTTCCAGAAGGTGCCTCTCGCCGAAGACGTTCCACATGTGCCCGGATCGTCCCGAAGGGCCGCCGGAAGCCCTAGCTGTGTCCGCCGAACCACCAAGCGTCCGAGAGGGGATATGCCTGCTCAGAAGGCTGCGGGGCTTCCCAGAAACCCTCCAGCCCTCGGAGAAACCGTTTCTTTCATGGGAGATGTCCTAGAAAACGTCGCAGGAGACTGGGGGCCTCCTGAGCCCTCTGGAAAGTCCTGCCCCCTCCGCCGTCCCTCCTCGGCGCGCCGCCCGCGAGAGAGGGGGCGGGTAGGACCATCTCCAAGGGGCAACGATAGGGGGGGGGGGACTGGCTCAGGGAGAGGAACATCGAGCTGGAATCGGCGATACATCGCCGATAGGTCTACGAGAGGCTCCCGATGGCGAATCTGCACGCTTTTGGGCGGGTCTGGACTATCGGGCCACTATCGGCGATGAATGAGCGACTGGGGGTCTATGTGCCCACCCTTGATCCTACTCCCCCCTAGCGTTATTTCTGAGGAAGGGAGGGGCGAGAGAGGGGGCGGGGAGGATCATCTCCAAGTTGATTCTCGAATAAACCGGAACTTTGGCCAGCGCCCTTGCACGTGCACCCACCCCCCTCACGGAGAAAGGGGGGAGGTGAGGGTCGCTCTTTTCCTCGAGCAACAAAGGGCTGCAGGATTTCCTGGATCCTCCAGGACAGTCTGATTATATTCTCTATAATCACATATATATGTAAAACTACAAACTTCCCAGCACCTCTCCTTGGGCGCTGGAAGCGGCTCGGCCTCCAGTCGAGAAACGTGAGCCACAGGGAAACCACTTTGTGCTCCCTGACCAGGCTTCGCAACGGCGCTGCCCGCCTAAGCCCATCGCGGGGCTACCCGCAGAGGGCAGGCGCGGGGCAAACCGCAGCCTGTAAAAGAAAGCTCACCTTCGGCTGTCGTAGTGCTTCCTGCGACCATTCTCCTAGCCCTCTCCGTGGATCACCTGAGAGCCTCTGGAACGGTCTCCGCACTCGCTCTTGAACGTCTCGATCCACTTCTGCGCGGCCTCTGGACTGCTGATGTCCTGCAAGCTGAGCTTGGTAAGAGGTCCTCGCGCTGTAGCCATCACTCGCAGCTGCTCGATCTCCTTGGCCTGGCGATCCGACAGAACGCATCCGTGCTTGATCATCCTCGTGACCAGGTCCTCCTTGATCCCTGACACGGCCAGGCTCTTGGCCTTCAAGACAGCTCGCAGCTCAGCTACAAGAAACGTGCTTAAGAGCTTGTGCCTTGCTCCTTTGTCCTGCTGTACACACACGGTCTTGAACTCGGCCTCAGCCCGCGCAGATGGTATACACGTGCTTCCAGAGGCGGGGTCAACCGCACCCTGGAGGAGGAACTTGTCGTAGAAGTCCTTGAAGTAACAACCACACCAGCACCCCAGTAAGAAAGCACTGGCTGCAGTCACCACAACTAGTCCCAACTTCAGGAAGAACCAGAACTCCTCGCTGTCCACGTAGTGGCTGACAGGCGCGGGGCAAACCGCAACCTCGTCAGAACCTCCGTACACTGTCACCTTCTCGCCTGACGCCTGCGTCACGACCTCCGTGAAAACTGCCATTGCGCTCAAGCCCTTCAACTGCTTTCCGAACCTGAGGTTGAGAGTGGTGCAATGCTTCTCGATTGTCGGCCACTCGCTGTACTTCGTGAGCATGTCGGCTGTCATCTTGCTGGTGTCCTCCTTGTGCAGCTCGAACGCCTTGAGACGCAACCGCTCCTGAATCCACAAGTACCTCAACTCCAGGTGCCTGACCTTGCCCACCCCAACTCGACTGCACATGCCACGTCCAGCTGTGCTGTCACTATAGATCTTCAGGTTGCAGGGCCTCTGGGTCTCGATCAGGTACGTCTTACACTGAAGTCCTCTGGCTGTCGCACTTCCCGTAGCGTACATCTCGGATTCCCCTGAACTTAGGGCTATCGTACTCTGCGTCACTGAGTAGCAGTCCCAAGTGTGATCACCATACCTCACAGCTCCTCCACTGGTAGATCGCCGCTGTAGTTCACTCGTAGGTGCCCAATCTGCGTCACCATCTACACGAATGCCTTCAGGAGTACCTTGAAGTGGGTAACACCAGACCAACACAGGCTGTCCTTCGTAGTACCTTCCAAGTCGCTGAACACGCGCATGCATCAAGACGTTCGGGTTGGAGACGTGCTGCATCGCTGTCTTGCTGGCGTACATCGTGTCGGGCCTGTCCGAAGAAAGGTAAAGAGCGGTGCCAGCTGCACCCGCCACTTCTCGAGCACGATCCTTGGAAAGAAGGTCTAGGCTGTCTCGTCGGCCTTGTCCTGTAGCTTTCGTCCCTGGAGTGGGAGCTGGTTTACAACCTCGCTTCTGCGTCCACTTGATCATGAAGTCCACATGCTTAGGATCGGCAGTCCAGAAGAAACCTGGCTCCTCGCAACCTGGCAACTTGTCGGTGTAGCCGATCGTCCTCTTGAGGTATGTAGTCTGCCCCACCGCTCCTGGTCCAAGTCTGGCGCTGGCCGTGACCTCAAACTGCTGCTTCAACAACTCGTCCAGCTCGTCCAGCTGCTCGTCGTAGCCCTCAGCAAGAAAGTCATCGCCATGACAGATCGCTGTGCTATCCTCGTCGAAGGGGGCTGTGTTGGGGCTAGCAGGTAAGTAGAACACGTTAGGAGTTCCAACCAAGCATTCCCAATGGCCGTCGTCCATAGTAGTTCTCACAAGCTCACCCCACATCTGCGACGCCTTCCTGGTACCGTTCATGGCCTTGCGTAACCACCAGCACCTTCCAGGCGGACACAGCTCTCTCCCAGGATGCACGTAGATCGTCTCGTCTAAGTCAGCGTTGAAGAAAGCCTTCCTGACGTCCCAGACTTGTATCTTCCGCAGGTGCTGCCCGCTGGAAGTTGGACTTGAAGCGGCACGGCTCAGCGTCGCTCTGACGATCATGAGCGGGGGCGTGCCTTGGTGGTTGTCCTCCCTGACCTCGTACTTGTTCACCTCGGTTGCTACGAACCTCCACCTGACCTTTCCTTCTTTCATGTGGGCTATCGGGAACCCTCCAATGTGCTTGCCGTCGGTCGCCGTCGATGTCGCCACTTCCACGTAGACCCCATAGTCCTTCATGGCCTGCAGCTCGTCGTCGCGACCCTTCTGATACAGGTCCTCATCCAGAGGCTCTCCAGTGTAGTAATCGTAGTGTATCGTCTTTGGGCTCCACTGGTCTTTCTCATGCAGCTCGGCGCTCACCTCAACCATCTGCTCCACCTGCTGCTCCTCAGGATCTCCGAAGTGGCTCCTGATTGTGCCGATGTGGCTCATCAAACATCTCCTGCATGCACACTCAGCTTGGTGGCATTCTCGTAGCTGGCATCGTGATGAGTGCTTCTCACACCTCTCGGAACATCTCGCACTGCGCTTTGGTTGTGGATCCCACATGGGGTCGAAGCTCTCGTCGTAGCCCTCCTCGCAGACTGCCAACTCACAGACAGAGAGATGCCCAATGCTTGCTACCCTGGGCTTCTTGACCTCAGCTCCTTCACGAACTTCACCTGGGGCGCTTCGCCGAAAGTCGCTCCTGAGCTCTCCACTCTCCGTGTCCATGGCTGTCTGCACCTCAGCCTCTCCTGGGCCAGGAACCATAGCTACGTCACTGGCAGCAGGTGCGGGGCTCACCGCAACCTCACTGCTGCTTGATGCCGCTGCTCCTCCGGGTGCGGCTCCAGGCGCGGGGCTTCCCGCAGCCGGCGCTGGCACCACGACTGTAGCCTCAGGGGCCACAGGGTCCTTCGCCAACTTCTCGCGCAGCAAGTCGGCCTGAATGGTCTCGAAACGCTGTCGGCAGGCTGCCGAATGCGAACCGTATCCTGTACTGCACTTCCTGCAATCGTCGGTAGGACCATGAGCATCGATCATGCGCTCCGTGATGTACATGCTGCGTCCGATCGTTCCTGAACTCTTGTCGGGCGTCTGCTTCCAGGGCGTCACCCTGATGTGCTGGATGAGCTCGGGCTGCCACCTGAACTCCTCAGGCATCCTTCGCACCGTTCTCACCTTCTGCACTCCACGTTCAGGATCGATCACGAGATGTGTGTCGTCCAGCTCGCTCTTACCAACCCAGATTCCTTTTGCGAAGCGGGCTTCCCATTTGCCACGTCCCGCGGCAACTCGGGCTGAGATCCGATACCAGACCTGCTCACCCATCTCCGCAATCTCGCCGTTGTACTCTTTGCCGTAGAGCATCTTGTAGGAGGAACCTCCGTGACTGCGAGGCTGGAATCTGGTGATCATCCACCCCACTGAGTTCACAAGCCATGGCACGATCGGATCCGTCATCTTGATCTCGCTGCCCAGCTTGTGCTCCAGCTTCAGCTTGTAGGCTCGAAGTAGACCAGCAGCTAGCTTGTTACCTCCTTCAGCGTAGCCTGCACTCTGCTTGGAAAAGGGCGGTGATCCCCGCACCAAGGTTGAGTGTGATCTGCGATCTCGAACTGCCTGCGCCAGAGCCATGGTGGCAGGCTCCTGGTCTGTCTGAAGTATGACTGTTGTGTGACCCCAAGCTTCCAGCACGCCTAGCAGGAAGGACACCTTGTAGTCATCCGTCTCCTTGTTCGCGTACAACGTCGCCTGAGCCAAGATCTTACAGTCGATAACATTCAAGACAGAGACCGCTTGGTCTAACTCGGCCTTCGTGACCGACGTCTTCTCCCTGATGCTGAAGTAACCTCCTTTAAGCTTGTACTTCGCAGCCAGCTGGTCCGTCCCTACGTAAAAGATGTCGAACACCACCTTCGGGATCTTGTTCTCATCAGCTGGTTCCTGAGCGTGGTGGGGGTCATCGTCTGCTCGAGCCTGCACGCAGATGGGACACCAAGGTCGAAAAGGTAGATGATGCCCTTCGTGCGCGGCTCTCTCCGCAGCACTAGGTTGGTGAGGAGTCTTCAACACTCTCGTTGGCACAGTTGTGGTCTCATCAGCTTCGGGACCTAGAACCTTCGGCAAAGCTCCAGCTTCCTGTTCAGCTGGTACCTTCCTTGGTAGTGTCTTTCGTACCGCAGCTACCTTTGAAGCTTCTGGTTGAGTCTGGCCGTCGATGATGTGATCGTACTCTAAGTAGTAGTTGCCTTGGTGACGACGTAGAGGTACGAACTCAGCTCCATCAGGTGGCTCGATGGTACCGTTGATGATCCAGTGACCTGCAGGGCTATGAAGAACACTCTGACCACGTTGTACTACAGCGTCTGTAGCCACAACTGGGTACTCCACATCGGCAACCTCAGCACCGACTTGAATAACCTCTCCTCCTCGGGATAGGTTCAGCTCCACGTGGCCGTACCTCTCGATCTCCTCGCCTCCTATGCCCTTCAAGCCGACAACGTTGCTGTCCGTCGGCGTGTAGTTGTGCTTGGTCACCTGTGACCTCGGTATCGCACTGATCTGCGCACCTGAATCGAGCATGATCGCATTCCGAAGCGGGGCTAACCGCAATCGGTCATCCGCAGGGCTCTGATCTTCATCCACGGGCCGAAGACCAGCGATGGTAACAGGCCTGGGTCCGGCCAGCGCGGGGCTCACCGCAGCTGGCATATCGCAGCACTGACGGTCGTCAGCGACGAATCTAGCCTTTCTTGCGCTTCTTTGGCTTCTTGTCGTCGTCTGTCTCTTCCCCGTCCTTGAGGCCGTCCAGGCAGTACTCGGCACACACGGCACAGTAGTCCAGCTTCCACTGATCGTAGTGCCATCGCCGTCCTTCAAAGGTCTTCTTGCAAGAGCAGCACACATATTGGTAGTAGCTAGGCAAGCAGTACTTCCAGTCGATCGTGTGGCTGCGCTTCTTGTGACCTCTGCCCTCAGGGCAAGAATCATCTTCGCTCGCAGCGCACAGTTGACTGGGCGCAGCACCTGCTGAGTCATCGCGCTGTCGGCGCTTCCCTGACTTCCTAGCATCTGTTGTGTCGGTGCTGTCGAGCTTGATCCTGTGCCCACTCCTGTCTGTCGTAACCTTTCGAGCTCCCTGACTGCCGCTGCCCCGATCTTCTTCTTTTCTTTTGCCTTTTCTTTTCGGAACTGCTTCTTGTCCTTCTTGTCCTTCTCGGGTGTCTTCTTCTCGTCGGCGATCCGCTTTCGGCAGTTTGCGCTGCGGTGACCCTTCTTGTGGCAGTAGTGGCACTCGATCTCGGCGTCGGGATTCGGTGGCTTCTCCTTGCCTTTTCCGTCTTTCCCTTTGCCGCGGCCTTTCCACGGTCTCTTTCCGCCCTTCAGCGCTCCGATCTCCATCGGGTCGTCCTGAACCGCTCGCTCTGCCGCCAACGCCGACACCACCTCGGCTCTCAGAAGCTCGTACGTACTTAACCGACTGCTGTTCCGAAACACGTGCTTCTGGAGCTCGTCGTGATCCTTCAGCGCCTTTGTGAGGATGCCGCGCTTGATCAGGTCCGAGACGGGCTCTCCTGCCATCTTCTGGTACCTCGCCATGTCCTCGTCCAGCTTGCTGATGCTCACCATCACGTCTTCCTTGGTGTCGAACTTCGTGTCCGTGAGCTTGGTCCACATCGCCAGCACGTTGCCTGCCTCGCTCGGGTTGTACTCCTTCTGAAGCTTCCTCCAACACTCGGCTCCTTCTCCTACTGGGCTGTTCCTCACGATCAGCTCGCCCACCGAGTCCTCGGGCATGGCCAGGACCAGGCCGTAGTACAACTGCGTGCTGAGTTCTTCCTCCTGCGGGTCCAGGTTGACGTTGTCCACCTCCTGGGCTCCGTCCTCGCACCTTTCCAGAAGATCTCGGTACCTCCGATCCTGGGCGATCAGGTACGCTCTGTACTGGAAGCTGAACGTCTTCCAGCTTGACCTTTGGCCGTCGAACGGCTTCACCTTGTGAAGGATCTTCGGATCCATCATCTCGCCGCGCGGGGCTACCCGCTGCTGCTGAGCCTGCTGCTGAGCCTGCTGCTGACCCTGCAGTTGTCCTCTCATCTCTGCGATCTGCACGTCCCTGTTCTGAAGCTCCTGCCTCATGTTCTGACTCTCCGTCGTCAGCCTCTGAACTTGATCGACCAGTTGCTGCAGCTGCTGCTCCATCTTGGGTGTCGAGCACGTCAGTGACACGCTTCTCCAGCCTCTCGATGTCGCTCGCCAGCTGCCTCTTCACCGCTGCTCGCTCCTCCTGAGTAAGCTTCGCCTTGCTGCCGCACGCCGCAAGCTTCCTAAAAGCGGTCCCTCGTAGCTGGCGGTGCTCACGCGTGTCCGCCGCTCTGCCTCCTCGCTTGTTCGGCTTCTTGGCCTTCAGCGTGGCCTTGCCCTTGCCCTTGTTGGCTGGCTGGCCACCGCTGTCAGAGCGCGGGTCTGACCGCAGCTCTGACCAGCAAGGGGTCCTCTGCTCGGCGGCCGCGTGGATCGTCCCGCTGGCTGCCGGACCCGCGGCGTCGCGCCGCTGGGCCCTCTCGAGGGGCTCTTGGAGCTCGCCTGGGTGCGGAGCGGCCCGCGAACCTCAAGCGAGCTCCGCTACCATGCACGTGCACCCACCCCCCTCACGGAGAAAGGGGGGAGGTGAGGGTCGCTCTTTTCCTCGAGCAACAAAGGGCTGCAGGATTTCCTGGATCCTCCAGGACAGTCTGATTATATTCTCTATAATCACATATATATGTAAAACTACAAACTTCCCAGCAGCCCTCCCATACATCCGACGACTTGGTTTTGTCAGTCCGCGGGCCAGAGAGGATTCGACCTCATTCCCCCAAGGCAACTTCGTCCTGGGCGCGTTCTGAGTGGCCCCAGGCACGCCAACGATGCCCAGATGCCGAAATCCGTGAGCAGAACGCTGCGGCTGGACAAAACACAATACAGGTTGAGCTGCTGGTGGCAAGGGCAGCGGAACAGGAACCGCAACAGAGCTCCGAAAGAACTTCTTGCCTGAACCAGCTTGCTGAACTACCATGTGCTGAGGGGGAGCGAGGGGGGAGGGAGGCCTGGGCATACAAATACACTTTCAGAGCTCCACGCGGACCTCTTAGATCGGCGCTGGACCCCCTTCCCTGGCGCGCGGAGCGCGCCAGGGGCGGCGCTGGAGGCGCCGCCAGTGGGGCCCAGCGCCGATCCAAGAAATCCACGCGAAGTTCCAAGATGTTCTGTCTCCTTCGAGGGGGGAGGAGGCCTGCTCCTTGCGCTCCTGCCCCTCTCCCGAAACCCCTCCCTCCGCCTGCTGAACCAGACGTCTGGGCGGCACTGCAGCTGGCACTCCAGCACGCCGGCGTCCTTGCCCTCGGGCTCTGGGACTCTCCACTCGACGGTGATTGCGTCGGGCTTCGGGTCGGAGCAGCACGGGGCCTCCAGGATGGCCGGTCTCCCTGCCGTGCGGCAGGCGTACCGCAGGAGCTCGCTACCGCCGCCTCCGGCGTGCACGAAGCGGAACTCGTAGTCTGTGTCGGGCTGCAGGCCCAATATGGTCACGTGGACCAGCGCTGGACCCCCGGGCGCGGGGCCCTCCACGTGAGCGCAGTCCACCTCTGGAGGAACAAGACAGCGGGGCGATAGAAACATACACTTTCGGAGATCCGCGCGGATTTCAAGGATTTGCGCTGGCCTGGCGGCGCCTCTTGCGCCGCCCCTCATGTCGATTTTTTTTTTCTTCTTCTTCTTCTTCAGCTTCTTCAAACCTCCACGGGCGCCCACGCTCCGCCGAGCCAGCTGCCGCGCAGCAGCGACTCCACCTGCCACTTCGAGGGCAGGAAGGCGGGCATCACCTCCAGGGTGATGGCGAGCACAGGGGGGGTAGGGGGAGGGGGGACGGCTCTTTCGAAGGAGGTTGCTTCTTAGAAGGCGCAGGCCCTACATCTACAGACAAGGCCCGCGCCTTCTAAGAAGCAGGGGTGCTTCTAAGTAGCCTTCCCCCTCCCCTACCCCCCTCTGCGCGTGGCCGACACCTCCAGGGTGATGGCGCGCAGCGCACGGGACACACACACCACTGGCTCCATGGCTGGCGGCAGCGCCTGCAGCCGCGGCGCGGCCCGGGCACGCCACGGCGCGCCGCCTCAAACCGTGCGCCATGGGCCAGGGCCACGCCGCCGGCGGCGCGCTGTCTAAGAGCCCGCTGGGATGGGAATCGCTGGTGGAGCAACGGAGATGGCGGCTGCTGGGCTGAGCGGCCCCAAACACGGCACAAGAGGGCCTCAATACAGTCCAAAGGAGGCCCAAGAGGGCTCCAAACGGTGCCGCGACGGGTCGTGAAGAACCTTCTTGGGTGGAGGGGGGCGGCCCCAACATGCCCCCGACACCTCCCAGAAGTCTCCTGAAGTCTCCAGGACGCGCCCATGAAGCCCCCAGAGGCTCCCGAGTGACCTCCAAAATGCCCCCCGGTCCCGTAGAGACCTCCAAGAGGCCCCAAGAGGCTCCCTAAATGCTCCCAAAAGCCTTCCAAGAGGCCCACAGCAGCGTTTGGGAGGTCTCGCGTCCGCGTCCTGCACGGCGTGCCCAAAAAGGCTTGAAGAGGACCCCAATGCGCGACCGCCTCAGGGCTTCAAGAGACCCCTGAGAACACACGCCGCGAGACCCCGAGAGGCACCCAAGACGCCCCGAACTCACGATCCACGTCAGGGGTGTGCAGCAATGGGCGGGGCGCGGGTGCAAGGCACAGGCAGGGCCTGGGGCAGAGAGAGATAGAGAGAGAGAGAGAGAGAGCACGGTGATGCTAAGGCAACGGTGACGAAGAGATGGAGGAAGCAGAGAACGATGAAAACCAGGGAGCAAGAGATGCCGGGTGGCTCGCGAGCGCCACAGGCAGGATCTTGCTGCCGCCCTTCTCGAGCATGTCGTAGACGCCCTGGCGGGGTGAATGGCTAAACCCGCTACGCTGTACATGTTCGCTCGATCGAGCATCGCATGATACAGAGACTCCTGCCCCTTGCCACAAGCAAGTACCGGCGGAGTTGCCGTCGGAGCAAGACCAACGACGCCCGCCTCAATGCGTGACGTGATGGTGCTCGACTCTTTTCGCTTCCGCGCAGGATCCCTCAACGTCACACGTCAAGACTAGACTTGAAGTGCGTGAAGTCTGCGGCGCACCATCACAATGGGAGCAAACGAGGCGCATTATCAATGCATCGTTATGCATGCTGTTGTGGTGAGCTTCGGTGACCGCTCTACGTGGCTGCAATGGTTAGCGATGGGTCACGCTTGAGGAATCGATGGCATTGCATTGTGTCGCCGCACAAGATGTACACAGGCGGTTATTCAAAGAAATTGTGCAATGCCCTTGACGCACACATGTCGGAGTCGACGCGAAGCGAACATGTTTCTCAAACACCGATGGTGTGGCCTAGCTGCGTACGTGTCGACAAAACGGCACGGACGGGGTGCCAACCAGTGAATTGGCAACACATGCGAACCAACTATGACGTAAACGTGCTTATGAGCATGGTGTGCGCGTGTTATGCTAGAGGTATTAGTTGCGACTTCGTCACAACGGAGCCACTGCGGTATAGCTACAACGAAAGTTTTACCACCTACAACATGTCAGTGCTGGTAATGCACGTGCGGTGGAAAACCAACACCATAGCAATGCGATGGCCAGGACGTGGGACGTGCGCGTCTTGAGATCGCTGTCACTTGCATAAGTGTGGCGCAGCTGTCGGGCCATTTTGCGCACATGATGGGGACCACGTTGAGCGCGTCGGGGCTTGCCTGCGCGAGATCCGGCCGTGCATGGGGGTGGCCCTCCGCGTCTTAGTCAACGCTTGTGGTGCCCCCCTGGAGTGGAGGCGGACGAGGACATGGGACTGGACGAAAAACGACCGATGCTGCGGGGGATCCACGGGTCTAGGCTTGCGGCGGCCCAGCTTCGCCTGACGGCCCACCAGAACGGAGGCGGATGAAGACGAGGCGGCGGGAGAGGAGAAGGATGAGGAGGAGGGAGCGGAGGAGGAAGTGGATGACGTCGTGGTGAAGGCAGAGCGTCGGGGGAGGAGGATGAGGAGGAAGAGGAGGAGGACGAGGAGGAGGAAGAGGAGGAGGAGGAGGAGGAGGAGGAGGAGGAGGAGGAGGAGGACAACGACGCGGAAGAGAAGGAAAAGTGAATGATGGCGATGCTGCTGGTGCTGAGGACGAGGAGGGGGATGAGGATGAAAGGGGGCGAGGGTGATGACGGTGATGACGATGGTGCTGATGATGATGATTCATTCGTTCAACTTCCACGTGAACTCCCTGGACAGCACACGTGTAAGGCAATGAATTGGAAGTCCAGAAAACTCGGGTCAGTGGGCCACCACAAGTCTGCGGCCAACCATGTCTGTGTGTTTACACGCCACACGAGCATGTACAACATAGAGAACGTGAGGCTCTATGGCGCTGGCCCCCCTGAGCGCAGCCCCTCCCATAGAGCCAACAGACTCCAGGAGAGGAATTGGCGCTCGGGGCCCTCGAGGACTGACCCCAAGGCGCCGCTCACGTCATGCGAGGTGGACAATACACGAATTAAGCTAAGCAGAAGCACAACCCTGCACACATATTGCACAAGACAAGCGACAATGACAACAGTTCAGCTAACGTGTAGTCAGCAAACGAGTACCATCGACAAACGCTTAGGCGGCGGCGCTATCTCCTCAGCCTCCGCCTTGTTCGTCGTCGGCGTCATCGTCGTCGTCGCCCTCGGCGTTGTCGGCCTTCTTGGCCTCGTCCTCGTCATTTCGACCTCGCTCACTGCCTGCCACGTCTTGGCGAACGCATCGGCTTCGACCACATCATCGCACAACATGCTGTTGTTGAAAGTTGTGCCACCCTTGACCTGCCACAGGTCAAGGCCAGCGAAACCGAAATCCGCCGACCTCTTGGGGTTCCACCGGCGTGTGAGATGCTTCCCCCTCCCCAAACCCCTCCCCCGGGAGCCGGATCGGGTCGATTTGGAGGAGGGGGGGGTCTATCCGGGCCGGGGGGTACTTTGCTCCAGAAATTCTACCGTGAGGGCATCGAGGGCTTCAAAACGGGCCACGATGGCGCCAAGAGACCTCCCAGACGGTCCAAGAGGCCCCGAGTCGCCGAAACATCGTCCCAAGACGCCCAAGATGACCTCCAGACGGCCCAATAAGATGCCTGCAAGACGCCCGAGAGGCTTCGAAGAGGCCCCCCAAGAGGGCCTGGAGAGGCCAACATCTGTGATTTTCATGTTTTTGTTGTTCGAAGTTTTTGGCTTTCTCGCCTTTTCCGGCTTCCGACGCTCGAAGGCGGCCCGAGAGGCCCCCACGACCGCCACAAGACGGCCCAAGAGGCCCCCAAGAAGCCTCAAGAGGGCCCCAAGACAGCCCAAGAGGGCCCCAAGAGGGCCCCAAGAGGGGCCCAAGAAGGGCCCCAGAAGTGTACCACGAACCGAAAATTCTAACTTTCCGCCCCAAGAGGCCTCCGGGAGGCACCAAGAGGCCTCCAAGGGGCTCCAAGAGGCCCCCAAGAGACCACCAAAAGGCTCAAAAGAGGCCCCAAGAGGCCCCCAAACAGCCCCTCAGAGGCCTCCAAACCGACTCGGGCAGGCCCCCGAGAGGCTTCTCACGAGATCCGAACGAACATCCAAGAGGCCTCTGAACCACAACCCAGGCATGGTGGCGGGATGGACCGAAGGCCACTAGATCCGCCGCCCCCTGTGGTCTTGCCACAGGGGTGCACGGCGTGCTGGACGTTTCAGGTTTTGGTTTTGGTTCTTTTTCCAAAAGAACTCCCCAGTGGGCTTCGGCCCGTCCCGCCGGCCACCCGTAAGTTTCCGAAAATCCATCTGTCAATGCCTTTGTTGCCCCAACTTGGCCCAAGATGGCCTCCAAGACGGCCAAGATGGCCTCCAAGATGCCTCCAAGACGGCGAAGATGGCCTCCAAGACGGGTAAGATGGCTCCAAGATGCCTCCAAGACGGCCCAAGATGCCCTCCAAGACGGCCAAGATGGCCCCAAGATGCCTCCAAGATGGCCCAAGAGGCCTCCAAGACGTTCTCCAGGAGAGCCCGAAGAGGCCAAAATCATTGGTTTTCCTTAGGTTTTTGAAGGTTTTTTGCGTTTTCTTCTTTTCGGCCTTCCGACGGCCCAAGAGGCCCCCAAGATCGCCCAAGAGGCCTCCAAGAAGGCCCTATGACGGCCCAAGGGCCCCCCAAGACGGCCCCAAGAGCGCCCCAAGACGGCCCAAGAGGCCTCCAAGACGCCCAACATGGCCTCCAAGACGGCCCTGAAGCGCCCCAAGAGGGCCCCAAGACGGCCCAGAGAGGCCCCCAAGACGGCTCCAGACGGCGTCAGACGGACCAGGAACGCCCTAAGACGGCCAAAGAGACCCCCAGGAAGCCCCCAAAGGCCCCCAAGAGGCCCAAGGAGGCCCCCAAGATGCCTCCAAGAGGCCTCGAAGAGGCCCCCAAGAAGCCCCCAACAGACCCCAAGGGTGCCCCAAGAGACTCCTAACAACCCTCATCCTCCTACTCTATTTCTTCCTCTTCCTCTTCCTGTTCATAATCATTCTCTCCCATGTGTTCCCCGAAAGCTTTCCAAACCGACTCGGGGAACTCATGGTCCGATAGCTTGGCCAAGCTCTAGTCCAACTTCCGGCCACATCGGCGTTTCCAAAAAGGCAGGGGGCGGCGGTGATTCGCCGTAGGCGTCTTCGATAAAAATACAAGCATAAATCACGCGGCACCCAGAAGCAGCAACAGCGACTCTCCCCCAAGGGGTCGGCGGTGCGGCGTAAGCCAAATAATCCACGTCCGGAGGTGACGTGCTGAGCGGCAGCGTTTTCCGGCGAACGCCTTACTGCAACGTATCCAATTTATCCAATTATTGCATACTTGCCACATGTTGTATTGTTTTACATTATTATGTCTCCCCCCCTACCCCCCCCTGGGAGCTGCGCCACACCACCGGACCAAAGTGGCCCCCCCCTCCCGGGGCTCAGAAACCTACCAAAACTTATAGGGCGCCAAGACGGTTCAAGATGGGCTCTGTGCAGGCCAAAACGGCCCCGAGACGGTTCCAAGAGGGCCCAAAAAGCCCAAATGACGGCCCAAGAGGGCCCCTAAGAGCGCCCACAACTGCGCCTCCAGAGGCCAAAATCATTGGGCACTATTTTAACGTTCTCGCCTTTGCGGCCCAAGCAGCTTCGCAAATAGCTCCAGCACAACCCAAGAAGCCCCCAAGAGGGCCCCGAGACGGCCCAAGAGAACCCCAAGACGGCCCAAAGAGGCCCCCTAGACGGTCCAAGAGGCCCCTATGACGGCCCAAGAGGGCCCCAAGACGGCCCCAAGGCGGCCGCGAGAGGCCCCCAAGACGGTTTCCGAAGGAGCGAAACGGCGCAAAAGCGCTCCAAAACCGCCAAAGACGCCCCCAAGAGGCCCCAAGAGGCTCCCAAGAGGCCCCCAAGGGGCCCTAAAAAGCCCCCAAGAGGCCTCCAAGATATCTTCAAGAAGCCTCCCAAAGGCTCCAAAGAAGCCCCCCAAAGGCCACACAGCGACTGCCCCAAGACGGCCCGAGATGGCCCCAAAAAGGCCCCCAAAGCCCCCAAGACGGCCCAAGGGGGCCCCAAGAGCGCCCACAAGAGCGCCTCCAGAGGCCAAAATCATTGATTTTCCTATTGTTTAAACCGATTTTAGCGTTCTCGCCTTCTCCGCCTCTCAGAAGCCCATGACGGCCCAAGCAGCCTCCAAGATGGCCCCAAGAAGGCCCAAGAAACACCCAAGGGGGCCCCGAAAATGCAACGTTTCCAATGGATCTAATGATTCAAACTTGCTACATGTTGTATTGTTTTACGTTATGATGTCTCCCCCTCGAACCCCCTTTGGAGTCACGCCACTACGCCGTACCAAAGTGACGGCCCCAATTCTGGTGCTCCATATATATATATATATATTTATATCTATATCTCTATATATAAAAATAATTATCCCGGCAAAGCAACCTAACAGCGATGTGTAGGAGCATATCTGGAAGCATCCCCCTTAAGATTCAGATGAGAATCCAGTTGTAGAGTTCTGCTGTTCTCGCAGTCGTAGTCGCATTCGCGATGACAGTCGCAGTGGCCTGCATTAGCCTCAGCCTCAGCCTCAGCCTGCCTCAGCATCAGCCTCAGCCTCAGCTTCAGCCTGCCTCAGCCTCAGCCTCAGCCTGCTCCTGCATCAGCCTCAGTCTGCCTGCAGCCTCGGCCTCAGCCTCAGCCTGCCTCAGCCTGAGCCTGCCTCAGCCTCAGCCTCAGCCTCAGCCTGCCTCAGCCTCAGCCTCAGCTCAGCCTCAGCCTCAGCCTCAGCCTCAGCCTCAGCCAGCCTCCTCAGCCTGCTTCAGCCTCAGCCTCAGTCTGCCTTCAGCCTCGGCCTCAGCCTCGGCCTGCTCAGCCTCAGCCTGCCTCAGCCTCAGCCTCAGCCTCAGCCCTGCCTCAGCCTCAGCCTCAGCCTGCCTCAGCCTCAGCCTCAGCCTGCTCAGCCTCAGCTCAGTCTGCTTCAGCCTCGGCCTCAGCCTCAGCCTCAGCCTCAGCCTGCCTCAGCCTCAGCCTGCCTCAGCCTCAGCCTCAGCCTGCCTCAGCCTCAGCCTCAGCCTGCTTCAGCCTCAGCCTCAGTCTGCCTTCAGCCTCGGCCTCAGCCTCAGCCTGCCTCAGCCTCAGCCTGCATCAGCCTCAGCCTCAGCCTCAGCCTGCCTCAGCCTCAGCCTGCCTCAGCCTCAGCCTCAGCCTCAGCCTGCCTCAGCCTCAGCCTCAGCCTGCTTCAGCCTCAGCCTCAGTCTGCCTTCAGCCTCGGCCTCAGCCTCGGCCTGCCTCAGCCTCAGCCTGCATCAGCCTCAGCCTCAGCCTCAGCCTGCCTCAGCCTCAGCCTCAGCCTGCCTCAGCCTCAGCCTCAGCCTGCTTCAGCCTCAGCATCAGTCTGCCTTCAGCCTCGGCCTCAGCCTCAGCCTGCCTCAGCCTCAGCCTGCATCAGCCTCAGCCTCAGCCTCAGCCTGCCTCAGCATCAGCCTGCCTCAGCCTCAGCCTCAGCCTGCCTCAGCCTCAGCCTCAGCCTGCTTCAGCCTCAGCCTCAGTCTGCCTTCAGCCTCGGCCTCAGCCTCAGGCTGCCTCACCCTCGCCCTGCATCAGCCTCAGCCTCAGCCTCAGCCTGCCTCAGCATCAGCCTGCCTCAGCCTCAGCCTCAGCCTGCCTCTGCCTCAGCCTCAGCCTCAATCTGCCTTCAGCCTCGGCTTCAGTCTCAGCCTGCCTCTGCCTCAGCCTGCATCAGCCTCAGCCTCAGCCTGCCTCAGCCTCAGCCTGCCTCAGCCTCAGCCTCAGCCTGCCTCAGCCTCAGCCTGCCTCAGCCTCAGCCTCAGCCTGCTTCAGCCTCAGCCTCAGTCTGCCTTCAGCCTCGGCCTCAGCCTCAGCCTGCCTCAGCCTCAGCCTGCATCAGCCTCAGCCTCAGCCTGCCTCAGCATCAGCCTGCCTCAGCCTCAGCCTCAGCCTGCCTCAGCCTCAGCCTCAGCCTCGGCCTGCTTCAGCCTCAGCCTCAATCTGCCTTCAGCCTCGGCTTCAGTCTCAGCCTGCCTCAGCCTCAGCCTGCATCAGCCTCAGCCTCAGCCTCAGCCTGCCTCAGCCTCAGCCTGCATCAGCCTCAGCCTGCTTCAGCCTCAGCCTCAGCCTGCATCAGCCTCAGCCTGAGTCTGCCTTCAGCTTCGGCCTCAGCCTCAGCCTGCCTCAGCCTGCCTCAGCCTCAGCATCAGCCTGCCTCAGCATTCAAAATGTGGCCAGGGAATGGAATTCTGGGAACTCGAAGAACACGAAGTGGCCTACAGTTTGCTCCGGGCATTCAAAATCATACCCAGGAATGGAGTTCTGGGAACTCCAAGAGCACGAAGTGGCCTACAGTTGGCTCCGGGCATCCAAAATGTGGCCCGGGAATGGAGTTCTGGGAACTCGAAGACCACGAAGTGGCCTACAGTTGGCTCCGGGCATCCAAAATGTGGCCCGGGAATGGAGTTCTGGGAACTCGAAGAGCACGAAGTGTGTGACTGTTGCTCCGGCCTCCAAATGTGGCCCGGGAATGGAGTTCTGGGAACTCGAAGAGCACGAAGTGTGACTGTTGCATCCGGAATGTGGCCCGGGAATGGCGTTCTGGGACTCGAAGAGCACGAAGTGTGTGACTGTTGCATCCGGGTATCCAGAATGAGCCTGGGAATGGAGTTCTGGGAAGTCGAAGAGCACGAAGTGTGTGACTGTTGGCGAAAAACGAGCCCGGCACCTGCCGCCCGGCAACTCCCAACACCTGCCCGGACCCCCCTGTGGAGTGATCTGCTGCTCTCTTTTGATCCCACTAGAAACCTATCAGTCTTCGCTGTTAGGAGCAACCTAACAGCTTAAGATTCGGATGAGAATCCAGTTGTAGAATTCTGCTGTTCTCGCAGTCGTAGTCGCATTCGCGATGACAGTCGCAGTGGCAACGGCAGTCGCAGTCACAGCCTCAGCCTCAGCCTGCCTCAGCCTCAGCCTCAGCCTGCCTCAGCCTCAGCCTGCCTCAGCCTCGCCCTCAGCCTGCTTCAGCCTCAACATCAGTCTGCCTTCAGCCTCGGCCTCAGCCTGCCTCAGCCTCACCCTCAGCCTGCATCAGCCTCAGCCTGCCTCAGCCTCGCCCTCAGCCTGCTTCAGCCTCAACATCAGTCTGCCTTCAGCCTCGGCCTCAGCCTGCCTCAGCCTCAGCCTGCATCAGCCTCAGCCTCAGCCTCAGCCTGCCTCAGCCTCAGCCTGCCTCAGCCTCAGCCTCAGCCTCAGCCTCAGCCTGCTTCAGCCTCACATCAGTCTCAGCCTTCAGCCTCAGCCTGCCTCAGCCTGCCTCAGCCTCATCCTCAGCCTGCATCAGCCTCAGCCTGCCTCAGCCTGCCTCGCCCTCAGCCTGCTTCAGCCTCACATCAGTCTGCCTTCAGCCTCGGCCTCAGCCTCAGCCTGCCTCAGCCTCAGCCTGCATCAGCCTCAGCCTCAGCCTCAGCCTGCCTCAGCATCAGCCTGCCTCAGCCTCAGCCTCAGCCTCAGCTCTGCCTCAGCCTGCTTCAGCCTCAGCCTCAGTCTGCCTTCAGCCTCGGCCTCAGCCTCAGCCTGCCTCACCCTCAGCCTGCATCAGCCTCAGCCTCAGCCTCAGCCTGCCTCAGCATCAGCCTGCTCAGCCTCAGCCTCAGCCTGCCTCAGCCTCAGCCTCAGCCTGCTTCAGCCTCAGCCTCAGTCTGCCTTCAGCCTCGGGCCTCAGCCTTCAGCCTCAGCCTCAGCCTCAGCCTGCCTCCTCAGCCTCAGCCTCAGCCTCAGCCTGCCTCAGCCTCAGCCTCAGCCTGCTTCAGCCTCAGCCTCAGTCTGCCTTCAGCCTCGGCCTCAGCCTCAGCCTCCTCAGCCTGCATCAGCCTCAGCCTCAGCCTCAGCCTGCCTCAGCATCAGCCTGCCTCAGCCTCAGCCTCAGCCTGCCTCAGCCTCAGCCTCAGCCTGCTTCAGCCTCAGCCTCAGTCTGCCTTCAGCCTCGGCCTCAGCCTCAGCCTGCCTCAGCCTCAGCCTGCATCAGCCTCAGCCTCAGCCTCAGCCTGCCTCAGCATCAGCCTGCCTCAGCCTCAGCCTCAGCCTGCCTCAGCCTCAGCCTCAGCCTGCTTCAGCCTCAGCCTCAGTCTGCCTTCAGCCTCGGCCTCAGCCTCAGCCTGCCTCAGCCTCAGCCTGCATCAGCCTCAGCCTCAGCCTCAGCCTGCCTCAGCATCAGCCTGCCTCAGCCTCAGCCTCAGCCTGCCTCAGCCTCAGCCTCAGCCTGCTTCAGCCTCAGCCTCAGTCTGCCTTCAGCCTCGTCCTCAGCTTCAGTCTGCCTTCAGCCTCAGCCTGCCTCAGCCTCAGCATCAGCCTGCCTCAGCATTCAAAGTGTGGCCCGGGAATGGAGTTCTGGGAACTCGAAGAACACGAAATGGCCTACAGTTGGCTCCGGGCATTCAAAATCATGCCCAGGAATGGAGTTCTGGGAACTCGAAGACCACGAAGTGGCCTACAGTTGGCTCCGGGCATTCAAAATCATGCCCAGGAATGGAGTTCTGGGAACTCGAAGACCACGAAGTGGCCTACAGTTGGCTCCGGGCATTCAAAATGTGGCCCGGGAATGGAGTTCTGGGAACTCGAAGAGCACGAAGTGGCCTACAGTTGGCTCCGGGCATTCAGAATGTGGCCCGGGAATGGAGTTCTGGGAGGTCAAGGAGCACCAAGTGTGTGACTGTTGCATCCGGTTATTCAGAATGTGGCCTGGGAATGGGGTTCTGAGAGGTCGACGAGCACGAAGTGTGTGACTGTTGCATCCGGTTATTCTAAATGTGGCCCGGGAATGGCGTTCTGGGATCTCGAAGAGCACGAAGTGTGTGACTGTTGCATCCGGGTATTGAGAATGTGGCCTGGGAATGGAGTTCTGGGAAGTCGAAGAGCACGAAGTGTGTGACTGTTGGTGAAAAACGAGCCCGGCACCTGCCGCCCGGCAACTCCCAACACCTGCCCGGACCCCCCTGTGGAGTGATCTGCTGCTCTCTTTTGATCCCACTAGAAACCTATCAGTCTTCGCTGTTAGGTAAATACATACATAAAACACAATTTCGGTTTTTAGGGTCTCTTTGGGACTCCAAGAAGGTCTCCATATGGCCCGGGGTGGCTCCAAGACGGTCAACAACGCACTCAAGAAGGCCCAAGATGCCCCAAGAAAGCCCAGAAAGCTCCCCAAGACGGCCCAGGAGGGCACCGAGAGCACCCCCAAGAACGCACCCAGAGGCCAAAATCAATGATTTCCAAAAGTGTTTGAAGGATTTGGGCGTTCTCGCCTTTTTCGATTGTCAGAGGCCCAAGACGGCCCAAACAGCTTCCAACATTTCCCTCAGACCGCCCCAGAAGCGCCCACGGGAGCCCAAAGACGGCTCCAGAGGGCCCCAAGACGGCCCAATGAACCCCCCAAAACAACCCAAGAAGCCCCAAGACGGCCAAAGAGGACCCCAAGAGAGCCCCAAGGCGGCCGTGAGAGCCACCCAAGACGGCCTCCGATGGGGCGAAACGGGGAAAAAACGCACCATCACGGCACAAGACACCCCCAAGAGGCTCCAGGAGGCACCCAAGCCCCCAAGAAGCCCCCAAGAGGCCTCCAAGAGTCTCCCAAGAGGCTCCCAAAAAGCCCCACAACGACTGCACTGAGCGGCCAGCTGACGGTCTGGACCAGGTGCAGCACGTGGCTCATCGCGCGAACTCCACTGGGCGCAGCGCGCCTCCAAGTGCAGGCCACGACTTGACTGTACGTACTCCGGACGTGCACCCCGCGAAGCGAGAGGAATCCACGTCCAGGCTGCAGCGAAGCGTCTCGGCAGCCCGACAGGACGGGTGTGTGGCGCCAGGGCCCAGCCACGATGCGTAGAGGAAGGGCAATTGCAAAATATTGCATTCTTATACATTGCAAAGCAACCCCCTTAATCCCACCCCAGGGCCGCCGCCGGGGTGCCGACCCATTTCCACGTCTAATGCAAAAGCTGTCCAAAACCTAAAAAGGAAATCTATGACTTCGGCACCTTGGGCCTCCTCAGGGGCCAAGACGGTCTCAAGACGGCTCAAGATGCTCTCAACGCGGCTCAAGACGGCCCCAAGACGGCCCAAGATGGCCTTAGGAGGGCCTTGGAAACCCCCATGATGGCCCAGGGGGGCTCCAACAGGACGCTCAAAAGCACCTCCGGAGGCGAAACTTATTGATTTTTGCATGGGTTTTCGTTGATATTTCGCGCTTGCGCCTTTTGCTCTCTCTGGGGGCCATGGCGGCCCAAACTGCTTCCAAGGTGGTCCCAAAACGGCCCGCGACGCTCCCAAGAGGGCCTCAAAATGGCCCGCGAAGGCCCCAATATTGCTGCAAAAGGCCCCCAAAACGGCCCCAAAGGCCCCCCCGAAAACCCACCAAGACGGCCCCCGCAGAGGCCAGACGGCGCAAGAACGCCCCGAGATAGCCCAAAAGGCGCTCAAGAAACCCCAAGAGGCCCCCCAAAAACTTCAAAAAAGGCCTCAGAGGCGCCCGAGACACCCCAGTAGGCCCGACAAAGACTTTACTGCGCGTGCTCAAGAGAATCTGGATCTGCTGCCTTCGTAGAAATGCGCGGGGGCGCTGCCAGATCCGCCGCTCTTTTAAGAGCGCCAGGCTAAAACATTTCTGACACGCCACCAACGTGCAACGTATCCAACGTATCCACTGATTGCATCATTGCTACATGTCGTATTGTGTTACATTAGCATCTTTCCCCTCTTCACCCCCGTCCCCGAGGCCACCCCGCATTCACCGACCCGAAGATGGCGGGCCTCTTCTGCATCCATACAGGCAGAAAACAATAAAAATCAATGATTTGGGCCTCCTGGGCCTGTTGCTGGTCTCGGAGGTCGTGAAGACGGCTCAAGATGGCCCCAATGCAAGCGAAGACGGCCCCGAGACGGTCCAAGATGGCCCCGAGAGGACCCGTTACCCTGGCGACGTACCCAACCCTTGCGCAATGCGGGGCACGCGTGCATCAATATTTCTACAGCGGGGGCGATGACGTAACATGGGCGCATGTAATTTTGCGAGCAGCAGTCGGAAGGCTCGCATCGCAGAACCCGATCAACATACAAGGGCGTCGTAGCGGTTACTAACGCAGCCCCCCCCCAAGGACGGCGAGGTCTCACTCAGGCTCCGCCGTGCCTCGCTCCGCTGGACCCAACAGCAGCCCTCGAAAGTGGCGACCGCGTCGCATATCACAGCCCCCCAAGGACGGCGAGGTTTCGCTGAGATCCCCGCGGTGCGTCAGCCCGCAAAACCCACCAGCATCCCTCGAAAGTGGCGACAATGTCGCAGATCGCAGCCCCCCACGGACGGCGAGGTCTCGCTCATATCCCCGCGGTACCTCAGTCCGCAGGGCCCGCCAGCAGCCCAAAGAAGCGGCAGTGTCGCAGATCGCAGTCCTTCAGGGACGGCGAGGTCTCGCTCGGATCCCCGCGGTGCCTCAATCCGCAGGACCCACCGGCAGCCCTCGAAAGTGGCGACTGCGTCGCAGATCGCAGCCCCCCCACGGAAGGCGAGGTCACGCTCAGATCCCCGCGGTGCCTCAGTCCGCGGGGCCCGCCAGCGGCCTTCGAAAGTGGCGAGCGACAGCGTCGCAGATCGCAGCCCCCCAGGGGCGACACACACACACACGCACACATACGCACACATGCACGCGCGCGCGCACACGCGCGCGCACGCGCGCGCGCACACGCACACGCACGCGCACGCGCACACGCACACGCGCGCGCACACGCACACGCACGCGCACGCGCACACGCACACGCACGCGCACACGCACACGCACGCGCGCACGCACACGCACACGCACACGCACACGCACGCGCGCACGCACACGCACGCGCACGCGCGCGCACACGAACACGCACACGCACACGCGCACGCACGCGCACACGCACGCGCACGCGCGCACACGCACACGCACGCGCACACGCACGCGCACACGCAAACGCACACGCACACGCACGCACACGCGCACACGCACACGCACACGCACGCGCACACGCACGCACGCAAACACGAACGCGCGCACGCTCGCACGCGCGCACGCACTCACGCGCGCACCCACGCACACAAACACAAGCAAACCACACACAAAAACACACACACAAACACACAACAACACACAACCACACAAACACACCAACACAAACACACAAACACACAAACACACACAACCACACAACCACACAACACACACAAACACACAAACACACAAACACACAACCACACAACCACACGACCACACAGAGACACACAAACACAGAAACACAGAAACACAGAAACACAGAAACACAGAAACACAGAAACACAGAAACACAGAACCACAGAAACACAGAAACACAGAAACACAGAAACACACAACCACACAAACACACACACACACGCACACGCACGCACGCACGCACACGCGCGCACGCGCACGCACGCACGCACGCACGCACGCACGCACCCACCCACCCCACCCGCCCCACACACCCCACACACCCCGCACACCACGCACACCGCGCACACCACGCGCCCGCGCACCCGCGCACCCACGCACCCGCGCACCCGCGCACCCACGCGCCCACGCACCCACGCACCCGCGCGCGCACCCACGCACCCGCGCACCCACGCACCCATGCACCCACGCACCCACGCACCCACGCACCCGCGCACGCGCGCGCACGCGCGTGCGCGCCAGGCGCAGGCGCAGGCACAGGCGCAGGCGCAGGCGCATGCGCAGGCGCACACGCACACGCACACGCACACGCATGCGCACACGCACGCGCACACGCACGCGCACACACACACACGCACACGCACACGCACACGCACACGCACGCGCACACGCACACGCACGCACGCGCACACGCACGCGCACGCGCACGCGCACGCGCGCGCGCACGCGGCACGCGCACGCACACGCACACGCACACGCACACGCACACGCACACGCACACGCACGCGCGCACGCACACGCACGCGAACACGCACACGCACACACGCACACGCACACGCACACACGCACACGCACACGCACGCGCACCCGCACACAGACACGACACGCACGCGCACACCCAGACACCCAGACACCCAGACACCCAGACACCCAGACACCCAGACACCCAGACACCCAGACACCCAGACACACCCAGACACCCAGACACCCAGACACACAGACACCAGACACCCAGACACCCAGACACCCAGGCACCCAGACACAGACCCCCAGACACACCCAGACACACAGGCACACACACACAGGCACACACACACAGCACACACACACACACACACACAGGCACACAGGCACACAGGCACACAGGCACACAGGCACACAGGCACACAGGCACACAGGCACACAGGCACACAGGCACACAGGCACACAGGCACACAGCACACACACACAGGCACACAGGCACACAGGCACACAGGCACACAGGCACACAGACACACAGACACACAGACACACAGACACACAGACACACAGACACACAGACACAGAGACACACAGAGACACACAGAGACACACAGAGACACACAGAGACACACAGAGACACACAGAGACACACAGAGACACACAGAGACACACAGAGACACACAGAGACACACAGAGACACACAGAGACACACAGAGACACACAGAGACACACAGAGACACACAGAGACACACAGAGACACACAGACACACAGAGACACACAGACACACAGAGACACACAGAGACACACAGAGACACACAGAGACACACAGAGACACACAGAGACACACAGAGACACACAGAGACACACAGAGACACACAGAGACACACAGAGACACACAGAGACACACAGAGACACACAGAGACACACAAAGACACACAGAGACACACAGAGACACACAGACACACACAGACACACACACACACCATCGCACCACGCCACACGCCAACACTCCACACACACCAGCACACCACACACACCAACACACACACGCACACGCACACGCACACACACACGCACACGCACGAGCACACACACACGCACACACGCACACACACACACGCACACACGCACACACGCACGCACGCACGCACGCACACACGCACACACGCACACACGCACACACGCACACACGCACACACGCACACGCGCACACACGCATACACGCACACATGCACGCACGAACACACGCACACACGCACACACGCACGCACGCACACACACACCAACCACACGCACCAACCACACACACACGCCAACCACACACACCAGCCACACACGCACCCCCCCCCCCCACACACACACACACCACGCACACACACACACACGCGCACACACACAAACACACACACACACACACTCACATTCACACACACGAATGGGGGCTCGCCGTTCGGCGCGACCTTGTTGACAGGCAGCGCGCTGCTCATCTTGGACGCGCAGGGCCCCCAGAGCTGCGTGCGCTTCCTGTTGCCTGGGCGCCAGTGCGACGGCGTGAGAGATATGGCAAGAGGGCCTCTGCGTGGGCGGTGGCAGCGCGTTGGGCGAAGCACGTGCTTTCGGTTCGCCATATCTTGCAGCGGGACATCGGCGCGCCGAACGCCGCCGTGACGGGCGCAGAGGCAGGCCCCAAGCTGACCAAGCGTGCGGGCCAGCTTTTGCACGAGCTTGAAATTGTTGTCGCTTCGCGAATCCCCACCAGCCCATCCAGAAACGATGCCCAGAGGAATTGCCTCGATCAGAGAAGTGGGCAGCACACAGAGGAAGCCATTATGAGACATCTTGGGATATCTTGAGCCATCTTGGAGGTCATTTTGGGCTCTCCCAGACGCTCTTGGAGTCATCTTAATCCGTGCCCCCCCCCAAGAGGCCTCCATGTGGCTAAAACCTGTGTAGAATCAATGATTAGGCATTCTCGCCGAGGCCTCTTGGAGCATCTTGGGTGCATCTGGGGGGGCTCTTGGGGCCTCTTGGGGGTCTCTTGGGGGCCTCCGGGGGGCCTCTTGGGGGCCTCTTGGGGCCATTTTGGGGCCATCTTGGGACCTCTTGGGGCTTCCTGGGCGCTTCTTGGGGCCATCTTGGAGGAGATCGATCAAACAAGAGGGGGGGTTTAATTAGCGCCCCCCCTCGGAAGCCCCTAAAATCGCCTCTTGGACCCCTCTTGGAACGCTCTTGGAGTGCTCTTGGGCGCTCTTGGGGCCGTCTTGGGGCTCTTTTGGGGCTCTCTTGGGGCCCTCTTGGGCCATCTTGGAACCATCTCCAGGCCTCGGATGGCCATCGGAAGCGAAAAGGCGAGAAAGCAAAAATCATTGATTTTCCTTAGGTTTTGGGACGATTTTGGCCTCTTCGGGGCCTCCTTGGGGAGCTGTTTGGCCACTTGGAGTTATCTTGGGGCCGTCTTTGGGCTTCTTGGAACCATCTTAGGAGCCATCTCGAGCGATCTTGCGCTATCTTGAGCCATCTTGGAGCTCATCTTGGGTTCTCTGAGGCGCTCTTGGAGCCGTCTTGGGCCATCTGGGACGCTCTAACTACCCGCGGCCCCCCCCGTCCAGGTCCAGGGGAGGGGGTAGGGGGAGGGGTAAACCCCTCCCCAAGGGGGAAGAGGGAGGGGTGGAAGAGGATCTGCTCTAGACCACCTACGCCCAGAGGGCTGGTGGGATTTATTATCGCAAGATCCTGCGGCAACGTCACCTCTTAGATCTGCTTGATGAAGAGGCGCGCGCCCTCTTCGTCGCCGGTTTGGAAGGCCTGCCCGGCGATGACTTCGAGGCGCAGGTGGGGCGGATCTGTGCGCAAAGTGGCGTGCACGCCAATGCTGCAGAGGCGATAGCGACGGCGGCGGGCCAAGACCTCGTTCGAGGGTGGTGCAGGGTTCGCGCATAGGTTCACCAAGGTTCAGATGGAGGTGGGGGTGCCCGCGGCGCGTAGTTCCGGCCAACCCACGGCGTTAGCGGAGGCGGAGCTAGACGTGTGGGCAGGCAGTTGGCAGCATCACCAGCTCCACGAGGTTTCGCTTCCCCCTGGTGCTGAGAACCGGGGCGATCTGGAGCCGACCGCGGTAGCCAAGCTGCGCGAGGTGCTGTGCACCTTCGCTGCCAAGACTGCTGTGGGCCAAACAGGACTGCACCCGCGCCAGCTAGACCAGCTGTCGGACATGGCCCTGCTCTCGATCTCGCTGGTCTTTTCCCTCTGTGAGCAACGGTTCCAGTGGCCTCCTGATCGACTTGCCACTATTCTTTTTCGGTTGCCCAAGCCGAGTGGGGGTGCCCGCCTGATAGGATTGCTGAACTCACTGCTGCGTGTTTGGGGCCGTGCGAGGCGCCCGATCTCTACGGAGTGGGTCAGGACACGCAGGAGTGCTCACAGCTGGGGTTCTGGCGCTGGCAGAAGCTCTTCGGCATCGGCATGTTGCTTGGCACTTAACAGCGATATTGACGTGGCTCACGGTGAGAAGACGCTCACACTACTTATCGACAGATGGAAATGTTTTGATCTTATCGACCCCAGCGTGCTGCTGCAAGAGTCGGCGGCCGTAGGACATCCCCTACGTATGGCATGGGTGCTGGTGCAGGCTTGCCGTCAGCCTCGTGCGTTGCGCGCGCGGCAGCGCGTCGAGGTTGTTTGTCCCAGAGCGGGGCATCGTGGCAGGATGCCCGCACGCGACGACGGTGCTGGAGTCCCACCAGCCCTCTGGGCGTAGGTGGTCTAGAACAGATCCTCTTCCACCCCTCCCTCTTCCCCCTTGGGGAGGGGTTTACCCCTCCCCCTACCCCCTCCCCTGGACCTGGACGGGGGGGGCCGCGGGTAGTTAGAGCGTCCAAGATGGCCCAAGACGGCTCCAAGAGCGCCTCAGAGAACCCAAGATGAGCTCCAAGATGGCTCAAGATAGCGCAAGATCGCTCACGATGGCTCCTAAGATGGTTCCAAGAAGCCCAAAGACGGCCCCAAGATAACTCCAAGTGGCCAAACAGCTCCCCAAGGAGGCCCCGAAGAGGCCAAAATCGTCCCAAAACCTAAGGAAAATCAATGATTTTTGCTTTCTCGCCTTTTCGCTTCCGATGGCCATCCGAGGCCTGGAGATGGCTCCAAGATGGCCCAAGAGGGCCCCAAGAGAGCCCCAAAAGAGCCCCAAGACGGCCCCAAGAGCGCCCAAGAGCACTCCAAGAGCGTTCCAAGAGGGGTCCAAGAGGCGATTTTAGGGGCTTCCGAGGGGGGGCGCTAATTAAACCCCCCCTCTTGTTTGATCGACTCCCTCCAAGATGGCCCCAAAAGCGCCCCGAAGGCTCCCCAGAGCGCCTCAAGAGGGTCCCAAGAGGCGCCCAAGATGCCCCAAGGCGCCCAAAAAGCCCTCCAAGAGGCCCTCAAAAGACCCCCAAGAAGCTCCTTCCCCTCCTCCTCCTCCTCCTCCGATTCTTCCTCCTTCTCCGTCCTCCTCCTCCTCCTCCTCCTCCTCCTCTTCCCCCTCCTCCTCCTCCTCCTCGACGACGACGACGACGACGACGACTCCTCTTCCATCCTCCCCCTCTCGGGGTCTGTGACAGCTTCCCCCGCCCTTTGTTATTCTGCATGCTCCCCGACTTCCCTGATCACCTCAACTCCCCTGAGCATCGTTTCTGGATGGGCTGGTGGGGATACGCGAAGCGTCAACAATTCCTCCTCTGTCCATGCGCTCTCGGCCATCTGCCCGAATGTGACGCCGCGCCAGCTAGTTGACGACGCGTCGCTGCGTTGGAGTGGTCGAGAGTCGAGGTGTGCTGAGGAGGTTGCCATCGCTGCTGATGAAGCCCAGGAGGCTCTGGCGAACCTTCGTTTGCCATTGCAGGTGAAGAAGCTGGGCTACGTCGCGTCGGACGTGGCCACGGAGCGCGCGGTGCAGCGCGTCGCCAAGCAGCGCCAGATCACCAGGCAGCGTTGGATGAGGAACATTGGGCACGAGCTCACGACGGCCAGGCCTTTGCGCAAGCAGGGGGGGGGGGGGGGGGGCAGGATGGGCGCGCTGCTGGAGTTCGACGGATGGCGCGGATCCAGAGCACGGGCCTCGCCCCCGCCGCCCTCCACGGGGCGGCGGTGATGGGCGTGGCCGAGCATGTCCTGAAGCCTGTGCGCGCGCTCGCGGGGGCCCTTGCTGGAGTGAAGCCAGCGGCGTCTTTGACTGCAGGCATGGTGATGCAACGGGGCCCGCCTTGTGATCCTATTTTCACGGCGACACTGGAGTTGCCCTACTTGTGCGCGTCGTGGTTGTGGGAGGCCAAGGTTTCTCTCACTCAGCTGCAGCGTGCATGGGAACTGATGGTCTGTCGTATGCAGAAGGCTGAAGCATGGTCTAAAGTAACAGGCCCACTTTCGGCGTTGTGGATGACGCTCCGTCGAGTTGACTGGTCTATGCGATCGGCGCACGAGGTCATCGCCGACGAGAACACGTGTTTCTCTTTGTTGGCCGTGGCGCCTCGGGACTTCCGCGACTTGCTGGAGGCCGGAGTCCAACGGTGGCAGATGCGACGTGTCCAGCAGCGCCTCCCAGGCTACGACGGAGAGATTCTCTGGCATCGCGCTGTTCGTGCGTGCGCGAAGGGTCCTCGCGCCGCGCGAGACTCAACAGAGCTGGGGGCTCTGCAGTGCCCGTGGACAGGCGCTATGTGGCCGAGAGAGGAGAAGTTTTCTCATGGCTCTGTTTCCTCACCTAATTGTCTTGCTTGTAAGAATGGCGAGCCCGAGACTTTGGGCCGCGGGTGGCTAGATTGCCCGGCCTTGCTTGAGGGCGCGGAATAGGATCCCTTAGACGAAGACACGCGTGGGCACAGGCGTAGAGTCGCCGCGCGCGAGCTGATGCGTAAGGAGGCGTTGGAGTCGGCCGACCCCAATTTTTTGATTCAGTCCAGCACTTTTTCGCGCTGCCGCTGATCGCTGCTGCGTCTGAGAGGCCCGATAGAACTCCTGGGCAGTGGTTTGAATGGGGTGACCCCGAGGTTCCCTGGGAAGGCACGGTCTACGCGGATGAGGCTGGCCAGGATTTGCAGACTCCCGAGGTCGCGCGATGTGCTTGGGCGATCGTGCAGCTTGATTCCCAGGGCCGCCCCTCCAAGGCCGGGTTTGGAAGCCTCCCGGGGATCCAGTCGGTGCCCAGGGCTGCCAGGTACGCGGGCTTCCGGGCCATTCTTGCTTCGCCGCGTGTATCTAGAATTGCAAGTTATCACCTGTTTCTGGTCCAAGAGGGTGAGCGGTGGAGCGGGAGAGAGGTGCCGGCCGCTGCTCGCAACGCTGAGATTTGGCGAGCCATGAGAGCCACGGTCGAGCGGCAGGCCCTCCCCCCCGCCCCGTTTCGCCTGGACCCCGTCTCACAAAACGCCCGAGGAGGCGCTCAGTCGGGGAGTGGGGGTGATGGCTGGGGTGGGGAACGCGTGGGCCGATTGCTTCGCCACGGTTGCGCTGCATGTTGTCACGGTTAGCCCTAACTTTGGCAAAGGGCTCGAGCTGTGCCTCGCCGAGGCGGTGAATCGTGCCAGGTTCGTTGCGTGGGCTGGCAAGCGCGTGCTGAGCTCTGATCAGTGGGAGGGCCCCAAGGGTGATGGTCAGGGCTTCCGCTGCAGGAATTGTAACCGCGCGGGGTTTTCGGAAAAGACGATTCGTGTTCTGCTGACTCGCCCCTGTCGGCCTTCCGCCCTGTTGCGTGCTCGAGCTGCGGCCCTTTTGGCGGTGCACGGCCCATCCAGAGCTAAGGAGAGTCCTGCTCCCCCCATCGGCTCCGCCGGCGCTTGCCCTGGGTCTGGCGGCCGCGGCGGCTTGTGCCGCGACTGCGCGTCGTGAAGATGCCAGCGCTTCGCAAGGTCGGTCCGGGCGAGGGCGTGAAGACAGCAGATCTCCCCGACGAGAGGCGTGTGCTGCCCCTGCCGCTGTCTCTGGAGGCGGTGGTGGTCTGTCGTCGTCGTCGATGTCGTCGGAGGGTCGGTGGAGGTCCTCGGACGAGGAGCGACGGGCCACGCTCGCGGCTCGCCTCCTCAGAGCCGCTGGGGGCACACCCGATGCTCCTGCCTCTGCCTGCCCCCCTGCCCCTCCCGCGCCCCCATGGGCGTTTGGCTGGAGGCCCCCCTGGAGGACGAGGGGGCTGGGGGGGCGGGGGATCGTGCGATGCGAACTCGCGCGGCGCGCGGCGCCGCCGGCCCCCCGCCGTTGACGGCGCCCCCGCCGACGACGGCGGCTGCTGCCTGTGCAGCGCGCGCCCCGCGGCAGCGGGGCGAGGACTCCCGACTGCCTGCCGCCGCTGCTGCCACCGCTGTGGGAGGTGGGTGGCGGGGGGGGGCCGTGCGTAGGGGGCGGAGGAGGTCTCGGAGGCGCTTGGCCATGAGATCAGATCCTCCAGAGGCCTCCGTACACTGCGTGCAGGCGATGTGGAGCGCATGCCAAGAGGCAGAGGAGGCTGTTGGGGGGCTCCTGCTCTGGCGCCCTCCCCGCCCCTGACCTTTGTGTCGCCCCCGCGGAGCAGGCTCGGGCCAAGCGCCGGGACCGCCTGGTGGCGAGGCTCCACCCTGAGACGGGGGCCCCCCGCGCTCCTGGTCGGGGCTAGGCCCCAAGTCCTTTTCTGGTATCTGGAGTTGCCCTGCAGGCTGAGCCTGCCCTTGAGCGGTGGTCTGGGGACCGCTGCTGCTCTCTGGAACTTTTTGGGTTTCTAGAGTTGCCCCGCAGGCTTGACCTGCCCTTGCTCGCGGTCTGGGGACCGTGCGCTGCGCTCTGAAGCCTTGAGAAGCCCCACGAGCCCTCGGTCCTAGTGGCCCGTCACAAGCACAGGGCTGCGTTCGTCCTCGGACGCGGTCTCTCTGACGTGCGACACACACACACACACACACACACACACACACACACACACACACACACACACACACACACACACACACACACACACACACACACACACACACACACACACACACACACACACACACACACACACACACACACACACACGACACGACACGACACGACACGACACGACACGACACGACACGACAC
>CAUYUJ010011336.1:736455-768550 GCA_963575745.1 Prorocentrum cordatum | reverse complement strand
CACACACACACACACACACACACACGCACACACACACACGCACACACACACGCACACACACACACACACACACACACACACACACACACACACACACACACACACACACACACACACACACACACACACACACGAGGTACGCACAAGACAGGAGGAGACAAGACGGAAGCGGGAGACGGGAGGCTGGAGAAGAAGGAGAAGGACGCGACCACAGTGCTCTATCCGAAACGAATACCCAACCAATGGGGGCTGGGAAAAAAACACCCAAGACGGCCCAAGACAGCCGTAAGAGGACCTCCAAGAGCGCCTCCGGAGGCCAAAACCATTGATATTCCGGTTTCGAAGAACCTTACTTATCGTTCTCGCCTTTGTCGACTCTCAGAAGCCCATGACGGCCCAAGCAGCCTCCAACGTGGCCCCAAGACGGCCCAGGAAGCCCTGAAGGCCTCCACGACGGCCCAAGCGACCCCTAAGACGGCCCAACTCAAGAGGACCCTAAGACAACCCCAGAACGGCAGCGAGGGGCCCCCAGGACGGCCCAAGACGCCCCCAAGAGGCTCCAAGAACCCCCCACCCAAGACACCTCCAAGAGGCCACAAAGAAGCTCCCAAGAGGCTCCGCAACGACTGGACTGTACGTGGTCCGGACGTGCACCACGCGAATCGAGAGGAATCAACGTACGAAGAGATCTTGTCATCAACGACGTACCCAAGGTTGGCGATCTTCTTGGCCTCCCAAATTCCCTTGCAAATCGGGTTCTCTATCCTCTTGACGCTGCAACCACCCTGGTACGCGGGATTGTCTTTCATGGGGGCCTCCCACTCGCCGTCCTCCTCGACGTCCCAATCGTCCGGCTTCGACGCCGACTCGTCCACGATGCACTTCTCCTCCACCCACGTCCGGCTTCTTGTCCTCAGGATCGTCCATCATGGAGCTGTCCACCCAATCATCTGGCTTCTTGTCGTCAGTGTCCGGGATCTCGTTCGGCGTCAAGACTTCCCAGTCCTCCTTAATACCTCACAGATCTTCTCCTCGTCGGTCTCGACGCGGAAGGTGTTGTCCGGACTAAGAACCATGCGGTGCAGGTGGGGGATGCCAGCGTCCTCGCCCTGCTTGTAGGACTGGTCGGCCCTCTTGAGCACGTTGGTACCCTTGCAAGAGATGCGTCCTCTTGAAGCACCCGCACTTGTCTGGCCCGAACATGATGTTGTACGGCGTCGGGTCGCCGAACGTGGTCAGGTCGTCGAGTTTGGGCCCGATCTTCATGTACCCGCCGCCGCACTCCACGTCCTTCTCGCACTTGGCGTGGTATTGAATGATGATGATGATGATGATGATGATGATGATGATGATGATGATGATGATGATGATGATGATGATGATGATGATGATGATGATGACGAGGAGGAGGAGGAATAGGAGGACCAGCGCGCGAAGCGTGGCGCCCGTCCTGGATCGCCAGGAAACGGTACGGGTCCTCCTTTTCCTGGGCGGAGCGTGGGCAGCGATGCGATGCGCCGGCCGAGGCAGCAAGAACTCCCAAGTCTCCCAAACCTTCGACTTCGTAAACAAAGAATGATTGCATCTATGATTTCGGTATCTGAAGGACTCTCACTGAACAAAACGCCGATGAAAACTGGCCCAGGGTGCGTGGGTCGAGAGCTCTTGGGGTTGCGACGTGAACAACAAACACCACGTCAGAAGTCTGGGAAACTTTTATGGCCGAGCGAAGTCCACCGTGAATAACTCGTGGGCCACGCCTGTCTCCTCCCTAGACCCTAGACGCCCCACTTTTTGAATGCGTGGATCTCCAGAGTTTTCGGGGACGCGACCGTGGTGTGGAGCCCCTCGCCCGCAGCGGATGGGCTGAGAGCCTGCGCAAACATAATCCAAACCTCATCCGCCCCCTGGTCCTCCTCCTCCTCCTCCTCCTCCTCCTCCTCCTCCTCCCTCCCCCTGCACCAGTCCTATTCAAGGCGCCAAAGAAGTTTGCCTCATCCTCCACCGTCTCATCGGTTCTCTCCTCCTGCTCCTCCTCCTCCTCCTCCTCCTCCTCCTTCTCTGCCTCCTCCCTTCAGCATGTACATACGTCAAACGAGGCCTGCAGTATCAGACCGCGCCAAAGTTTAAAGAGCGCGAGCCCCCACATCAAACAGCGGCGGCCACGAAAGAGATGAGGAGTCCAAGAGCTCCTTTTCCTGCTCCTCCTCCTCCTCGTCACCCTCTCCCCTTTCTCCCTCTGCCCCCCTCAAAGTCGGCCTCTGGGCCTGTCGTGGAGCCCGTGGCAACCAGGACTTCGGAGCCAATCTAACGGCGGCGACGAGGGTCCCCGAGCATGCCCCCGAGAAGAGCGCTAAGACACCACGTCCAGCGGGGTCCTGGGAGGCTCTTATGCCCCCTGGATTGGCCATGCTGGTGGCGAGGTCAGAACGGTCAGAGGCCTATTCAGGACCAGGTCATGCGCGCAGAGAGAACGGTTCGCGAGCCTGCTCCAAAGTATGTCTATACCGTTTTTGCCATTCTCAGGGCGGACGGTATCGTCCAAGACTGTCCCAGGTTGCCCTACGAATGCCCCAGGGACAAGCAGGGCACTCAGAGGTCCCGAGCTGTCCACTGCAAGCGCAAGTCCTGGAGCCCTTGCCTTATACAACCCCTCACCGACGCGTCTCCCGCACACCGTCGAAGAAAATCGGGAGGTAGTGGTGGTAGTCGAGTTTCTCGATGTCGACCTTGTGCGGGGACGCAAAGGCTGTAAGGGAGGGCGGGATGTGGCTATGGACAACGATGAGCCGAGCAATGACTTGCCAATACGTTGGAACGAAACATGGCTGGATTCACATGTGGAACATGAGCGAGCAAGGACGCGTCGGGAGACAACGAGAGAGAAGCATCTAGAGAGAGAGAGAGAGAGAGGGATAGAAAGAGAGAGGCGTAGCGTCTCGCCCGCGACAAGGCCGCCTTCCAAGCGATCTTGCCCCCCACCGAGCCGTGGAATATCTGGAGTAACGCAATCGAAACATAGAGGGGCAACTCGGATAGTCGAGACAATGTCACAGAAAGCAATAGCCCAACGCATCATCATTCATAATCTGTTCACAAGTGACTGGGCACATCTGCTGCCGCTGAAAGCATGCACAGCCAATCATTCAACTTCGCGTTCGAATACGTACGATGCATGCAATCAAACCGCCGCACTATGTACACATACATATATCTTTATAAATATACATACGGACGCATACTGGTGATAAGGAGGTTACGGGGTTCAACTCTCGCTTTGCGAGTGGCGTCGGAATGCATTCACGAGCAATCGATCTCGATGTCTAGCGACACATATGTATATACAACTATGGATACATCGACCTCCCCTAACTGCTGGCCCACGATGTATCAATCGGGCCGGCTATCAATATACACGCCAGTTTAGCGATGTATCGACTTGAGTCATGTATATGTGCTCATCCAACTGGAGTGTACACACATACAATCACATATATGTATGCATACGTATGCAGGTGTACGCACACCTACATACGAAGCAATCACAAATACGTGCCTATATACACATACATTACAGGTGTGCATACATTGTAGTGTATTGTATTGTATTGTATTGTATTGTGCTAGCTTATGTTATATTATTTCCACTTAACTTATATCGTAAACTACTATATTATAGCGTATTCACTTACAGTATAGTACATTGTACTATATTATACCATAGTGTAGTGTGCCATCTTATGCTATATTCTATGATGTATGTGTATATATATATATATATGTATATACATATATATATATATATAAGCACATATATATACAAAAATATATGCCACCGTGCCGCTGGGCACGGATTGGGCGTGTCCTGAGGTTTTGGGCCCAATCCTCTAAGCCTCAATCCTCGCTCCTGTGGATTCTATTAGGAGGCCAGGCCCGAGCTTCTCAACTCTCCCGGGGCGTGTCGCGTCTGGTCGGGGGCTTGTCGCGGATACCCGCAGCTTGTCGCATGACTCTTTGGGGCCCCAGAGGGCCTCAAGACGGGCCAAGAGGGCCCCGATAGGCCCTCAAAACGGTCCAAGACTGCCCCGAACCGCCGAACGGTCGTGCCAAGACGCTCCAGATTGCCCCCAGATGCCTCAAGAGGCTCCCAAGACGTGGAGGCCTCTAAGAGGCTTCCCAAGAGGGCCCCAAGAAGCCAAACACATTGCTTTTCTTTAGGTGTTTGAATGATTTTGGCGTTCTCGCCTTTTCGGCTTCCCGACGCTCCACGACGGCCCACGAGGCCCCCAAGATCGCCGCAAGACGGCCCCAGATGCCGTCAAGAGGGCCCCAAGACGGCCCAAGAGGGCCCCAAGATGGCCCAAGAGGCGCCCAAGACGGCCCAAAGACGGCCCCAAGAGGGGGCCCAGACGGGGAACCCGAACATTCATTTGAAACCCTCGGCCCCGAGGGGCTCCCAGGAGGCCCCAAGAGGCCCTCCAAGAGGCCCCTCAAAGGCCCCAAGAGGCCTCAAAAAGGCCCCAAGAGGCCCCCGAGAGACCCCCACAAGGCCCCAAGAGGCCCCCAAACTGCTCAAGAGGTCCCCGAGAGCGCTCCGAAGAGACCCGAAGAACATCCCTGAGAACTCTAACCCACAACCAAGGCACGGTGGCGGGATGGGCCGAAGACCATTCGTTCCGCCGCCCTCTCCCTGTTGATTGATCACGAGGGGTTGCCTGGCGTGCTACGCGTCTGATGGTTTTTGGCTATTTTGAGACTGTCCCTGGGGCTTCGACCCAGCGCGCCGGCCACCCGGAAAGCTGCTCCAGACTCGGTTGCCAAGGCTCCTCCTGCCCCAGATGGCTCCAAGATGGCCTCCAAGACGGCCAAGATGGCCTCCAAGTTCGCCCAAGACAGTCCAAGATGGAATCCAAGACGGCCCAAGATAGTCCAAGATGCCTCCAAGTTCGCTCAAGAAGCCTCCAAGACGGCCCCGGAGGCCCCCAATAGGCCTCCAATACGGCCCAAGAGGCCTCCAAGAGGTCCTCTAGGAGGGCCCGACGAGGCCCACATCATATATATATATATATATATATATATATATATACATATATACATATATATATATATATATATATATATATATACCCACGTTGGTTTTGAACAGATTTTGGCATTTGCTTCTTTTCGGCCTTCCGACGGCCCGAGACGGCGCAAGTGCCCCAAAAGATCGCCTCAAGATCGCCCAAGAGGGCTCGAAGATGACCCCAGAACGGCCCAAGATGCCCCCAAGACGGCCCTAAGAGGGCCGCAAGCCAGCCCAAGACGCCTCCAGAACGCCCGAGATGGCCTCCAAGAAGGCCCTGGAGCATCCAAAGAGGGTCCCAAGTCGGTTCAGAGAGGCCCCTAAGACGGCTTCCGACGGCGTCAGACGGGCCAGGAACGCCCTAAGACGGCCAAAGAGGCCCTGAAGAAGCCCCCAAACGTCCCCGAGAGACCCAAGGAGGCCCCCAGGAGGCGCCGAGGGTGCCCCCAGAGGCTCCCAAGATGCCCCCTCCTCCTCCTCCTCCTCCTGATCTTCCCCGCCATCCTCCCCAAATGTTCCCCGAAGGTTTCCTACAACGGCTGGGGAAACACATGGTCCGATAAGGCAGAGCTCTGGCCATAACGTTCGGCCACATGGGCGATTCCAACAGGCAGGAGGCGGCGGTGATTCGCCGTAGGCGTCTTCGACATCCGCCACCGTGCCTGCGGCACGTTGAGGCGTGGAAGAATGCAAAGGGCTGCCTAGCAAGGATTCGGCAGTTTTCTAAAAAGGACCCCCCGCCCGCTCTGGTAGCACCCAGCCGACTGCACCACCCCTACTCCCGGGGGATTTCTGGGCGGCCATGGCGCCTTCCTGGGGCTCTCCGAGGCTTCCATGACGGCCCGGGAGGCCCCCAAGACGGTCCAAGAGGGCCCCGAGTCGCCGAACGATCGCTCGACGACGCCCAAGATGGTCTCAAGATGGCCCGAGATGCCTCCAGGACGCCCCAAGAGGCCTCCAAGAGGCCTCCCAAGAGGTTATTAGGGTCTACACCGGCCAATTGGACCTTTCACGGGCCGGAGGTGTTAAACTGAACAGTATGCAATAATCGTTGCTGTGAAGCGGGGACTGCTTGAGTTCACAGAAGGCTGCACATTGGAATCTTGCAGTTTCAGCGTTTTCATCACTTTTGGAGAGCCGATGTAATGATCAACCTGGCGGGTGTAATGACCACTGTGGGTCACTGGTGAAGGTATTGACGATGATGATGATGACGATGACGATCGCTGAGGATGCTGATGACGATGCCGATGCCGATGACGATGATTCTGCTGCTGCTGATGATGATTATGATGATGATGATGATGGCGATGATGAAGATGTTGATGATGATGACGTTAATGATGTTGATGATGATGATGACTACGACGATAACGATGACGACGATGAGCGGATGATGATGATGATGATGATGATGATGATGATGATGATGATGATGATGATAGTGATGATGCTGATGATGATGATGATGCTGTTGCTGACGCTGATGATGCTGCTGATGATGACGATGATGATGGTGATGATGGTGATGGTGGTGGTGATGGTGATGATGCTGATGATGATTCTGATGACACTGGTGACGATACTGATGATAATGATGATGCTGATGATGATAATCCTGATGCTGATTATGATGATGACGACTATGATTATGCGGCTGCTGCTGCTGATGATGATTGTGGTGGTGATGCTTATGCTTATGCTGATGATGATGACGCTGATGACGCTGATGATGATGATGATGATGATGATGATGAATCTGATGATGGTGGTGGCGATGCGTATGCTGATGCTGATGCTGCTGCTGCTGATGATGCTGATTTTGATGATTATTATGATGATGATACTGATGATGCTGCTGCTGCTGCTGCTAATGATGATGCTGATGATGATGATGGTGATGGCGAATGTGGTGGTGACCGTGATGATGACGATGATGATGATGCTGCTGCTGCTGCTGATGATGATGATGATGATGATGATTATGACGATGATGACGATGACGATGACGATGACAATAGCGATAACGATGATGATGATGATGATGATGATGATGATGATGATGACGATGACGATAATGATAATGATGATGATGATGATGATGATGATGATGATGATGATGATGATGATGCTGATGCTGATGCTGATGCTGATGATGATGATGATGATGATGATGATGATGATGATGATGATGATGATGATGATGATGATGATGATGATGATAGTGGTGGTGGTGGTGGTGGTGGTGGTGGTGACGGTGATGATGGTGATGATGCGCATTAGCGTGCGCTAGCGTCTGGCAATCGATAGGGAAGCGCCGATGTAGCGACTGTTAGCATCGACATAGCGTCGACTAGCGTCGGCTAGCGTGGATTCGCAAGAACCAGCAAAATGACACAGAACATGGGGAGAAGAGCGCACACGGAAGGTGCGCCGCCGCGCTGGCGCGGCGGCGACCCCAACGCGGACGTTGAAGGACGAACGTCGGAAGAGGAAAAGGCACCGACACGGCTGAATTCGCCTCGC
Organism: Prorocentrum cordatum; assembly: GCA_963575745.1. Lineage (NCBI taxonomy): Eukaryota > Dinophyceae > Prorocentrales > Prorocentraceae > Prorocentrum > Prorocentrum cordatum. Next base: position 760,959 of record CAUYUJ010011336.1, on the reverse strand, counting down.
AGTTCTGGTAAGAGCGCACCCTGGGAGAGGTCTGGGGGGTAACGGTATCGGCGTCTTTTGGTTTCCCCGGAATGCCGCCAGTTGCCCGGAATCTGTGGACGCTGGGATTTCTGCTCTACTCTAGCCCTCCCGTATGGAATCCGAGTAGATGGGGTCGGAGGTTCGGGCCGTATCGCCGATACATCGGCGATGCGGCTCGATGTGAAGCCCGATTTCCTCCACGCCGACGTTGACGATGTATCGCCGTTGGTGATGCGATTGATGATGATGGTGATGATGATGATGATGATGATGATGATGACGACAATGATGCTGATTATGATCCTGATGGTGGTGATGACGGTGACGATGACGATGAAGCTGCTGATGATGATGACGATCTTGCTGCTGCTGCTGATGCTGATGATGATGCTGATGATGATGATGATGATGATGATGATGATGATGATGATGATGAGAGAACCTCTGGGTTGGAGGAGGGTGAGACAGGAAGGTTCAGAAATTGGAGGATTAGGAGGAGGCGGAGGAGGAAGAGGAGGGGGAGGTAGGAGAGAGGAGTATGTATGAGGAGCTAGGGGGAGGATGAGGAGCAAGTAAGAGGAGGAGGGGGAGGACGATGACGAGGCGGAGGAGGATGAGGATGATGATGATGATGAGGAGGAGGAGGAAGAGGAAGAGGAAGAGAAGGAGGAGGAGGAGGAGGAGGAGGAGGAGGAGGAGGAGGAGGAGGAGGAGGTAGGAGGTAGTAGGGTTTCCTTCAGTTGATCTCTCCAGATTCCTCAGTTGATCTTTGAGGATCCCCCAGGATCCTGCAGGATGCCTTATTTGATCCTGCATCTTCCCTCAATCGAGCCCTTACGGGTTCCCCATTGGAGTATTGGCGGAATGTGAAACGCGGTTCTGCGGAGGCTCGGGAGCGCGCTGTCAGACAGCCGGTGAAAGCACCATTCCGCTGGTGAAAAATGCAATTTCGGAGTGGGTGGGCGAAGGTGGCCGGTGTAGACACGGTTGGGCCAATAGGCCTCATTCTCCTCCCAAGAGGGCCCCCGAAGGTAAACATCATTGATTTCCCTATGGTTTTTGAAGGATTTGGGCGTTCTCGCCTGTTCGGCTTTCCGACGCTCCAAGACGGCCCAAGAGGCCCTCAAGACCACCCCAAAGCTGCCCAAGAGGCCTCCAAGAGGGCCCCAAGACGGCCTAAGAGCGCCCCAAGTCAAGCGTGGCGGCAGGCAGCGCTGCTTAGGACTCGTTCATTTTTCCTGGCAGGCGTTTAGTGAACATGGTTTGGGCAGAGGGCGGCAACCCGAGAATCATGTTCCCGGGAAGCTTTCCGGGCCCCACCGCCTCCATTACGGTACACCCCTCACGCGCTTCGTGGTTCCATAAGGAACTCCACCGAAGGCCCCTGTGGCAATGTTCGCATGGCGCCACCGCACCCATGTCGGCACACCCATCACACGCTTCGTGGCCCCACAAGGAGCTGCCCTCTTTCGTCCCACCTGCGTTGCGGCACTCGCACCCGCATATGGTTGGGTCCTTCGCCAGGATCAATACATTCTTTGTTTTTTTCTGGGCCCTCCTGACAGTCGGCGGGCCAAACTGGGCCGACGGCGACCGTACAATTTCGTAAGGCGCATTTCTGAACAACATATCTCTACCCAACAAAAGCACAAGGTACCCTGACACGTGCAATCCGCCACCATGCCACTGGGCACAGAGTGGGGGTGTCTTCATGTCTTTTGCCCAATCGCCCGAGCCTTCAACCTCAACCCTGAGGGTTCTCAAAGGGGCCCGAGCTCCAAATTCCCGGTGTCTCCGGGGCTTGGCGCGTGCCCCCGGGGCCCAGGAGGTCTTAAGAGTCCCCCCTAGACGCCCCAAGATGCCCCAAGAGGCCCGTGAGAGGCCCCCAAGAAGCTCCCAAGAGGCCCCGCCCGCAGAAGGCTCCCGAGAACGCTCTGAAGAGACCCCGTGAGGCATCCCTGAGAACTCTGACCCACAACCCAGGCACGGTGACGGGCTGGGCCGAAGGCCAGTCAATACGCAACGCAATTGTCTGAATGACAAGAAAGGGCGAACTTGTGCTTTGCCAGCATTGAAGTTTGGCGGGCAAGACTGAGCCGACGTCCTCCGCGCAATTTCACAAGACCCCCAAACAAACATATAGTTTTCTAAATGAAAAACGGTCCAGTAACACCTATCATCAAGCATCACAGTTCTCGGTATGAGATCACAAGGTTGGGTGGTATAAAAGTGACAGGACATGCGTGTTTCACATGGAGAACTGTGTTCCTGGAACTCCATAAGCAAACTTTCGATATACACACATACAAGGTTTGTGGCACATGAGGCACAACACCTGGTACTTTCACATGTGTCGTTGTGCTCTGAAGCTCCGCAGCTGTATGTTGAATAGAAAAACCAATATTAAACGTCATAGAAGGAGAAGGAGAAAGAGAGAAAGAGAGATGCACATGACCATGACATTACGAGAATAGAGTGCCGCTGGTGTCAGTGGATATATGTGTGCCCATCTGTACGTATGTATCATGTATGCATGTATGTACATATGTATATAAGCTATAGCGGTCCCGCGGTACCAACATGCAAACATACTTGTATTGGACTTATACGTGTACCTCATTGTACGGCTCTATACACATACAACCATACATACTTATGTGTACATTTGCACATATATATATATGAAGTCAGAATGTGCTTACATGTGCGCCGCCATAACACATCTATGTGTGTACATGTATGCGTTATATATATATATATATATATATATATATATATATATATATATAGATATTGGCATGAGCATCTGTACGCGCACACATCTATACATGTATGCACCTAATGTATGGACAAATATAATTGTGTAGACGGAGACAACCAGGAGACAACAACGGGCAACCACGGGAGAACTATGGGACAACTTCGGGATAATCACGCAACAATCATTGGACAACCACGGGACACCGATCTAACGATCTACTGGCTTCACTACCAATCAACTGGTCTGGTCCAGGGTCCCGATAACAGGCTCCAGAAATCTAAATCGAGGAAAACCCGCCATGAAAAAACACATCCTTGGAGAACTTGGGCCGTGCCTGGCTTTCGGGTAACAGCTCGGCTCTCTGGCGGCCGTTCGGGACGATCTGGGCACCCCTGGGCGCCTCTCGGTGATGCGCAGCTGCTGGAGCGCACCCCGAAACTGGGAAACTGCCGAGAACCGACGGAAGCGCCAAAAAACCTCGACGATCGAACTGGACCGAAAAATAGGTCCTTCGTCAGAGAGCTGTGTTTTGGAGGTCCAGAATCCAGAGCACAGGCCCAGGCCCCGCGGCTGCCCTGCCTAGCGGCGGCGGCACCCCGCGCCAGGGGGGGGGGGGGGGTCCGGGCAGCCCGCCGGTGCGGCAGCAGGCGGAGCCCCCGCGCTCCTGGACGGGCAGGTCGCCGCGGTCGTAGAAGCGGCGGAACTCGGTGCTCTGGATGGGCCGCATGTTGGTGGCACCCTCCGCTCCACAGGGTCGATGATCGGGTCAGACGAGCGGGAAGGGCGAGCAAGCGAGCCACGTGGCGATGCGAGCCACCAGTGCGGAGCATCCTCTTCGCCTGTCTAAAGCTAGACAGACGAGGCCGCGGCCTCGATATACTTCTCTTTCTCACCCACTCCTCTTTCTCACCCACTCACCTTCTCTCGGTGTGTATATATATATATATATAGATTTACAGGTACATCGGTATGTATGTATGCATGCATGCATGCATGCATGTATGTATGCATGCATGCATGCATGCATGCATATATGTATGTATGTATGCATGTATGTATGTATGTATGTATGTATGTATGTATGTATGCATGCATGCATGCATGTATGTATGCATGTAGGTAGGTATGTATGTATGTATGTATGTATGTATGTATGTATGTATGTATGTATGTATGTATGTCTGTGTGTGTATGCATGCATGCATGCATGTATATTGATGTAACGTGTGTGTATAAATATGCATATATATCGATATATCCTTGACCGTGCCCCTTTGGCACGACGTGGAGTGTCCCCAGGTCCCCTGCTCAACCTCTGAGCCCCAGTCTCAATCTGGAAGATTCTTTAAGGGCCTGGATCCCTAGCTCTCAAATCTTCTTGGGCTCCTGGCGTGCCCCACCCTGGCAACCGCCGGCCGCCGCAATGGGCCGCTGGCTGCCGGCGCCCCGCGCCGCGGCCGCCCGCCCGAGGGGCGGGCCGGCTGGGCTGCGGGGGGGGCCAGCTCCGCGGAGGCCTGGATGTACACCGGCTCACGCGGGGCGGGGCCGCCGGCGTCTGGGCGCGCTGCAGCGTGGCCCGAGACCCGAAGTGGCTGCGGGGCCGAGGGCGCGAACCTGCCCCTCGAAGGGTTGTCGGCTGCGTTCCGCTCCGATGGTAGCCAGCGGAGGGTGGTGGCGGCGACGAGGGTGATGGCGGCAATGGCCTGGGTGACGCGCAGCATTTTGCACGGACCACTCCGAGACGGATCTACGGCGCCCGCGGCGCTCAATAGGGCCCCGCAGCACGACGACGGCGATGACGGGATGCCCTCGCGAGGCGTTGGATGCCGCGCAGCATCGTCCTCGCCTCGGCCACGGGCGTGCTCTCCTCAGGCCGCCGCCAGCGGCGGCGTCCCACGGTCCGCCAGGGCAGGGCGATGACCTCGGGCGGCGCCTCGTCGAAGGCATCGGCGGTGGAATCTCGACCTCCCGCCCCGCTGCCTTCGCCGTCGGCCGGCTCGGCGCCCGGCGCCCAGGGGGCCGCGTCGGTGGGGCCCCGCGCCGGCGCCGCAGCGGCGGCCGCGGCCCCCGCGCGCCGACGAGGGGCGGAGCCGCCCAAGCCGTGGCGCCACCGCCACCGCTCGCAGACGCGCTTATGCCGCTGCACCAGCGCGGAGACAGCAGGGGCGACGCGCGCCCCGAGGCCCCACTCGCTGGCGTCCACCACGGCGAGCTCGTCCGTCCACGGCGCCCTGAGGTCGCGCCACAGCAAGGGCGAGATGCCGCCCCAATGCTCCAGCTCCCGACGCACGGCAGGCCACGGCGCCGTCTCGGTGTCATAGCACTTGAGGGCGAAAGCGAACGAACTCCAGAACAACGACATACCCTCCCGCTTGATCAGCGAGATGAAGACGAAGTGGCCCAGCAGCAGCTTCTCGAGTTCCCGGCCGCGCAGCCGCCCGCGGCGGAGGGCGCCGCGGACGGCGAGGCGGGCGCGCCAGAGCAGAACGCGCGTGGGGCGGACGGTGCACCGACGTCGGTCGATGCACCGGGTCACCGCCCCAGCGCCTCCGACTCGTGGGGCCCCTCGCCGGCGTGGTCCTCCGTCTTGACCTCGAGCCCGCGGGCGCGCGGCGCGTGGGCCACCTGGTCGACGACGGTGGTCGCCGAGCCCTTGTCCGTGCCGATGGCCACGAAGTTGTCGACGCACTCTAGGCTCTAGGTGGCCGCCTGGCGCGAGGGGGGGGTGGCCCGCCTGTCCGCGATCCGCCGCTCGGGGGTGGCGCCAGCCTCGGCGGCGATTCGCTCGCGCGCGCTGGCGCCGCCAGAGCGCCCAGCTCCACCCCGCCGGGGGCGCGGCCGAGCGGGGGGCGATCATGCCGCCGCGGGCCAGAGGCGCCCCGCCGAGGCGCGTCGCCCCCGCCGCAGACGCCCGGCACCCCCTGAGCGGCTCGGGCAGGCTCGCGTGGTAGAAGGCGTCGCCAAGGTCGGCGCCACGGTGGACGTGCAGCTCATCCTCGAGGCCCAGCTCGAGGCGGGAGAAGGCGCCCCCTGTGCAGAGGCTGGCGCCCGCGGGCTCCGAGAACCAGGCGTTGGCCCGCTTGCAGTCGATCGCCGCGCGCAAGCGGTGATCCTTGTTGTCCACGAAGAAGGCCTCCACCAACTCTGCGCCGGATTCGGCGAAGGCGATGTGGCCGCGCTCGCGCAACGTGCGGCTGAACTCCACGTGCGCACCCTGGCGTCGCAGCGCTGGATCGGAGTGCGCCCGCCCCGGCCCCGCGCCGCGTAGCCGCTGCTTCGCCCTCCCGGAGCGCGGCAAATTCTGAGAAGTGAAATCTTCCGCGGCGTCGCTCCCCCCCGCAACTCCTCGAGAGAAACCGGTCGGATGGATCCTGAGGGCAGCGGGGTCGCGTCGGGGCGGTGGGGTCCGAGCTTGGCAGAGCCCGCGTCGCGCCAGCTCGCCACGCGAAGCTTCCGAAGAGCCTTTGCGGGAGTAGGCCCTGGGGGGAGCCCCCCCAGCGCTCGCGCCGACTCCTCGATGACGTCGACGGCCTCGCGCTGCGCGCGCGAGACGAGACCGGCGCGCGGAGCGCCCCGCCTGCGCCCCGGCTGCGGGGCGCGGCGGGGCATCCCGTCGAGGCTCCGCGCGGCCCCGTCGCAGTCCAGCTCCGCGGCAGCGCGGGCGTCGACCCTGCCCCGCCGAGCGGCTGACGTCGCCCACCTCGTCCGAGAAGGAGCAGGCGGGCCGACGGGGGGGATTGGGAGATGTCGCGAGGGGCAGCTCGACCATCGCCCGCGTCAAAACATCGGCCAGCCGCGGCAGCTAGCCTGGAGCGAGGAAGGCGGTCGGGCCCCGCCCCTGAAGGGCCCGGCCGATGCGTTGAGGGCGTCGCTGCCCCGTCGGCCCCTTGCGGAGGGCCCCCCGTTCTTTTTGTGCAGCTCTCAAATTCTTGGCCAGCTTCGCCCCCCGCTCCACCTCGGACCGCGCGTAGTCCAGCAGCTCCGGGCAGATCATCAGCGTGGCCGAGGCTCTCGTCGTCCCCGCGAAGGCCTGCTGCTCCTCCATGGACATCATCCCCTGATAGTTCTTGGCCTCGGCCTCCCGCGCGCGCTCCGAAGTGTCCGAGCTCGATGGTCTGGGGCCGCCGAAACTGGTTCTCGACCATGAGCAAGTTGCCCCCGTCGAGCTGGTCCACCAGCAGCCCCTGGGTGAGCGCCTGGGCGATGTCGAAGTCCTCGAAGAACCCTCGCGAGTTCCAGTCCAGCCGACAGGCCGTCTTGAACGCCGGTGGTGCCCCAGGAGCCCGCTCCCCTCTTGGTTGATGAACTCGGTGCATTACAGACTCGAGCGCGGCCCCGGGGACTGCCAGTCGGCCCCGAAGCTCTCCTGCTTGATGGCCGCCGTCATCTCCGCCCAGGCGCGCTCCAGTCGGTCCTGACGGTTGCGCAGGATCGGCGTGATCCGCGCGTCTGTGGCGACAGCTCGGTCGAAGAACGCGGCCTCGTCCGCGGGGTCGACGTGCTCGACGAAGACCCCGTTTCTGTCGGGCAACGCGCGCACGTCGCGGTTGCCGACGGCCAGCGCGCTCCTTGCGTGGTCCACGACGTCGCCGTACCTGAAAGGCCCGGGCGCCATCGCAGCCCGCCGCGCTGACCAGGCCGGCGCGGCCGCCGCGCCCGGCGCCGCCCCCATTCGAGGCCCGATGCGAGCAGGCAGCGCGGCCGCCGCCACGATGGCCCCCACCGCCACCAGCAGCCCCAGGGACGAGGTTCGCCAGCAGCTGCGGGTTGCCGCGGACCGCCGCGATCCGCTGGCACTCAGCCTGGGCCTCCGCCTGGGCATCCGTCATCGCCCTCGCCCTCTCTGCCGCTGTCGGCTCCTGGCGAGAGCGGTAGACCCGCCCACTCCAACCGGCACCGCAGCCCAGCCTGCCGAGTACCTGGCCGCGGCGACGTCCAGGCTGTCGTCGCCGTAGTCCTCCGCGTACACGTCCCCGTCGGGGCTGAGGATCACATAGCTAGAATCCAACAATCCCACCTGCCCGAGGACCAGCCTCTGGTGCCACAAGTGCTCGTCGTCTGCGTACAGTACGAACGCCCAATCGGGGCCAGCGCCATCGCTGCGGTTCGCCAGCTTCGCGCAGCACCTCGAGCCGCCCCAAGCCACCTGCAGGACCGCCGCCAGCGCCACCCCGACGAGCACGCCGAGCACCAGCGCCGCCCACAAACCCCAGGCGGAGGCCAGCGCCGCGGACCCCCGCGCGCTCGCCCTCCGGCGGCGCGGGGCAGCCCTCCGCCGGCGGCCACGCCAGCGAAGGCGGGGCAGCGACGCCCCCTGGGCAGCCCGGGCACGCTGGGCAGGGGGCGCAGGCCGCCGGCGGCGGGCACGCCGGGCACGCCGTGCACCGGCAGTCGGGCACCGGCGGGCACGTCGGGCGCCGCGCCAGGTAGGCCCCCGCGACGCCGCCAGCCCACTTCAAGACTCGCACGGCGACGTGCCTAGTCATCGGGCCGGGGCCCGCCGCCCCTCTTTGCTTTGAGCCACCGCAGTTGCGGGGAGACCTGGTGCTGCAACACAAGGCGGCCAGAACCGAAACGTGGATTTCCGTACAAGTACAACGCATCTGTATATATCTCTATGTATATGTTATCGTGCGTGTGTGTGTGTGTGTGTGTGTGTGTGTGTTTGTGTGTGTGTGTTTGTGTGTGTGTGTGTGTGTTTGTGTGTGTGTGTGGATGTGTGTGTGTGTGTGTGTGTGTGTGTGTTCGTGTGCGCGTGGCAAAACATGCATATGTGCTTCGTGTGGGTAGAAGATGTTTTGATTTGTAAGAGTAAGGGGGGGGGGAATCCTTGTAGTCGGCCTATTCGTGCATGTGTGGTCGGTCGAATAGGAAGAACGGGATAGCAAAGGAGGGGTAGCGAATCGGCTCTCGTAGCTGATTTTCCAAGCGCCTCCCAGCGCCGCAGACGCCAGAATGCGCCCGGCGGCGGGGCCGAAACGAGCTGAAAGTAGTAGATTCTGTAATCCCCCCCTTTCCCCCGCTCCTGGGGTGGGGTGGGTGGGTCAAGGTGGGGATCGAGGGCCGAGGGAGGGCAGAGTAGGATTCGGCGGTTGGCTCAGGATGCGTTCAAGGAGTTCCAGAAGGTCTCTAACGGCCCTCGTTCCTGGAGCCCGTGCGGAACAGCAGGAAACCTAATCTGCGGAATCCCGGAGCCCTTGGAACGTTTTATTATCAGGACTTCTTGCTCATCTGAAAGGGGCATCCGGAGGAGGGATCGAAGATCGATGGTTAATCGAGGATCGAGGAGGGGGGGTCGATCAAGGATCGAAGATCCAGGGATGACTCTTAGCCCAGTTGCGCGGGGCCGTTCCTGGCGGCCCTCGCCAAGCGGAGGGCCAGTTGCGGCAGCCAGGGCCTGGTGGGGCTGGCTCAAGATGGGGAGACATCGACCTGGGATCGGCGATACATCGCCGAAAGATCGGCGACAGGCCCCCGGCAGCGAAACTGCACGCTCCTGGGACGGGTGGGCTATCAGTCCTCGTGTCGGCGATCGATGTGCGATTTGGTGTCGATGCGTTTTCCCCTCAGCAACGTTGCTTCTGATCGGGGCACATTTTTTTGTTCTCACAACATTTTCTTTTTTTGTTTGTTTTGTGTGTGTGTGTGTGTGTGTGCGCAGGCGTGCCGGTACCATTGGTAGCTTTCCCGCTCGTCCCCGCTCCCGCCCTGAGGGACGCCCGCACAGCCCGGCTCCACGTGGGTGAGCCCTGTGCTCCCCGCTCGGGCTGAGTGAACTCCCCTGCCGCTCTTCTGAGGCCTCGGCTGCAATCTCGAGGCTCCTGGCTGAATGACTCTGCCGCGTCGCTGCGCGCGTGGCCGCGACGCCAAGAAACGCGCGTGCAGTGTGTGTGTGTATATATATATGGTGAGGTCTTGCACTGAGATCTCCAACGTGATGTTTTTGTTGTTGTGTTCTCTAGCGGATTTCTTACATAAAGCTCCCACGCAAGAAATCCTTTTTGTAAGGCCGCCACACAGGGAATCCTTTTGTAAGGTCGCCACAAACGCCACGGGCGGGCAGGCGAAAATGCAAAAAAAGCAAAAAAGGCTGAAAAAACAAAGAAAACCAATAACATCCTAAGAAAACCATGCGAACAAGCTGCAGAACCTAAGGAACACCAAGGTTTTGACAGCTGGTGACCACGACACCTGTGAAAACACAGTGTTTCGTGACGTCGATGAGCCAAAACAATGTGTTTTCATAGGTTTGGTGGCTATCAGGCGTCCAAAACTTTGGTTTTCCTTAGGTTTTGGAGCTTTTCCGTTGGTTTTCTTAGGATGTCATTGGTTTTCTTTGCTTTTTTAGTTTGTTTTTTTGCCTTTTTTGCATTTTCGCTTGTTCGCGCCGTGGCGCTGCGCCGGCCCTCGCGCCGCCAGGGGCGGGCAGGCGAAAATGCAAAAACTGCAAAAACACACACAAAAAAAACAAAGATAACCAATGACATCCTAAGAAAACCATGCGAAAAAGCTGCAAGCCCTAAGGAAAACCAAGGTTTTTGGACAAGCTGGTGACCACGAAACCTGTGAAAACACAGTGTTTCGTGACGTCGATGAGCCAAAACAATGTGTTTTCATAGGTTTGGCGGCTATCAGGCGTTCAAAACTTTGGTTTCCCTTAGGTTTTGGAGCTTTTTTCGCTTGGTTTTCTTAGGATGTCATTGGTTTTATTTTTTTATTTTTTATTTATTTTTTTTTGCCTTTTTTCGCCTTTTTTGCATTTTCGCTTGATCGCGCCGTGGCGCTGCGCCGGCCCTCGCGCCGCCAGGGGCGGGCAAGCGAAAATGCAAAAAAGGCAAAAAAAGGCGAAAAAAACAAAGAAAACCAATGACATCCTAAGACAACCAAGCGAAAAAGCTGCAAAACCTAAGGAAAACCAAGGTTTTGGCAAGCTGAGCTTGCCACAAAAGGAATCCATTTGTAATTCGCCACAAAAGGAATCCATTTGTAATCCGCCACAAAAGGAATCCCTTTGTATTCCGCCACAAAAGGAATCCATTTGGAATCCGCCACAGAAGAAATCAATGTTTAATTCGTTACAACAGGGATCCAATTGTAATCCCCCACAACAGGAATGCAATTGTAATCCGCATCAAAGGGAATCCATTTGAAAATGGGTACACAAGAAATCCATCGATACAGAACCAAAAGGAAGCCAATAGGGATATGAGAGGGAGCCAAGAGGGAGCCAAAAGATAGCCAAGAGGAGCTTGCTGAAGGTTTTGAAAAAGGGGGGATTGCTAGCGCTTACCGCTGCCCACGAAGGCTTCTTGAGGATGTGAAAAGGGGGAAATTATGTGTATTTTTTTGTCAATTTCTGCGGGGGGTGGAGCACACAAGCATGACATTTTGGGGCGCCTGGCGCAAAACATCGTTGTCGTATATGTAAGTTTCAACGCGACGTTTGGCACGCACTTTTCGAGGGTATGTGTTTCCTAAAAAAATTGGAGTGCCGATTTGGGGGTGTCTTTGGGGTGCCTTTCGGGTGCTTTCCGGGTGCCTTGACAATGAAATCTTGGGTCGCTTGGAGCAAAGCGTTGTTTTCTCAATTTCAGATGTCAATTGCAAATGCAACACTTTTGGAAGATTTGTTGTTTCTTGAAATTTGGTGTGGGCAATTTGCGGCTGCCTTTGGGGTGCATAGCGGGTGCCTTGCGGGTGCTTTGCGGGAGCCTTGACCATGCAATCATTGGCTCGTTTTGACCAAAGCGTTGATTTCTTAGTTGCACATTTCAATAGCACATGTCGTATTCTTCGAGGAGATATGTTGTTCCAGGGTTTTTGCGTGGGCGATTTGCGAGTGCCTTTGGGGTGCCTTTCGGGCGCCTTGCAAAGGGAGCCAAGAGGAGCTTGCCCAAGGTTTTGAAAAAGGAGGGACTGCTAGCGCTTACCGCTGCCCACGAGGGCTTCTTGAGGATGTGAAAAAGGAGGAAATTATGTTCATTTTTTTGACAATTTCTGCGGGGGGTGGAGCACACAAACATGACATTTTGTGGCGCCTGGCGCAAAACACGTTGTCGGATATGTAAGTTTCAATGCTGCGTTTAGCACTTTTCGAGGGTATGCGTTTCATAAAAAATTGGAGTGCCGATTTGGGGGTGTCTTTGGGGTGCCTTTCGGGTGCTTTCCGGGTGCCTTGACAATGAAATCTTGGGTCGCTTGGAGCAAAGCGCTGGTTTCGTAGTCGAGCAGTTCAATAGCACATGCAATAATTTTCGAGGCGATAGCTTGTTCCAGAAATCTTGTGCGGGCGATTTGCGGGTGCCTTTCCAGTGCCTTTCCAGTGCTTGGCGGGTGCCTTAGGGGTGCCTTTCATGTGATTTTGTTTTCTTTCGTACCTGTCTCATAATGTATCTCTCTTGCCCCTTTTGTTTCCTTTTGTCCCCCTTTTGTTCCCTTTTGTCCCCTTTGTTCCTTTTTGTCCCCTTTGTCCTCTTTGTCCCCTTTGTCCCCTTTTGTCCGCTTTGTCCCTTTTTGTCCCTTTTGTCCCTGTTGTTTCGTTTTGTCCCACTTTATCCTCTTTGTCCCCTTTTTGTCCCCTTGTGTCCCCTTTGTCCCCTTTTGTCCCTCTTGTCCCCTTTTGTCCCCTTTTGTCCCCTTTTGTTCCCTTGTGTCCCCGTTGTCCCCTGTTGTTCCTCCTGTCCCTTTTGTTTCCTTTTGTCCCCTTTTGCCCCCCTTTGTCCCCTTCGTTCCTTTTTGCCCCCTTTGTCCCCTTTGTTCCCTTGCCCCCTTTGTCCCCTTTTGTCCGCTTTGTCCCTTTTTGTCCCTTTTGTCTCTGTTGTTTCCTTTTGTCCCCTTTTATTCCCTTTCTCCCCTTTTGTTTCCTTGTGTCCCCTTTGTCCCCTTTTGTCCCTCTTGTCCCCTTTTATCCCCGTTTGTCCCCTCTTGTTCCCTTGTGTCCCCTTTTGTTTCTCCTGTCCCTTGTGTCCCCTTGTGTCCCCTTTTGTCCCCTTTTGTCCCCTTTGTGTCATTTTGTCACATTGTTTTGTTTTTGTGTGGCTTTTTGTCCCTTTGTTCCTGTTTGTCCTCTTTGTCTCCTTTGTCCCCTTTGTCCCCTGTTGTCCCCTTTGTCTCTTCTTTTCCCCTTTGTCCCCTCGGGATGCTTATTGGAGATCTTCCATGGCGTAAGGAAAACAAAAAAACGGAAACACCAGGGGGACATTAGGGAGACACCCAACAAATATCGTGAGTTCAACGTCCTCCGAGGCCCAGGAAAGACAACAGAAGGAGCAGGAGGATCAGTAGAAGAGGGAGGGGGAGGATTGGAGAGAGAAGGAAGAAACGGACTTTTGTTTTGTTCCCTTGGGCCCTTGGGCCCTCAGGATGCTGATTGGATATTCTCCAGGGTCGGAGAGAACATAAAAAAAGGAAACACCAGGGAGACAACAGGGAGACACCAGGAATATATTGTGAATTCAGCGTCTTTCGAGGCCCAGGAGGAGGATCAGAAGGAGCAGGAGGATGAGCAGGAAGATCAGTAGGAGGGGGAGGAGGAGGATGGGAGAGAGAAGGACGAGGCGGAGGAGGAGGAAGCGCAGCCACTTCCGAGCGCCCTGGGGAACGCTTGGAAAGTGTCGCGCGGATTGCCTTTCGAGTGCCCTCGGGGTGCTCATCGAGTGCCTTTCGGGTGCTTTCGGGGTGCTCACCGGGTGCTTCATAGAGCAGGAGAAGCTTTTCGGCGTCGCTGCTGAACTGACACTGCATTTCTGAGTTCGCACTCGCATCCTTTGAGCAAAAACAACATATTTGGAGATCTCAGTGCTAGACCTGAGCATAATATGTATATGTATGTGTGTGTGTGCGTGTGTGTGTGTGTGTGTGTGTGTGTGTGTGTGTGTGTGCGCGAGTATGTGCGTGTGTATGTTTGTGTGTGCATGTATGTGTGTGTGAGTGTGTGTTTGTGTGTGTGTGTGTTCGCGGTCGCCCGCGTTCAGCTTTGTTTTGTTGCCCAAGGCTATGTCAACCTCGGCCGCATGTTTATCTTCATCACGCCGACTTCTTCCGTTCCGTTGCACGGCGCTTTTGTCGAGCTTGCTGCAAGGCCGGTGGCGTTGCCTTGTCGCGCAGCTTGCGCGCTTTGCTTCGCCGCCAAGCTGGCTGTCTGGCAACCTTACAATGATTTGTAGCCTCTCGAGGCTGTAATTCGCAACAGACTGATGTTTTCGCTTCAACTCCTTGCATTGAGCTTTCGCTCCACGGGTACGTTGGCCGCTGCACCCTTGCTTTGCAGCGCCTTCGTTTTTCCACCACCAATCTGCAAGGCCGTGGCTGGATTCTTTCATCATGGCGCGTTCGACTAAGCTCGTTCGCAATTGGCACCTCCACATGCCGACCGCGCTTGAGGCTCTGCTGCGCCACCGACTTAGAGTGTGTGTGTGTGTGTGTTTGGTTTTTGAACGCTCAGGCGGGCTCAGACGCGTGCGCGCGAGTTGCTGTTAAGTGTGTGTGTGTGTGTGTATGTATGTGTGTGTGTGTGTGTGTGTGTGCCGGCCGCTGCTGGCCGGCACATTTGGCGCTGCTCCCTCTTTGATCGCGTCCTCGCCCCACCGCGTGGTGTCGACGCAGCGCCCCGCCCACCGCCCGGTCGTGGACCTGCACGTCCGCGGCGGTGGCGTGAGCCCGTGGGCTCTCGCTTCGCGCAATCCTCGCTTCGCGCAATCCCCCGGCGTGACCGGCCCCTCGGCCTCGCCGGGCTCCGTCTGCTGCCCAGCGCTCGCGGCCCGCTGCCCTCCTTGGCGGTGCCCGCCCCCTCGCGGCCTGGCTGGTCCCCTCGGGCTCCTCAGGGTGATCGCCTCGCCGCCGCCCCGCTGGCCTTCCGGCCTCGCCTGCCTCTGGCCCCCCCCCCACACCCCCGCCATCGCCCGCCATCGCCCCGCCCGCCGCTGCCTCCGCCCTCGCTGGCTCTTCCGCCGCCTGCCCTCTTGGTCCTGCTCGGCCGCCAGCCCCCCTTCGCCGGCTCCGCCGTTTGCGGTGCCGCCCTCCGCCCGCCTGACCCTGGCGCTGCGCTCTCCCCCGCTGCCCCGCCCTCGCTGCCCGCCCTGCGGGCGCCGCTCCGCCTTTTCCGCTCGCCGGCCTTCGGCGTGGCTCCGCTTCCCTTGCTGATGGGCACCCGCGCCCGCCCTGCTGCCCCGCCGCTCGCCGTCGCCTACACGCTTCCCCCCGCTGCCCCGGCGCCGCCAGCGCCGCTCCCTGCCACTGCCACGTGAGGGGCCAGCCGTCTCTCCTTTTCTTCATTGCCTCCTCTCGGCTACTGGGCACGCGCGCGGTCCTCCGCGGGTGCGCTTGAAGCCGTGGCGATGCGCCTGGCCGCGCCGACCTAAGTGAGTGAGTGAGTGAGTGAGTGAGTGAGTGAGTGTGTGTGTGTGTGTGTGTTTTGGTGCTTGTGTAATTCAGCGGTCGGCTACGTCTTCCAGAACTCGCGGAGGGTCGCTGCCTTCGCATGTTTCCACAGAGATGGATGATCATCCTGTCACCGACGGTGGTCGAATCTACCTCTAGCTGGAACTCACTAGCGCGTCGAAGGGAAGTGTGTGTGTGTGTGTGTGTGTGCCCATCGTCAGCCTTGGGTGGCAGAAGTCTGGCGCGCGCCGCCTGGGCGGGGAGCAATGGCAGGAATTTCTCCAGGGGCGCTTGGGCTTTCCTTGAGGTGGTTCGCAAGCGGGTTCCCCCCCCGCCCCTGGGGCACCGCTGCCTGCTTCACCAAGGCACGCCCCGCCGCATCCGCGGCGCCGAGGGCCACTCCTAGCCCAAGACCTCTGCACTTCCGTGAGTCGTCCCCGTCTCCACCCCCTCTGGACGACGGCGCGGCCCCGCATGCATCTGCCATGCCCTTTGCAAGCCTGGCCTTGCCGATCCATCTGCTGATGACGCCGTCCAGATCATCGATCATGACAAGCGCCTCGGTCACGATCCACCTGGGCACTGGCGTTACCTCGCAAAGTTTTCGCTAATCAGCATTGACTGGCGCCTCTGCGGGGCCGAATTCCTACGCTGCCTCCTGGCCCGCACTCTCGGGTACAAGAGCCACGCCGTCTCCCATGTGCCGCCCTCCGGCGTCGTTCCCGATGGCTACGGCCCCAGCCAGGCCCTCCTCCTCGTCCAGCGGATTTAGACCATCCAGCGGGATTGCGAGGGATGACCGCAGTCGTGGACCGAGCTTCTCGCGTGCACCACTCTCGCGGGTGGTCCCGCCCCTGGCCCCGATCCCCAACTACGGCGGATGCCTGAGGGCACTTGGGCATCCCTGGAGGCCTGGGAGGGGAAGGCCTTCGAGGACAGCAACTGGGCCGCCTCTGTTGGTTGCGGGCAGGCGGGGCCTCGTCAGGAGACTCCTCGCCAGCAGCCGCCACCCCGCCTCGCGCCCCCCGTGCGTACCCATGGGGCGTCCGCCCCTCCGCCTCTGGCCCCCGCGCCACGCGCCCTCCCCGCGGCCGGGCGCCGGCGCCCCAGGGAGATGCCCCCGCCTTCAGCACCCCGGACAGGAGGAGGAGGAGGAGGAGGAGGGAGGAGGAGGAGGAGGAGGAGGAGGAGGGAGGAGGAGGGGAGGAGGAGAGGAGGAGGAGGAGGAGGAGGCGGAGGAGGAGGAGGAGGAGGAGGAGGAGGGATGGAGGAAGTTCACTGCCCATAGAGGGAAACATCAAGGGGAGAGAAGGAACACGGGATAGGGGTATCCATCCGAGGAGAACTTTGCTCCCCGCGCGAGCGGCGCCATCTCGTAAGAAATGAGACGCCCTCTGGGTCTGGCTCTCTTTTGGACCTCCGAGAAGCAGCGGCGGCACGCGCTTCCAGCTCGCGCCTGCCAGCTTCCTCATCTTCTTCGCGGGAGCTCAGACCGAAGGCGAGGAGCACCGATGGAAGCTCCATTCTCGTGGGTGCCGCCTGCTCGACAAAAGTTCGCACGCTGGACAGGGTGCTTCGGTTCCTTCATCTGACGCCACTCCGAAGTGGTGGCAGGGATGGAAGAGGAGGATGAGGAGGGAGAGAAAGAGGAAGAGAAGGATGCTGATGCTGCTGCTGATGCTGCTGCTGCTGATGATGATGATGCGGATGATGACGATTATGATGATGACAGTGACGATGCCGATGACGATGACGATGATGACGACGACGATGATGATGATGATGATGATAATGAGGAGGAGGAGGAGGATGAGGCGGCGGAGGGGGCGGATGACAAGGACAAAGGACATCCGCATAAGGGGGTTCAGCGTCAAAACACATACGCTGGTGCCTTGCGCGCATCTGGCAAGGAGGAGGAGGAGGAGGAGGAGGAGGAGGAGGAGGAGGAGGAGGAGGAAGGGGAGGGGGGGAGGAGGAGGAGGAGGAGGAGGGAGAGGAGGAGGAGGAGGAGGAGGAGGAGGAGGGGGAGGAGGAGGAGGAGGGGGAGGAGGAGGAGGATCAAGTAGCGGGCCGCCGCCCGCGATCGTTTCTGGTTTTCTGCGCCGTAAACTCAAGAGCTCTGTGAACCAAACGTCAGCGGTCTGAGCGGGTGAGAGGGCCAGCGGCACTGGCAGGCTGGGAAAGGGATGATCGCAGATGCAATTCAACACCCGTCCTCGATCATCCAAGCTACATTGTTCGAGACCGGTCGGTCGACCGCTCAACCCAGCGTCCGTGAAACCGATCTCGGCGGAAGTGTCGCGGAAGCGCCGCGAAACAAAGTCGGAGATCCCGACTCGCACAAGAAAGTAGCCTGCTGCGTGCCATCACTCACCCTGGGACTGGTTCTGCTCTGAGCGTCGAGGGCCCGACGCTCGTTCGCACGCCTGTGGCGTGCCGCCCGTATCGCCTCCTTCGCGGAGGCCGCCTCGGCAGAGACCTTCACGCTCACGTAGCCGTCGTGCATCGCTGTAGTCAGGTAGCCTCTCTCGGCCTCGAGCTTCGTCAGTGCGTCCGCCAGCTGAACGGAAGTGTCGCACCATTCCAGGTCGACGCCGTCTTGGCTGAGCATCTCTCGTAGGGCCGCAATGACCACTCGAACTCGACGGTCTGCGATCAGGCCAGCATCCGCGAGCAAGTGGGTGACTAGGCTGTTCGCATCATCGAACCACTTGGCTGGGATCAGGGTCGCAGCGTCGTCCACCAGGTCGCCCAGCGGCTGGTTGGGCTTGTCCATCTCGTAGTACAGCGCCCGGATCCACTCCAGTGCTTCAGCTCCCTCACTGAGTCCGTGTGCTTCAGCTCCCATCGACGCTCGACAAACTCTCTTGATACGTGAGCTTCCCCAGTCCAAGAAATGCACTGGTCCTTCGTGATGTTTGTAGAGGCCGTCGTCGCTGAGTAGGCGCACGAACCTGAGCTGTGACTTCACCTTCTCGCCAATCGGGCCTAGGTCGTAGTCGTCGACGTTGTTGAGGCTGCTGTCCGCGAACACGACTGAGCGTAGATCCTCGTCGTTATGCAGAATGTCGCTGCGGAAGCAGATGCACACCTCACGCGTCTCCTTGCAGTAGCGAGCCAGCTTATTCATCTCCAATAGGTGCTGCACGGTCGCATGGTTCTTCTGCTGCGCCAGCCAGCTGTAGCTGAATGAGACGTCCATGCGGAGCTGCCTCGACAGCCATCCGAGTGAGCCAATCACCGACTCCGCGGCACTCCGCTCCTCGTCCGTAGCCAACGCCATGGTCTGCTTCGCCCTGGCCGGGGACATCACGACAGTCTCCATCTGGTCGACGAAGTGCGTCATGCTGATCTTGATCGTGTAGTCCGCCATCTGCTCGACATCCTTGCCGCAGTACCTGAAGGGCGGCTTCTCCTCCGTCAGCAGCGGCACCCGCTTGAGCTCGTCCGTCGTGGCCTTGAACAGGTCGCTGTTGGGGTCGCCTGTCGCGAACAGGTCGTCCACGTAGGTGCCGACGAGGCCGACGAGCCTGCTATGCTCGAACAAGAGGAAGAACGCCCTCTCCGAGCGGCTCTCCTGCCACGAGTTGCTCCGCAGCGTCCTCCGTAACTTACTCCACCATTTCCTTCCAGCGTCCTTCGTGCCGTAGATCGCGCCGTGGCAGATGAACACCGATCCTTGCTCAACTCCTGGTGGTAGTGGCGAGGGAGGTCGCAGTACGAGCATCCTGTCGACGTTGTCTTCTTGCAGGTAGGCACTTGTGGCGTCGAGCCTGTAGAGTGGCCAGTGCCTCCTGGCCGCCGTGCTGCAGATCACGTGGAACACCAGCAGGGGCGACGTAGGCGAGTCCGTCCTCACGTGGACCGACTCGTAGCAGCCGACCGCCACCAGCCTGGACTTTGCTTTCAGAGGGAGCTTCGGGTCGTACTCGTTCTTGTTCGTGTGTACCCATCTCGACGGTATCGCCTTGACCCGACCTAGCAGCTCCTTGGCCGCGTCGCCCGTGACCACGGTCACCGCCCTGGAGTTGCGCCAGTTGTCCCACTCCTTGGCCATGCTCGCGTCGAAGAGGAGCTTCTCCGCCTTCGTGAGGTCCGCGAGCTTGAGCTCCTTCACTCTGGACTTGCTGGTAAGCCAGGCGTACTGCATCCAGGCGTAGAAGACAGCGTCCGAGTCGGGCTCCGCCAGGAAGGCTCCAGACATGGGCCCTCCCCTCTGCCGCCGCGGCGGCGTGCGCTCTGGCCCGTAGGTCGGAGAGCCAGGCGGAAACTCGCCAGTTCCAGGGGATCTCGGAGGAGGAGTGGTAGGCTCAGGTTGGATATCATCATCGCGATCGATCTCACCACCTCGGTTATCATCATCATCATCGGGCACCGGTACATCTTCGCCGGGTACGGATCCACGCTCGTGGGCTGGCTCAAGTACGGGGGCCAGTGGGGTGAGATCCTCGCCCTGCGGTGCCACACTCGGCTCCGAGCCAGGGCCTCCGGGGGCAGAGCTCAAGGGCTCAGGATCGCCGGGGCCAAGTCCCCCGCCCGGGGCCCCCTCGGCCACCTGTGGTGCCGGGGCGTGGCTCGGGGCACTAGCGGCTGCACTCGGTGCTGCCGCCGTCGTTCTGCCTGGTAGCGGGGCCTCCTCGGGGAACTCGGCAGCTCCCTCTTCCAGTCCTTCACGTCGTGCGTCCAGGAATCCGCGAGGTCCTCGGGGTAGAGCAGCGCCTCGCTGATCTGCTGGCATCTGGTCCCAGGTGATCAGCTCGTCCTCCGTCGCGAACCTTAGCTGCTCGGGCCTCGCCAGGACCGTGCCGCCACCATGCCGTAGCCAAACCGCGTGAGGGCTGCCCTGAACGGCAGCAGGTCGAAGCGTAGCGTTGACCCCGTCGGCCATCTTGCCGGGGTCGCGGAAGTCGTGGCCGATCACGCGGGCGACGCCGAACCAGCGTTAGAACAACGCCGGGGACTCGCCGGGCCTGACGCGCGTCCTCCTGAAGTAGACGTAGGCTCCGACCGGGAAGGGTCCCCTCGTAGGTGTCGACCTCGCTAGCTTCGCTCTCCTCACTCGGTTGTCGTTATCCATCTTCACGAAGGCAACCTTGGCCGCCTCGCGCCAAAGCAGGTTGGAGGCCATCGCGGACTCGGGGTCGAGCGCTGCCTCCTGCACGTTCAGCTTCTCCGCTTCGGCGTCCTGCAGGATCGAGCCGGGGGTGCGTAGGCCGCGCGTCCCGAGCACCCAGTTGGACGGCGCGTAGCCGTCGTAGATCACCGTCTCGTTGCGAACCTGGTTGATGATCCCGCAGAGCGTCCGTAGGTCCTGCTCCTTCGTAATCTGCGCGTCCTGCACCACGCGGTGCCGCACCTCCTTCCAGACGCCGCCCAGCCGCTCGACCCTGCCCAGCTGCTCGTGCGCCTCCAGCGCCGCGATCTCGGTCTCGACACCGTTCTCGAACATGTGGGCCACGAGCTGCTTGGCGAACTCCTTGCCACGGTCCACGAACAGCGACTGGGGTAGTCCGGCCCAGCTGCACCAGACCATGAGGAACACGTCCAGCGCGACCTTGGCCGAGGGCGCGTGGGTGCCCTTGTGCAGGTACCAGACCACCTGGAACCGCGTCCCGTCGCACACGATGTTGAGGAACGCGTGGGTGCCGCCCGTAGTGTCGTGGGCGAACAGGGTGTCTAGCATCGCGTGGAAGTTGAACTGGTAGCGCCCCGGCATCCGCACCGGGCGGACGTGCTTCGTCCTGATCATGTCGCCGCAGGCGTCGCACCTGAAATCCCAGGCGGCCTCCAGGAATTTCTTCCTTGCTCCCGATCTCCTCAAGCACCTCGCCAGCGTCGCGTTGGTAGGGTGGCCGAAGTTCACGTGCAGGTTGCGGATGTCGCGCCTGGCCGCTGGGTCGACTGCCAGCCACCGCGCTCGCCTCTCCTTCTCCTCGGGGGAGAGCGTGGGCTCGAGGTTCGCCGCCGCCTCGGCCCTGACGCCTGCCGGGTCCACCGCGGGCCCGTCCTCATCTGGAACTCCATCTCGTGGGGGACCTCCCTGTGAAGGCCGCTCGCCCTCTGGTGCCGAGCGTCTCGCCGTCCGCTGCTTGCCTCGAAGTCGCCGTCGCTTCGACTCCGGGAGCAGCTGCTGTGTCGCCTCCGTCGGGTAGCAGTCCACCACGCCAAGCCCCTCGATGACGTGCTCGCTGACGTCCAGGTCGATCTGCTGCTCGATCGCGTGCAGGACGAGCCTGTTGAGCTTGTCGGGCCACCTGGCCGCGGCCCTGGTCTTCTTTTCGTTCTCGATCAGCACGTGGTCGTGACTGTGGTCGCACTTCAGGTCACGCAGCGCCTCGTAGACCGCGACCGCTGTGGTAAGAAACCGCTTCGGCTTGTAGTGCGGCTCGCCCGTCTCCTGGTCCGCATAGCCGAGCATGCAGCCATGGGGGGGTGCACTCAAGCAGCACACCCTTCTCGACGAGCTCTCTGGTCCTCTTCATCTCGGGCTCGTTGTAAGCGCTGGAGCCGAGAGGCTGCTCCAGCAACACGTGCCTGCCGCGGCTCACGCGGTCCACCACCATCTGGTCCGCCAGGGCCAGCAGCGGTCTCGTCGCCTCCTGTGCCTCGTAGACGGTCGCCGCCGCAGCGCCGCCCTTGGCCATGTTGCAACGTCCCCAGTCTCCCCACGGGCCGCACGGCATCGTGATGACCGTTATGTAGGGATCCTCCTCCAGCGACTGGTAGCGAGCGAACTGCCTGCCCTTCCGCGTAGCGCCGTCCCAGCCGTCGGAGATGTCCAGGGGCTGACCGCAGTTGTAGCCGTACGTGGCCGTCGCGAGCAAGGTGAGGCCGAACTGACCGCAGAAGATCTGCTTGATCAGCGTCTTGCCCCTCGGCAGGCGCCTCCTCCTTACCGTCGTGCCGGCCATCACCTCCATGGTAGTCGCCTCCGCGATCTTCTGGTCCTCGTGCATGGCCTGAACCTTCTTCGCACGCCTCGAGCTCGCCATCCTCATGGACTCGTCTTCACCCCAGTCGATCTTCTTGGGATCCTCGAAGACTTCCTCGTTGGTCTCGTGGTGGGCCCGCTCCAGCGCGTACGTGGCCAGCACCTCCGAGGAGTCGATGCAGTCCGTATGGATGCCGCCGCCGTCCTGCCCGCCCTCAGGCAGAAACTCCTGGAACTCCTCACCGAAGACGCTCGGGTCCGGGAAGTCCAGCAGGTTGACTCCGAGGTGGCCGCATGCCGTGTCGATGAGCTTGTAACCGTGCACGCCGAGCTTGGTGAAGTCCGCGATCTTCTTCTCAATGTCGATCACGGTGCCGAGCCTCTGCTGTGAGCCTCGGCTGATGAGCAGGGGTGCGGCTTGGTCGAGCTCCGCCGACTCCAGCGCGAACGGCTGGCCGCCGAAACCTGCAGGCATGCTGTACACCGTGTCCGACCTAGCTCCTCCACCGACGCCTCGAAAGGTAGCGTTCTTGGAGCGTTGGTCCGTCTTCAAGCTCTTTTCGTGCAAGGCCTGCTCGTAGCTGATCCCCCAGGGTTTGCCGTGCATCGTAGCCTGGCACGCCGTGTCCAGGACTGCCACTCCCGGTGGGTCCTTCCTCCTCGTAGCGTATGCGTCGACCTCGTCGGGCACGGGATCGATCATCAGGACATTGAAGCCCAGCACGCCGCTATCCTGCTCCTGCTGCGCCTCAGGAGCGCTGTCCGCACTCCACTCGCCGATCGCCGAGAGCCAGATCAGGTACCGCGCGAGGATACTGGTCGAGCCTGAGCTTGCCGCCCGGCGCCTCCTGACCCATGGACCTCTTGATGATGTTGACGCCGTAGGCCACCGCAGACGTCCTCTCAGCGAACTCGGCGAACGTGAAACCTGAGTGCTTGCCAGTCTTGATCTTCTCGATGCCCTTCGGCGGGTCCTCGACGTTGAGGCCGTCCACGTCCTGGTCGAAGTCCGCCGGGTACGCCGCGTAGATCTCGTCGTCCTCCGCCTCATGCTCCTCGGCCTCCGCGTCGGGGTTCGCGGCCTCGCCGCCGTCCTCGGGCTCCTCCTCCAGGTCGGACCCGGGGACCTCGATCTCCTCCGCCGTGCGCTGGATCCTCGGTGCTGCCGATCTCGACGAGCTCACCTCTCCCGTGCCAACTCGGACGAGGCGAGGGTGCTGCCTCGGCCTGGTTGCCGACCGCCGCGTCGTCCGGCGCCCGTCGTAGAACCTGCGCCCTCTCGGCGTGAAGAGCAGCGAGCACATCATGAACCTCCAAAGTCCCTGCCCGTCCTTTCGCCCAGATCCGGGCCGATAGGCCTTGGTGACGTGGGTGCCGTTCTCGTCGCACATGTGGCACGTCAGGTAGCGCGTGATCCCGTTGGCGCCCCTGAAGAGCCCCGGGTCCGCGTCGAGGGCGTGCTCGCAGGGAACGCTTATGACAGACAGGGGCGGACGGCTCCGTCTCAGTGGCGGTTCGTACATGATGTCAATCGCCGTCGTCCTCGGATCCGCCTTCGGCTTCGGCTTGGGTCGAGCCTTGGGCCGAGCTCCTAGGCCACTAACCGAGGAGACGTACGCGCTCTTGACGTCACCGCCGTCGCCGCTGTAGTCCGTCTCGCTGAAGTAGCTGGCCTTCGGCCTGTCCGAGTGGGGCTGCGATGACCTCGATGACTTCGGGCAACTCGCATCTCCGTGCCAATGTCCGATCTGCCCACAGCTCGCGCAGCGAGTCGTCTTCTTCAGCTTGTCGATGCGTGCGCGCCGCTCAGGGTTCTCGCCTGGGCTGCCCCTGCCACGGACCGCCGGCCTGTCCCTCGAGCTCGCCGCTGACTGCGACCCATCTCCTCGACCGCGTCCTCGACTACGTCCTCGACCGCTGCCCTTGCCACGGAACTTCTGCTTGTGCTGAATGATGGCCGCGAAGCTCTCGAGCGCCTCGTCGTCCATCTGCTCTATCTCGTCGAGCGTCGCCTCGTCCTCGCCAAGGTAGTTCTCGTGCGTGTCATCTCCGTTGATGGACTGGGCGCCCTGGCTGTTCGAGGCGGCGTCGTCGTCTTCGTACTCTCCATCCTCATCGATGCCGGCCTGCCACGCCGACTTGTGCTGGTGGTGTCTGTGATGCTGCCGTCGTTGACCGAACCGCTGCGGTCGCGGGTCCGGCCTCTGGTCACTCTTGCCCTTCCACTCTCGCTCGTGGATGTTCGGATGCTGCATACGTAGGGCCTTGCCGAATGCGTCCTTGTCGTATCTGTTGCCCGCGCTGCTGATGATGCTTGCATGGTCGGACTTCTCGAGCCCAGAGAACTTCAGCAGCAAGTGGGCTTGCAGGTCGTTGCTGATGCTCGTCTCCTCGCTGACCTTCTTGAGGTCGT
>CAUYUJ010011336.1:723955-731455 GCA_963575745.1 Prorocentrum cordatum | reverse complement strand
GGGCCACGAAACGCTGTGCTGGGTGTGGTGCACGCATGCGCCCCCCTCCACTGGGGCCTTGGGTGGAGCTCCCTATGGGGCCACGAAGCGCCGTGCTGGGTGTGGCGGGCGCCTGCGCCCCCCCCCACTGGGACCTTCGGTGGGGTTCCCTATGGGGCCACGAAACGCTGTGCTGGGTGTGGCGGACGCATGTGCCCCCCCCCACTGGGGCCTTCGGTGGAG
Source organism: Prorocentrum cordatum (assembly GCA_963575745.1). Lineage (NCBI taxonomy): Eukaryota > Dinophyceae > Prorocentrales > Prorocentraceae > Prorocentrum > Prorocentrum cordatum. Next base: position 731,233 of record CAUYUJ010011336.1, on the reverse strand, counting down.
CTCCCTATGGGGCCACGAAGCGCTGTGCGCGGTGTACCCTCCACTGGGGCCTTGGGTGGAGCTCCCTATGGGGCCACGAAGCGCCGTGCTGGGTGTGGCGGGCGCATGCGCCCCCCCCACTGGGACCTTCGGTGGAGCTCCCTATGGGGCCACGAAGCGCTGTGCTGGGTGTGGCGGACGCATGCGCCCCCCCACTGGGACCTTCGGTGGAGCTCCCTATGGGGCCACGAAGCGCTGTGCTGGGTGTGGCGGACACATGCGCCCCCCTCCACTGGGGCCTTCGGTGGAGCTCCCTGTGGGGCCACGAAGCGCCGTGCTGGGTGTGGCGGGCGCCTGCGCCCCCCCCCACTGGGACCTTCGGTGGGGCTCCCTATGAGGCCACGAAGCGCTGTGCTGGGTGTGGCGGACGCATGCGCCCCCCCCCTGGGACCTTCTGTGGAGCTCCCCATGGGGCCACGAAGCGCTGTGCTGGGTGCGGCGGACGCATGCGCACCCCTCCACTGGGGCCTTCGGTGGAGCTCCCTATGGGGCCACGAAGCGCCGTGCTGGGTGTGGCGGACGCGTGCGCCCCCCCCCCCCCACCCCCCACCGGGACCTTCGGTGGAGCTCCCTGTGGGGCCACGAAACGCAGTGCTGGGTGTGGCGGACGCATGCGCCCCCCCCCCACTGGGGCCTTCGGTGCGGTGGAGCTCCCTATGGGGCCACGAAACGCTGTGCTGGGTGTGGCGGGCGCATGCGGGCTGTGCCACTGGGGCCTTCGGTGGGGCTCCCTATGGGGCTACGAAGCGTGTGAGAGGTGTGCCGGGAGCAAAGGCAAGGAGGGGGAGGAGGGAGGAGGGGGAAGCTCGCTCGCTCAACGTCGGTATCGGTCAATGCCGCACTCGTCCTCAGGCCAACAGACACACATGCGTGACATGAGGCGCTAAAAACAAACCTTCCCACCACCCGGCCTAGCTCGGCATGCTGTACCACGCGTTGAGCTGGGCACGAGTATGTGCCTGGTCCTGCTTTATCTGCGCGATACTGCGCGGATCAGCAAAGCAGGAGGGGGGTGGGGGAGACAAAACTCGTGCACGTCGCTCGGCCAGGCGACACTCTTCTCGCCTGGCCCGAGCCAGGGCTCTGTTGGCGGCGATGCGGTCCAGTTGTTGGGAGGAGAGAGGGAGGGGGGCAGGCGGGGGAGGCGGAGGCAAGGCGAGGGAGGGGGGAGACAACAACCAGTCCGCCGCCTGCTCCTCCTGGGAGCCGAGGAGCTGATCTGCCACTTCTTGCTCCGCCTCGGCATCCTCGGGAATTTCCGAGGGGGGCAGCGCAGGGTCAGAGGTGGGCTGAGCAGCTTCTGAAATCCCCTCGGCTTCGTCCGAATCGGAGTCGTGAAAACGAAAACTCTCGTGCTGGACCCTGGGCCGAGATCTCCTGTTGATCCCTGCGAAATCAGGGGCAGGCTCGAAACTTTGTTGAGCCTCGCGGTCCCAGGAAACGAAAAACTCGCAGAGGGACTCTCGAAGTTCCTGCAGATCGGGCGGGTACTCCGCCAAGTCGCAACCGTCATCGTCGTCGGAGGAGGGGGGCTCCGAGGACGGGGAGAGAAGTGCACTGACGCTATCCACGATAGCTGTGGCGAGGGCAAGGCACAGGCTGGACGGGTAGGTCTTCTTAGAAACCGTATGGGGCTGGCCAGCAGCATTCTTTCCTAAAAGCGTACGATGGGCCTGGCGCCCGTGAGAGCACCTACCAGATCCAGGAGTGGCCTGAAGGAGACCCGGCAGGGTCCCCATGCGAATAGACAGAATAGTCGTGGGCGCTTCGCCCACCGTGCTGGGATCCACCTGTGGATCCTGGTGCTCACATTGATCGAAAGATGTAACTCGCGCACAAGGCGCGGCAGCAATGGCCTCCATGGGCCGCCATCTAAAGCTGGAAGGGGCCCTAGGGGCCCATGTGGCAGGAGAAGGGGGGTCTAGCCACCCCCCCGTGCCGGCCCTCAGATGTTCTGCTAGAAGCCGAACCAGAGAGTGTACAAGTTGAGAACCCACGCGAAGTTGCTCAGATTGTCGCCAAGACACCCACGGCATACCCCACACGTAGTCGGAGGACCTGAGTGGGGGGGGGCCTCCCTCATGCCACCTGGAAGCGGACCATGTCTCACAAGGCCCCCCCCCCAGTGTTGACCACTCGGCGGCATCTGATGTGTTCAATCCATTCTAGCAACGTGCTCTCTCGTGTGAGGTCCCCTCGAACTGCATCAATAGCAATGTCCACGCTGAGTGCAATCAATTCTATGGGCGGCTGCGTGCAAGCACACTCTACATGCCACTGCACGTCGCCCTGCCGCCTGCGTCCGCAGTAGAGGTTCAACGCGTACAGGGTAGGTCTGCGAATTCGAATCGGCACCGTAGTAGTGGAAATCCCAGAGAATTCACCAGGATTGTACACGTAGAACGGGGCCTCTCGAGAAGGGTCCTCGGGGGGTGGTTCATCCGAGAATATCTGAAGGTACTGCTCAATCTTGTCGTTGGGGATGGCTGGGTCGGTCTCGAGTAGGACGCGGAGAGCGTCATGTTGGGAAAGGGGCCAGGAAATATCTCGAATAAGTTCGTGCCGAGTCGAACCGACTAGCTTGGTAGCGGGTACCCCCGCGCGCCAGCGGCCCTGGCCTGCTGCGCGCTGCACTCGGAGGCGTTCGTTTTCTGCCTGCTGCAGTCGCTGAGCTTCAGCCATCGTGCAGCAGGGCTCCGCAATTATCAGACCTACCGCGCACCGCGGAGAGTCGAATGCCAAGTGCGCCGTGGGCGCCGACCGATGAGCGAACCGCTGAAAACAAGAACGACATTGAAAGTTCTGGCCCTAGGCAATTCCGAATGAAATCGATCCTTGAATTATGATTGCGTTGAATGTGGGCACGTAGCCCACAAACACGAGCAAATCTCATAGAACACCACATACAACAATGTATTTTGGCATCCGCTTGCTCCTGTGCACGTAAACGGTGGCGATGATCGTCCCATGCTGGCGGCGCGCCTGCAGACTCGAGAACACTGAGTATGTGCGCCTCTGCACTTCTGGCAAGTGTGTCCCTTTGCAAATGCCAGACTTGGGACCCGAGGGCCTGCTTGATGGTTTGCTTCCACGACGACGGGGATTTCGTGGCTTCGAGCTCCCAGGTCGACATGTCGGCCTCCGGGTCTGCGAAGTCCTGAAAACGATGGGAGTATAACTGCAACCAACGAAGATCATCCATAATCATCTGGCCCCAGGTCCTCGACGAGAGACGCATGGTATCATCTACTAGAGCCAGTATGTGAGGAGGCCCTGTCCGAAGTAGACGACCGAACAAACGAAGTCGATGAGCGGGAAGGAGGGCTTGCAAAGGTGGTCGACACACTTGCGCGAGCACGCAATCATAGGAAACAGCAGAGTCGTCCGTCCTCGGGAGCTTGACGATAACCCTATAATGCGACAACAGGCCGTCCTGCAGGTGACGGTACTGTGCAGACGAAAGAAATCCTCAAGTACTGGCCTGAGATAGCCTCCCAGAGCATACCAGGGAATCCAAGAATGTAAGTGCCACGTGCTTGTCAATGACCTTGTGTTTGAGCACCTTGGACTTGAGAACCTTCCAGGCTTGGGAGCAACTGTGGAGCCTGTGTGCCAGTTCAGGCCCCATAGAGGCCGACATGTCATGTTTAGTCCCAAGATGAACATACTCTTGAACCCGATGAAGTTCGACATCACTCAATGTGTGTGTGTGTGGGAGTATGAATAATGTTATGCAACTCATGTGCCAGGACACGTTTGGCAATCTTAGACGTCGGACCTCTGAACTGAAACATGAAGGCTGACTTACCTGGCTGAACAGTGATCTGGAGGCCAAGGGACGTAAAGGCCTCAATGGCCACTGCAGCAACAAATGGCGCTTGAAATAAGAGATCACTCGCGCGTCCAGCGAAACAGAATAGCGCATCATCGAAAAAGGCGCCGTCCAGGACATGGCACTGGTGCACTGGTGCTTCCGCATGTGCTCCTTGAGCACGGTAGACTGCGAGCGAAGATGAAAGGTGACACGGGGTACGGAGACCTACTCCCAATTCGAGGAGAGCCTCCTGAGCTGTGGCCATGATTTGGGACATAACGAAATTGAAGACGACGTCCCCAAGCTGCTGACCAGGTCCTGAACCCAAGGAAGGGAACGCTACTCCGTCCCCGTCCCGAATGTAGAACCAGGATTGTTCATGCGAATCCGAAAACTGCCCCCGACGAAGAGCGGGCACGCGACACTGCTCAAGGATCGGAATACTATGCTCAATGTATTCGGCCAGCTCATGAGTAGCCTCCGCAGGGAGTCCGCAGAACTTCAGAAGGGCTGCCACAGCCTCGTCGCTAGCGGAGGTACGGAAAACCAGCTCCCGAACCGATTTGTAGAAAGCCCGCACCGCATCGATGAAAAGCATCATGACTGACTTGTTTTCGGCCGCGGCTCGCTGTTGAAATACACGAAACTCTAATGCCGAAAACTCCGTGCCTCGACCTGGGATGCCTCCGAACTGTCTGACTCCCACCGCCTCCGTGAGGTATGGTGCTGCTCTGGTACGCGTAAGAGCACGATAGCGTTTGCCAACTTGGGAGGAGCCCAGGATGGACCTAAACTTTTTGACGTTCGAGGGGGCCCCCGCCTTGAAGAGACTCCAATAAAATCCACCCTTCCATTGGATAGGTTCACGCATGCGCGCCGTGCTCTTAACGTACAAAGGGTGGAAATAACTGCCAAGTGAAATCGCAAACTGCTTCAACACTGCGCCTGGGATGCCGTCGGGCCCTGCCGCCGAGGCTTTGGCGCAGGCGAACGTTTGCTGAGTGACTGCGAGGGGCGGCACGTCCTCTATGTTAATGTCCACATTGTGCGTCACCGACGCGTCGAGGGCGGGGTGAGAGTCCAGGGGCCAAAGCAGATCAGACTCCGGTATGACAGGAGCAGCCTCCTCGTAGCTAAAGTGCTGAAGCCAGCGATTTGCTACCTCGACGAATGATGTGAGTGGTTTGCCATCGACTCCGAGTAGGGTAGGAAGGGGGCGAACCGAGCGTTCGCGACGAGAGCAGGCTCCCATGGCCCTGAGTTTCGAGAACGCCTCCTTGAAATCTTGCCGAGACCAGGCCGAGGAAACACCTTGGGCGAGAGTGAGTGCGTGCGCGCGAGCATCGAGGTTGATGTGATGCGTGACGACGCGAGTCATGACCTCGAGGGCGACGACGCGGGCAGCTAAACAAAGGCTTCCCATGCGAACTGAGTAGTTCCAACACACCATGAACCCAGACTGCCCAGGGAAGCCAGGGAGCACCCAATGCGTGTCCTCCCAAGTGTATCGCCCATCCTGTATGTGATCTGCTCGGGAGCCCCAGAGCCGTTCCCACAGACGAAAGTAGGTGAGGTAATCTGTAGACGGCTTGCAGAAGCGTTTCCTGCGAGCCTTGTGTGCACTGTTAATGAGCGACTGGTCGTCAATGTAACATACAAGCTCAAGCAAAGCTGGCCTGAAGAGGGCCACCAGGCGAGCGTGGCGATGCTGCCGGCGAGAACTGAGGATGCCTGGTTCACGATCTGACAACTTCCACTGCATGGTGCGTAGGCAGGCTCAAGGACCCCTCAACGTTTCGGCCCAGAAGTGAAACACCAGAGCCATCTGCAAGTTCAGGCACGCAGATCCAATGCGTCGGTAGCTGCGTAGTTGGGATGTGCGCGCGTCTATCATTTTCAAGGTCTCGGTGGAAACCCAGGGTTGTCTCGGGCTGCGTCCTGAAGAGGACGTCCTCGCAGGGAAAGCTTCTTCCAAACTGTAACGAAGATGATCGTTGAGCACCTGGCAGTGGGAAGATGGCGAGACTGTAAACGGCACGGAAGGACATTGTAGAAGTAACTCCTTGAAACGTGCTACGGCTGCGGGATCTCTGAAGCTGGCGGGGTCGCACTTGATCTTATGCTCTCCTGATGCGCGTGAGGCAGGGCGTGCAGTAGGTGGCGAAACGAGCGCTGCAACCAAGAAATGATCCACAATAGAAATGGTCAAATCAACGTCCGCGACGACATGCTGCGAAGTAGCCGACACACCGAACGAGCAAGTGACGTAGTCGATGCGGCGCCCAGATACCAGACCATGGGATTTCGGTGGGTACCAGGTGGCCGACGGCACATGAGACTCCAAGAACGTAGAGGGCACCCATTGCTCTGAGTCCTCCAGAAACTGGTGAAAGTACTGGCCGGGAAGGTTCTGCACCTCGGCCGCAATAGGGCCGACGAACCTGGACAAAGACGAACCGATCCTGGCGTTGGCGTCCAGTTGTGAGACAAGCTCGACTCCTGGGGTGCGATGGTCGTGAAGAACTCCCGCTAGATGGGCGGGCCAGGACCGTATCTCGTGCTCTGGTTTCTTGCTGTGAGGTGCGTGCGCAACGAGCACGTCCAAAGCGAACGACTCCACGCGAACGGCAACTAGTAGGTAGCGAGGGGCGGCTGCCAGAACACAACAGTGCCTGGGAGCAATGCGTATCCCGGACATGATTCCAAAGGCAGTGTGAAGCCAAAGAGAACACCCACCCGTGTGCTTGCTGTCGGCCTCGGCGTGCATGAAGTGATGCGGGTGTGCGCTAGAAACCCCGGAGCGAGGGAAGCGAGTCTCGACAGTGGTCACCATGCACAACGACTGCTGCTTAAAAGCCGTGCTGAGTTGTTTCATACGTCCTGAAAGGTATAGGCCAGACGGACGAGCACGAGAGCGATGCTTGCTGTTGCTCTGGCTGAGAGACAACGCATTGGCTGCTGCAGCCCACACCTGTCGAGAGTAGGCTGTGGCTGGGGATGGCGCGCCTGCGCTCTCTCGCACCCCAGCTTCAGAACTATCCCGAGCAGAGAAGCGCAGAAGATGATGCAAGGCGGAGGCCTTGTCCGTGGCTGTCTCTACAAAGTCTGGCATGCGCACATCACCCGTGGGTGGGGACTGCCGCTGAATCCTGAACGGCTCGAAGCGGAGCCACAGCCACTGCAACGCCTGTAGGTCGCTGAGGCAAGCTCGCCATCTGCGATCTGGGCGAGGTAAGTTACCCTTCCCAAGAGAAACCAATGTGGCAATCGTGTCAACCATTTCGTTCCACGCATGACTGGAATGACCCGGTGCGTGCTCCCAGCGAAGATTGCGTACAACATGCGTTGTCACTTTTGCAATGCTGTCTAACTCCACACGCATATGAGACACCGTCATTCCCAGGGCCCCTCCTCGAGCAACTCGT
>CAUYUJ010011336.1:666455-718955 GCA_963575745.1 Prorocentrum cordatum | reverse complement strand
CTAGGTGGTGCAATTGACTACCCTGCGCCGCGCCTGACCACCTCCACTGCTCGCGCAAACATCCCACCCACCCAACCGCATTGGTCGCAAGACTTCTTAAGACAAGACCGTGACGGTAAGTACCACATGGCACTTGGCCACGACACCGACGCCGACGACGACAGCGACAACGACGACGACGGCGCCGCCGACACCGACTACGACGACACCGCCGACGTCGACGAAGACGACGACGACGCCGACGCCGACGACGACGACGACGACGACGTCGCCGACGAAGACGACGACGAGGGAGGAGAGAGGACGACGACGGCGACAACGACGACAACGACGATGGAGGAGGGAAGACGGCGACGACGCGAACGACGAAGAAGGAAGGACAGCGACGCCGACGACGACAACGACGAGGGAGGAGGGAAGACGACGACGTCGACGACAACGACGACGAAGACGACGACGACGGCGACGAACTAGGAGGGACGACGACGAGACGCCGACGACGGACGACGACGACGACGACGCCGACGACGACAACGACGAGGGAGGAGGGAAGACGACGACGACAACGACGACGAAGACGACGACGACGACGGCGACGAAATAGGAGGGACGACGACGAGACGCCGACGACGGACGACGACGACGACGAGGGAGGAGGATAACGACGAGGGAGGAGTGAAGTCGACGACGACGACGAAATAGGAGGGACAACGACGAAACGCCGACGAAGACGACGAGGGAGGAAAGACGACCACGGCGACAACGACGAAGGAAGCGACGACGACGCCAAGACAACGACGACGACGACGAGGAAAGACAGAAGACGACGACGGCGACGACGACGACGACGACGAGGGAAGAGAGAGGACGACGACGACGACGACGCAAGAGCGCGCGCGCACGCTTTTGTTGAAAATCCGTGTTGCGAAACCTTGAGTTTTTGTAGGTTTTTTGGAGACGCGATTTTGAAATCCTTCCGACACCGATGGGTTTTGAAGGTTTTCGGCATACGCGCGCGACGACGCGCGCGTCTGCACTTCGTCCCATTTGTTGCGCAGGACTCTCGCGACGGCACACGCGCAAGGGCGTTCGACAGATTTCGGCATGCGCGCGCGCAAAGCCCGTTTAATAGCATTTTGTGAAAATCTTGAAAAACCGATGGTTTTCTCAAGATTTCGCAAGAGCTCGCGCGGAAGCTTTTTTAGCAAATCAGTGTTGCGAAACCCTGTGCTTTTGTATCTTTTTGGATACTCCATTGCGAAATCCTTAAGGTTTTTGAAGGATTTCGGCATGCGCGCGCGACGGCGCGCGCGTGTGCACTTCGTCCCATTTTTGCAAGGGATTCGTGACAAAGTGTTATGTTAGAACAAAAAATGTCACCGCATAGCGTTTTTTAGCAAGGGACCCTCAGGGGTGGGATACCGGCCCCCCTGGGATAGTGTGAATTCATATTTAGGATAGACATGTGGTCAGAATCATATATGATTTACATACCCGAAAAGGGGTAGCGATAACGCTGGGGGGAGTGTAGATCCCATTCTGTTTTTGAAGAGGAGAATCTATGTGCTGCAATCTATTTTGTGCAATTCGCCAGCCCAGCGGGCCAGAGGCGTGCTAGCTGCTAACATCTCTGGTAATAATATATAAGCATGTTTCTACTTTGCGCGCGCGCAGCGGCCCCTGGGTGTCGCCAGACGAGAAATACGCCGGCAAGGTAACGGCAAGGTCGGGCCAGAGATGCCGGAACTCCTGGGCGCGGCCTCGGGGGCCCCCCGAGCGCCTCAATGAGGCGCCAACAGGGTGGTACGCCCCACGGCCTCAGGCCTAGAGCGTTCCAAGATGGCCCACTTTGGTCCCAAGACGGCCCACGAAGCGCCCAAGCAGCTCCAGGAGGGTTCTAAGAGGACTTCGAGAGGCCCGAAGACGCACAAATCATTGATTTCGCTTGGGTTTTCGGGCGATTTTGGCTGTACCGCCTTTTCGAGCTGCTGGCCGCCCTGGATGGCCCAAGAGGCCCAGCGATCGCTCCAAGACGGCCAAGAAAGCCTCCAAGAGGGCCCCCGAATGGCCCAAGAGGGCCCTAAGACGGCCCAAGGCCTCCAAGACGGCCCCAGGATAGCCCCAAGAGGGGGCCCAGAAGGGGAACCTGAACAGAGATTTCGAGCTCACGGCCGCAAGGTGCCCCCAAAAGGTCCCAAGAGGTCCCCAAGAGGCCCCAAAAGAAGCTCCCAAGACCCCAAACATGCCCCCAGGAAGCCCCAAGAGGGCCCTACGAAGCCCCCAAGAAGCTCCCCAGAGGCCTCAAAACTTCTCCCCAGAGGCTCCCGACAGTCCTCCGAAGAGACCCCAAGAAGCATCCACGAGAACTCTGACCCACAACCTGTTTCGAAAGTCTGCTGGAGCTCTCTTGTGCCATCTTGGCGCCCTCTGGGGCAGTCTATCGGCTCTCTTCGACAGGGTGCGAGCCACATCTCCAAAGATCTCTTCGAGGACAGTCCTGCCTGCCCTACCGTTCCCCATGGGAACGAGCACACCACTATGCAGCCACCGTGGTGCGAAATGGGCCGGCGGATTGATCGAAACGATTAAGCATACGTTGTGTAATCCGTGTTGTGCAATCTAGGTGGAGCAATCTAAGTTTTGCAATCTATGTGGTGCGATCTATGTGATACGATATATGCTGTGCAATCTATACGGACCAATATATGTGGTGCAATGCATGTGGACCGATCCATGTGGTACAATGTATGTGGTGCAATCTATTTTGGGCAGTCCGTGCTGTGCAATCCATGTTGTGCAATTCATGTGGTGCAGCCAATGTGGTGCAATCCGCGTGGCGCAATCTATGTTCTGCGCAAAATATGTTGTGCAATATCTGTGGGGCAATATATGTGGTGCGATCTATGTTGTGCAATTAATATTTGGCCGTCTTGAAGCTGTCCTCTCCCCTGCCCGTGCAAACATCCCACCCTCCCACCCGCACCTTGGTCGCAAGACCTCTTAAGACAAGACCGTGACGGTACGTACCACATGACACTTGGCCACGACACCGACGCCGACGACGACAGCGACAACGACGACGACGGCGCCGCAGACACCGACTACGACGACACCGACGACGTCTCCAACGACTTCGACGACGACATCGACGACACCGACGACGACGACGACGACGACGACGTCAACGACGCCGACGACGACGACGACGACGGCGACTACGACGACACCGACGACGTCTCCGACGACTTCGACGACGACAACGACGCCGACGCCGACGACGACGACGACGTCGCCAACGAAGACGACGACGAGGGAGGAGGAAGGACGACGACGGCGACAACGACGACAACGACGACAACGACGAGGGAGGAGGGAGGACGGCGACGACGCGAACGACGAAGAAGGAGGAAGGACGGCGGCGCCGACGACGACAACGACGAGGGAGGAGGGAAGACGACGACGACAACGGCGACGACGACGACGGCGACGAAATAGGAAGGACGACGACGAGACGCCGACGACGGACGACGACGACGACGAGGGAGGAGGAGGAAGGACGACCACGGCAACAACGACGACGGAAACGACCACGACGCCAAAGAGGACGACGACGACGAACACGAGGAAAGACAGAGGACGACGTAGGCGACGACGACGACGACGACGCGGGAGGACGGAGGACGGCGACGACGACGACGACGACGACGACGCAAGAGAGCGCGCGAACGCTGTTGTTGAAAACCCGTGTTGCGAAACCTTGTGTTTTTGTATGTCTTTTTTGACACACGATTTTGAAATCCTTCCGAAACCGATGGGTTTTGAAGGTTTCCGGCATACGCGTGCGACGACGCGCGCGTCTGCACTTCGTCCGATTTTTTGCACAAGATTCTCGCGACGGCACACGCGCAAGGGCGTTCGACAGATTTCGACATGCGCGCGCGCGAATCTGGCTTAATAGCATGTTGTGAAAATCTTGAAAAACCTATGGTTTTCTCAAGATTTCGCAAGAGCTCGCGCGGAAGCTTTTTTAGCAAATCAGTGTTGCGAAACCCTGTGTTTTTGTATGTTTTTTGGGAACTCGATTGCGAAATCCTTCCGGCACGGAAGGTTTTTGAAGGATTTCAGCATGCGCGCGCGACGACGCGCGCGTGTGCATTTCGTCTCATTTTTTGCAAGGGGTTCATGAACAAGTGTCATGTTAGAACAAAAAATGTCACCGCATAGCGTTTTTTACAAGGGGCCCTCAGGGGGGGGGATATCAGCCCCCCTGGGATAGTGCAAATTCATATTTAGGATGGACATGTGGTCAGAATCAAATTTGATTTACATGCCCGAAAGGGGTAATGATAACGCCGGGGGGGGGGGTAGATCCTATTCTGTTTTTAGAAAGTAGAATTAATCTTTGACCGTCTTGAAGCTGTCCTCTCCCCTGCCCGTGCAAACATCCCACCCTCCCACCCGCAACCTTGTCGCAAGACCTCTTAAGACAAGACCGTGACGGTACGTACCACATGACACTTGGCCACGACACCGACGCCGACGACAAAAGCGACAACGACGACGACGGCGTCGCCGACACCGACTACGACGACAACGACGACGTCTCCAACGACTTCGACGACGACAACGACGACACCGACGACGACGACGACGTCAACGACGCCGGCGACGACGACGACGGCGACTACGACGACACCGACGACGTCTCCGACGACTTCGACGACAACGACGCCGACGCCGACGAAAACGACGTCGCCAACGAAGACGACGACGAGGGAGGAGGAAGGACGACGACGGCGACAACGACGACAACGACGACAACGACGAGGGAGGAGGGAGGACGGCGACGACGCGAACGACGAAGAAGGAGGAAGGACGGCGGCGCCGACGACGACAACGACGAGGGAGGAGGGAAGACGACGACGACAACGGCGACGACGACGACGGCGACGAAATAGGAGGGACGACGACGAGACGCCGACGACGGACGACGACGACGACGACGAGGGAGGAGGAGGAAGGACGACCACGGCAACAACGACGACGGAAACGACCACGACGCCAAAGAGGACGACGACGACGAACACATGGACAGACAGAGGACGACGTAGGCGACGACGACGACGACGCGGGAGGACGGAGGACGGCGACGACGACGACGACGACGCAAGAGCGCGCGCGCACGCTTTTGTTGAAAATCCGTGATGCGAAACCTTGTGTTTTTGTAGGTTTTTTTGGACACATGATTTTGAAATCCTTCCGAAACTGATGTGTGTTTGAAGGGTTTCGGCATACGCGCGCGACGACGCGCGCGTCTGCACTTCGTCCGATTTTTTGCACAAGATTCTCGCGACGGCACACGCGCAAGGGCGTTTGACAGATTTCGACGTGCGCGTGCGAAGCCCGTTTAATAGCATTTTGTGTAAATCTTGAAAACCATAAGGTTTTCTCAAGATTTCGCAAGAGCTCGCGCGGAAGCTTTTTTGGCAAATCAGTGTTGCGAAACCCTGTTCTTGTATGATTTTTGGAAACTCGATTGCGAAATCCTTCCGGCACGGAAGGTTTTTGAAGGATTTCGGCATGCGCGCGCGACGACGCGCGCGTGCACTTCGTCCTATTTTTTGCAAGGGATTCGTGAAAAAGTGTCATGTTACAACAAAACATGTCACCGCATAGTGTTTTTTACAAGGGACCCTCAGGGGGGGGGATATCAGCCCCCCTGGGATAGTGCAAATTCATATTTAGGATGGACGTGTGGTCAGAATCATATACGATTTACATACCCAAAAGGGGTAGCGATAACGCCCAGGGGGGGGTAGATCCTATTCTGTTTCTAGAAAGGAGAACCCATGTTGTGCGGAGTATGTGGTGAAATCTATGTGGTGGCGACGGTGCGGCGTCGGGGCGGCGACGGCGACCACGGAGCCGTCAGACCGACACCCGGGCCCAGACGACGGGCGGCGACGAGGCGGCGACGGGGCAACGATGGCAACCACAGAGCCGCCAGACCGACCCCCGGCACAGTTCCCTAGACGACAAATCAGGATCCCTAAGTGCAAGTACTGTTTGGGGAGTGCATCGGTACATGTACGAGTACACAGAAAGACAGAGGAAATTATTCATATAGGTGCACACACATATATATATATATGTATATACACATGAGCCGGTAGACGTGTGTATGTATAGAAAGAGGTCTGCGACAAAAAACACTCAGAGTCCTCGGGCAAGCATTGGCTCGCCGTCGCAAATGGTGAGGTGGACCAGAGCGTCCGGCAAGAGGGAGGAGGGGTGAGAAACAGGCAGGAGGTAGGGTGGCGCTGGCAGCACTCGTCCATACCAGTGACGTGGCTCTTAGGTGCGAGCCTAATCCCAAGACGCCTTGGCTAACATGAAGCTCGCCTCCTCGACGAGTACTCCTTCGCTGCTGCCAATGGCGCTACCGTGCGGATCGCTCGGGCACTTGCACATCATGCTACCCTGGCCAGCATTGCCATCGAATCTGCCCATCAAGCTGGCGGCCGCCTCGTTGTCCTGAGAGCGCCCCCCTGTGCGAGCCTTGTCCCACCGGTCCTTCCACACGGGCCGGAAATAGTAGCCGTGGTCCGCGTCGTCCTGGCTCTCGATGCGGTAGCGCGCCGTGGCTCTGTGATGGATGCACGCGGCAGAGGGGCGTTCGAGGCTCTCTGGGTGTACGTCGAAGCCGAGTAGGCCGCCGACATCCACGCGGCCAAGTTGGGATAACTGCCGCACTGCCACGTTGAGGTGCTCCTGCTCGGGCAAGTCCTGGCGCATGGTGATCTTGGCGCTAGTCAGGCTTTTCTTGTGGTGCAGAGAAAGGGTGAACATACCAGCCGCAATCGGCCCCATCTTTGAGCGCTTCTTGGGGAACCAGGTCGCCTTATCTATCGAAACCTTGACGTCCGATTCCGAGTCGGCGAGCACAAGGCCTTCCGTCTCGAACTCCTCGATGGTCTGCCAGGGGGCATCGCTCTTGCCCTCGAGCAGGCGGGCACCGAGGAAGGCGTCGGTGTCATTCGAATGCGACTTGCGATAGCAACGAATCTCCACGGACTTACCGCCGAGCCAGGCGCCCGAAAACTCCACATGCGTAATGTACGTGGTGCACGGCTTCCCCACGTCCGGCTGGACGACTGCTTGGAAAGAGAACTCGGCCGGCTTCTCGGCAGCCTGTGGGAAGCGGAGCAGTGTGAACGTGCCTTCGTGGTTGATGTCGAAGTGCTCTCCTTGAAGGTTGACCAAGTGCGGGTCGCCCTTGGCCCCGACGGTCGGGGCTGGAGTCGAGAACTCGGGATATGGGCCAGCATTGGAACATTCGCCGGTGCCGTTGGGGTACAGCGTGCATACCTCAGTTGTCTCGCAGCAATCAGTGCCACATGCGCAGCAACAACCACCTGTGCCAGAAAAGGGAGAGAATGCGCTGCTCACCTGAGTCCCGTCGGTGGAAGTGCAAGTCTGCTGAACCGTCGCGTCGTATTGAAATGTTCCTGGGAGCGGGTCGTTAAGATCGAGTTCGTATCCCCCAGTAATCTGCGAAATTCCAATGATGACTGTCGTGTGCGTGACACTTGTAGACGGGTCACTCGATAATCTTCCAGAGATGGTGATGCTGTCGCCCAGAGAGAACTGCGTACACGTGTCATACGCGACATGTACAGGAAGAGTGGTGTTACTGGATGGGGTGTCTAGAGCCTTGGGGATGTAAGGATCGCAGCAATCGTCTGAATTGGGGTCCCAGCAGGGCAGTAAGGGAGCTGGGCAGGAAGTGCACTCTATGGAGCGGCGCCTGGGGACAAGGGAAGCCTTGACCAGACCGCAACTGACAGGGGGCAAGGGCGGCAAAATCCAAGCACAGCCAAGAAGAGCGTGGCTGGACCAAAGGAGGAGCAGAGGCACTATTGGTCCCGCATGGTCCCCGAACCCTCGGTTATAACCTTGGATTGACATGGACTTCTACAATGGGATTTTCCTTTTGGGGGGTCCACGGTATTGGGTTGGGGACCAGAAACCGCCTGCAAATCTGTGTGGTCACGTCAGGGCTTCCGTTCCACAAATTACCTGCGCGTTTCGCCAATGCAGTCTACGCACTCGCAGGGGTTCGGGACGATGTACTTGCCCTCTGGGCACTCGTCGCAGGTCTCGGGGATATCCGTTGGGCAGACCGAGTTGTTAACAGCCCAAACCATCTCGAACTCCGTTATATCCGCCACCGCGCTCAAAGCAGTTTGTTATGTGTGTGTGTGTGTGTTTGTTGACTTGTTTGTTTGTTTGCCTGTTTGTTTGTGTCTGTGTGTGTGCCTGTTCTGCCCTTGCTGTGTCGTCAGACTTGCGTCTTGCGAAGCAGTAGTTGGGCCCAGCTGGCACCTAGAGCCCACCAATTCTTCGTCTTGTGGATTGGTTCTTTGCCTGCCAAGCAGACGTGGTACCAGTAGCACATGTTCGGGGTAAGGCGTACATGGACATGTGCTATTATAGCCCCCCACATCCTTCCAGCCCTTCCGCCCTCCGCAGGCACTGTGGCGGAAATCGCGCGGCAACGCGAATTAATTGATGCATGCATCATCATCCAAGTCCCACTTCTCTGGCCCACAAGTTGCGGGTACCATGAAACAATATTCCAAAATGGGCCTCTGCAAATCACATTCGTTCTGGGTAAGGCAGCCATCGCCATTCCGGTCGTAATTCTTGAAACAGGCGGGCACGTAACACGAGCAAGGGACTCCAGGAGCTTCATACACGTAGGTTGGCGCGGGTGTCGGTTCGGGCGTCGGTTCCAGTGTCGGGGACGCTGTCGGCGGAGGAGAGGGCTGTGGTCGCCCCTTATCATGGCGGTCCTCCGTAACTGGCGCTGGCGGCGCTGCAGCCTTCGCCACCTTCTCTGCAGCTCTGGCCTCCTCGGCAACTTTCGCAGTCTGTTCCGCGGCCCTGGCCTCTGAAGCAGCCTTGGCGGCCTCGTCTGCAGGTCTGCCCTGTGCTGGCGGCGTTGCAGCCTTCGCCACCTCATCTGCAGCTCTGGCCCCCTCGGCAACTTTCGCAGCCTGTTCCGCGGCCGTGGCCTCTGAAGCAGCCTTGGCGGCCTCGTCTGCAGCTCTGGCCTCCGCGGCAGCCTCCTCGGCAGCCTTGGCCTCCGTAAGAGCCTCCGCCGCCTCCTCTCCGGCCTTGGCTGCCGCTGCAGCCTTTGCCGCTGCGGCCTTCCTCGCCGCCTCCATGGCCGCCTCGGCCTCTGCGGTGGCCTTCGTCGCCTCCTCTGCCGCCTTGGCAGCCGCAGCAGCCTTCTCGGCAGCCTCGGAATACGCGAAAGCTTTCGCCTTCTCGTCTGCTGTCCTGGCATCTGGTACAACCTTCGCCGCTGCGGCATTCCTCGCCGCCTCCTCGGCCGCCTCGGCCTGTGAGGCAGCCTTTACCGCCTCCTCTGCAGCTTTGGCCTCCTCGGCAGTTTTCGCAGCCTGTTCCGCGGCACTGGCCTCTGAAGCAACGTTTGCAGCCTCGTCTGCAGCCTTGGTCTCCGCGGCAGCCTTCGATGCCTCCTGTGCCGCCTCGGCCTCCGCAGCGGCCTTCTCGGTAGCCTTTGCCTCCGCGAAAGCCTTCGCCGCCTGCTCTGCGGCCCTGGCATCCGCTGCAGCCTTTGCCGCTGCTGCATCCCACGCCGCGTCGTCGACCGCCCTGGCCTCCGCGGCAGCCTTCGCCGCCTCCTCTGCGTTGAGTTGGTGCTGGATTGCGCTGGCGCTGGCCTCCATGATCTTGCGCCATACCGCAGAGCTCTCCCCACCAATCATGTCTTCGGGCAAGCCCTTGTCTCCGTCCTCCACGATCTTGATGGCGGCAATCGCTCGTAGTAGCACTGCTGCGGCCACAACACGGAGAGGAACCATCATACCAAGATCTTGTCTCGGCGATATGGAAATTCACCACTTGGAGCGGGTGATAATAAAAAAGTGTGTCCGTGTAAGTGTAACAGTCGAAAGCGTTGAAACGAAACCAACTAATGAGCCGAAACATTGAACAAGGACTTGGGGAACAAGAAATGCGTCGGGAAGGCCACTAGGGTGTCCTGGTGGCAAGGTCGGAGCATTCTGAGACGGTTGAAGGGCCTTGAACGGGCTCTCTGGCGGCCTGGGTAAACTCTCAAGAATCCCTCCCGACGCTCTTGGTGGCTCTGGGAAACTCGGCCAGACGGCGGCACCGTTGTCGCCAATCGGAGCTCCAATCCTGGGATCCCTGGGCCGAACCCATTGTTACGTGTATGTGTCTATGAAAAGTGTATCCGCCACCATTCTCTGGAAGCACGGGATGGAGTGTCCTCAGGTCCTTTGTCGAATCCTGTAAGCCTCAGTCCTCAATCCTGGAGATTCTTGGGCCCAGACACCAAATTCTCAAATCTTCGGGGGCTCCCCGCGTGCCTTCTGGGCTCACCCGCGTCTTGTCGCATGCCTTTTTCGGGGCCAAGAAGGCTCCAAGACCGCCCAAGATGCCCGCAAGAGGCCGCCCAGACGGTCCAAAAGAGGGCCCCGAGTGACCAACATCATTGATTCCCCGTCGGTTCTTCAATGTTTTTGGGGTTGTTGATTCGAGCTTCCGACGCTCCAAGACGGCCGAAGAGGCCCCAAACGCTGCCTCAAGACAGCCCCAAAGGCTCCCAAGACGGCCCAAGAAGTCCCCAAGACGGTCGAAGAGGCGCCCAAGACGGCCCAACCGGGCCCCCAAACGGCCCTAAGAGGGGCCCAAGAGTGGAAACACGAACCGAAACCTTCCGTCCCAAGAGGCATCCAGGAGGCCTGAAAAGGCTCCGAAGAGGTTCCCAAGGGACCCCAGGAGGCCCCAAAGAGTTCCCAAGAAGCCCCCAACAGCCCCCACCGAGGCCTCAAAACTGACTCCAGGAGACCTCCGAGAGGCCCGACGATATCCCAAAGAACATCCAAGAGGCCTCATACCCAAAACCCAGGCACGGTGGCGGGATGGGCCGAAGGACGTTCTATCTCCGCCGCCCCCTGTTGATTCATCACAGGGATGCCCGGCGTGCTAGACCCTTTCGATTTTGGTTCTTTTAGAAACTCCCTGGGGCTTCGGCCCGTCCCGCCGGCCACCCGAAGAGACTCCAAACTGCAAATGTCAAAATCTTTCATGCCCAAGATGGCCCCAGCCGCCAGCCGCCGGCCGACGCAGGCGCCGGCCCGAGGAAAGAGGAGAAGGAAGGAGGGGAGGGGTGGGGGTGGGGGGGGGGGGGGTCGAACCCCCCCCCTTCCGTCCAGGGGGGGGGGCCCGGTTCCAACCCCCCCATCCACATCCAAGCGACCACAGAACGCGCTCTTTTGCATGTATAGAAAACCCTGCGTGAAAAACGCTGCAGAATCTGGCAAATCTGACCTGTACCAGAAGGCCCTCGGGCGAGCACCAGCTCGTTTTCGCAAAAGGCGAGGTGGGCGGGAGTGGCCAGAAAGAGGGAGGGGTCAGGAATGAGGCAGGAGGAAGAGTGCCGTCGGCAACACACGCCCATGCCAGAGCGACGCGGCTCAGATGTGCGAGCCTACTCCCAAGACGCCTTTGCGAGCATGAAACTCGCCTCCTCCACGAGTACTCCCTCGATACTTCCAGCGGCGCTGCCGTGCGAAGCGCTCGGGCACTTGCACATCTTGTTGCCCAGTCCGCCGCTGCCACCGAATCTGCCCATCAAGCTGGCGGCCGCCTCGTTGTCCCGCGAGTGCGCCCCTGTGCGAGCCTTGTCCCAGCGGTCCTTCCACGCAGGCCGGAAGTAGTAGCCGTGGTCAGCGTCGTCCTGGCTCTCGATGCGGTAGCGCGCTGTGGCTCTGTGATGGACGCACGCGGCAGAGGGGCGCTCGAGGCTCTCTGGGTGTGCATCGAAGCCGAGTAGGCCGCCGACGTCCACGCGGCCAAGTTGGGACAACTGCCGCATTGCCACGTTGAGGTGCTCCTGCTCGGGCAAGTCCTGGCGCATGGTGATCTTGGCGCTAGTCGGGCTTTTCTTGTGGCGCAGAGACAGGGTGAACATACCAGCCGCGGTCGGCCCCGCCTTTGAGCGCTTCTTAGGGAACCAGGTCGTCTTGTCTAGCGAAACCTGGATGTCCGATTCCGAGTCGGCGAGCACAAGGTCCTTCGTCTCGAATTCCTCGATGGTCTGCCAGGGGGAATCACTCTTGCCCTCGAGCAGCCGGGCACCGAGGAATGCGTCGGTGTCATTCGAATGCGACTTGCGGTAGCAGCGAATCTCCACGGACTTACCGCCGAGCCAGGCGCCCGACAGCTCCACATGGGTAATGTACGTGGTGCACGGCTTCCCAACGTCTGGCTGGACAACTGCTTGGAATGAGAATTCGGCTGGCTTCTCGGCAGCCTGTGGGAAACGGAGCAGTGTGAATGTGCCTTCGTGGTTGATGTCGAAATGCTCTCCTTGAAGGTTGACCAAATGCGGGTCGCCCTTGGCCCCGACGGTCGGGGCTGGAGTCGAGAATTCTGGGTACGGACCAGCATTGGAGCACGCACCAGTGCCGTTGGGGTACAGAGTGCATACCTCGGTTGACTCGCAACAATCAGTGCCACATGCGCAGCAACAACCACCAGAAAAGGGAGAGGACGAGCTGCTCACCTGAGTCCCGTCAGTGGAAGTGCAAGTCTGCTGAACAGTCGCGTCATATTGAAATGTTCCTGGTAGCGGGTCGTTCAGATCGAGTTCGTACCCTCCAGTAATCTGAGAAATCCCGATGACGACTGTTGTGTGCGTGACAGTTGTAGTTGGGTCACTCGATAATCTTCCAGTGATGGTGATACTGTCGCCCAGAGAGAACTCAGTGCACGTCTGATACGCGACATGTACAGGAAGAGTGTTGTTACTGGGTGGGGAGCTTCGAGCTTCGATTCCGGGAATGTAAGGATCGCAGCAGCCGTCTACGTCGGGGTCCTGGCAGGGCACGAAGGGAGCTGGGCAGGGAGTGCACTCTGCAGAGCGGCGCCTGGGGACGATAGAAGCCTTGACCAAACCGAAAATGACAGGGGGGGGGGGCGGGGGCGGCAAAATCCAAGGACAGCCAGGAAGAGCATGACCGGATCAAAGGAGGAGGGGCAGGAGGCGAGGTTATATCGACTGGTCCCCCAGCCCTCGGCCGTACCACTGAACTGCACTTTTTAAAAAACAAGGGTAGCATTTGGTATTGGGGGCCAGAAATCGCATGCAACTCTGCGTGGTCGTGTCAGGGCTTCAGTTCCCCAAAAAACCTGCGCGTTTCGCCAATGCACTCTACGCACTCACAGGGATTCGGGACGATGTACTTGCCCTCTGGGCACTCGTCGCACGGCTCGGGGACTTCCTGTGGGCAGACTGATTGGTTGACAGCGTAAACCCACTCGAACTCGGTTATGTCCGCCACCGCCTTCGAAAGCGGTCTGTGTGTATGTGTGCGCGTATGTGCGAGAGTGAGAGAGAAGGAGAGAGTGCGTGCGTGCGTGCGTGCGTGCGTGCGTGTGTGTGTGTGTGTATACATGTGTTTATGTGTCTGTCTCTGTGTGTGTGTGTGTTTGTGTGTGTGTGTTTGTGTGTGTGTGTGTGAGTGTGTGTGTGTGTGTGTGTGTGTGTGTGTGTGTGTGTGTGTGTGTGTGTGCGTGTGTGCGTGCGTGCGTGCGTGCGTGCGTGCGTGCGTGCGTGCGTGTGTGAGTGTGTGTGTGTGTGTGTGTGTGTATGAGAGAAAGTGTCTGTCGTTGGATTCGCTTCCTGCGAAGCAGTAGTCAAAGACCGGCAACATCGAATCGGCATGCATCGGGTGAACATTGAATCAAATTGGGCTCGGAATTCCCAAGCGGGGTATCGGACCGAATCGGAATCAAAACCGCATCAACTGCCAATCGGCAACTCAAGCCGAATCGACATCGAATCGGAATGCAAACCAGGCGACTGCCACGCCATGGGAATGTGGCACGGGGAGAGAACGCAGCTCCTGCGCACCCCGCCACCTATGGTGCCGAGGAAGGAGAGGGGGAGGAGAAGCAGGAGGAGGAGGAGGAAGAAGAGGAGGAGGGATGATGATGATGATGATGATGATGAGGAGGAGAGGGGGGAGAAGCAGGAGGAGGAGGAAGAAGAGGAGGAGGAGGGAGGAGGAGGAGGAGGGAGGAGGATGAGGAGGAGCGCGCGGCCCAAAGAGAAAGAAGGGCGGCCAAGAGCGCGAGACGCGAACGAAAGAAACCCGTCCAGGGGAAAATGTCGACCGCAGCAATCCGCGTCTCCTCAAGGGAGCTCTACCCCAGCTCCGTGCCTCTGAGAATCGACTGAACACGACGATCGCGGGCCCCGGCGAACCGCGCCCTCGCGCGGATGGCGCGAGCAGCGGCGGCGGGGCCGCGGGCGCCTGAGGTACGCATCTCATTGTGCGCGGAGTGCACCACGTCGAGGAACGTAGCACACGAGAGGAGCGCAGAGTCGGAAAGCGGAAAAAGAGGGAAGAGAAGCAGACGGGCGACAGCGGCAGCGGAGGCAAAAGAGGGGGGCAAGAGAGGAAAAAACGAGCAATGGGTGGTGGCGGCGGGACAAATGACAAGGTGACGAATGTCATCGCCGCCTACGCGCCCAAGGTAATGACAAGCCTGGGTGGGACCAGGGAACCTTCGAGAGGTGACCCCAGCATTACAGACATATTTCAAGACTGTGGCACGGATGAAAAGAGGGGCAACCCGCCCAAGCCTCCAGAAGAACATGTAAAGACGGTCCAAATCGGTAGGAGACGGAGGGCCAAACAAATGCTGGACGCTCTTCCGAATCATCGGCTTGCTAGTCAAGTCGAGACGATCAAGGACAAACTTAAAGGTCTGAAGCTGAAGACGGGGGTGCCAAAAACGGGGATAGAGCGGAAGGCGCTCAGCATACGATAGTTTCTGGTCAAGTTCAGAATAATGCTATTCGAATGCCAGCTCTGGCCACGCGGGACGAGGAGGGCGTCATCAGACTGGGCGCGCTCGTCGAGGAAGAACCGAACAGCCTGGAACGCTGGCGTGGTCAACGCAAACCGATGCATGGCAGCACGGGACATCGCCTCGACGGTTTTTGGCATCAGCCTCAAAGCTTAACTGGGTGAGCGCACGCATGGACACGCTGGTGATGGCGTTGCGGGGGTTGTTCTGAATAACCTGCAAGCAATTGCGTTCGGCGCGCATGACCTCAACCGTGGGGAGGTAGTACTGACCGATAAACGAGAGAACGGGAAACGCCCTGGGGTTGCACTGGGCAGCGCTCTTGAGGAAGCCTAGGCCCAGATGCTTGATGTCCCACGTCCTGGAGATGAGCTTGGCGCACGGCCCACTCCAGCTGCGCCCCCGCCCTCCGGGCCCGAGAAAGACTCCAAGATTGCGCCCGCGCTGCGATATCTGACAACAATGTGCCTGAAGCCCTTGCTGAGCCAGATGCCGAAGAACCTCGGGTCGCGAAGGGGCCGCCGCGAACGCGAGGAAAGTCTTGGCGGCGGCGAGCTCGAGGCCGGCAGCCCTGGCAAAAACGGCGAAGCGAGCCGTGGCCGCGCGGAGGGGCTGGTTGTGCGCGGCAAACCCGATGTCATCAGCGAAAATCCCGAGCTGATTAAGGTTCGCGGGCAGGGAATGGCGGAGCATGCGCACGAATGGGCCCAAGGCGAGGACGAAGACAAACTGAGACATCGGGCAGCCGTTCTTGATGCCGCAAAAGGCATGACAGCTACGACCCGCGCGCCCGCAACAGACGACCTCAACCTGCATGTCACTGTACAATTGCCGAATCAGGCGCTGGATGTGCGGGGGGGCGCGCATCCGGCGCAACGTCCACCAGGTGTAGTCGTGGAGGAGGCTCGGGAAAGCAGCCCGCACATCAAAGAATGCAAACCCCGAGTCCTCTGCCCCCTGCTGGCGCCACCGCCCGAGGACCTTGAATTCTAGGTTGATGATGTTCTCAGACATGCTCCGACCAGCACGAAAGCCCTTTTGCGCAGTATGGCGCATCTGCTGACAGACGCGGTTAAGCCCGCAGTTGGCAGCAAGCGCGATAATCTTGTTGTCAGTGCTGGATAGGTAAAAAGGCCAGGTCTGATCTGGAGGACGCTCCACGAAGACCTGATCATTCGCTTGCGTGCCCTTGGCCAAGAAGACGCCTAAGGAGTGGTTGAAGCCTGGCCTAAGTATCCAAACAACATCCAGGTAACAGTGCAGCTCATGCAGAACGGCGTGTGCTAGCGGTCCTGCGTTCTTCCATGCCGAATAAGGTCGGCCATCAGGGCCAGGAGCGGAATCGTGCAGACGGTCAATGAGCTGGTTGAGCTGGGATTCGCAGATGGTCCATTCAATGTGTTCAGGAACATGCTGGACAAATTGGCGTAGCAGCCGTCTCACGCCAGGGCGGGGGCGACCTCCAGAGTGCACGCGGCCCCAGTGATCAGCAAGAAGTTGGCCCGCTTCCTGCGGGTCGGCGGTGGCGACCCCCTCTAAGTCCAGGATAGCTCCGAGCGGGGTGCGACGAGCGCCACTCCCCCAAACCGACTGGTTCTCGTAGAGTTTCTGTTTGGTGTCAGCCTTGCGCTGGGGGTGCATCTTCAGCGCGTCGAGCTCAACTATGTGGGACTCGAGCAGTTTGGTGGACAGGAGGTCGAGGAGGGGGAGGAGGAGGATGAGACGAGCGTAAGGAGGGAGTCCCCAATCCACACCTACCCCCCCCCCCCCCCCGCCGCTCCAAGCGGCCTCTGCGCCTGGCGGGGGAAGCTCGGGCGCGCCTGCAGATGGTCGCGCAGCCCGTGGCGAAGCTGGAGTAGACGATTCACGGATAGCCGATACTATATTCATATCATACACAAGCGGAGGACGAGGAGGAGCGGCAGCAGGAGGGCTCGAGGAAAATACAGATGGGCGGAGCGCGCTGGGGGCGGTCAGGGCGGAGGAGCGGGGCGCCTGCGGGTAGCGCGCTGATTCGCAGGGCGTCGAGCGGAGCGGCGAGAACGAGCTCGGGGGCGAGGGCGAAATCATAGTGCCTGTGGGTGTCGGAGCCGACGGGCCATTGATCCGCGCGTTGAGGTAAATGTCGTGGGCGAAATCGAGCATCTCGCGGCAATCAATGTCGACGCGGTCATCGAGCACGTCGCATCCACCGACGGGCTCGAAGTAAACGTAGCAGGCGTAACGCTGCCACTTCTTCCAGCAAAACTGGCGACATCTACCTCCCTGTTAGCCGCCAGGTTACATGCCGCACCTGCGCCCTTGCGAGGCCGACTGATGGCAAGCTCACAAGGTGCGGACCTGCCTGGTCCCTGCGCAGGCTTGGCACCGACGCCTGGCGACGGGATGGGGGACTCCCGTGGCACATTGTGCCCGGCAAAATTGGCGACGAACGCCTCCCTGTTAGCCGACAGGTTACATGCCGCGTCTGCACCCTTGCGAGGCCGACAACTGGCTAGCTCACAAGGTGCGGACCGCTCAGGTCCCTGTGCAGACTTGGCACCGACGCCTGACGGCGGAATGGAGGATTCCCGAGATATCCGCCAGTTCCAGCTTGAGACCAAATCTGAATTCAGGAATGCGATGCGCTCAAACTTGGGGGGCACCGCCGTGCGCCATACACGCAGTCGTTCTTCCCATCTCATACCATTGACATTTTGAGGAGGAGGATGAGGAAGATCAGGAAGAGGAGGAGGAGGAGGAGGAGGAGGAGGAGGAGGAGGAGGAGGAGGAGGAGGAAGAGGAGGAGGAGGAAGATGAGGAGGAGGAGGGAGGAGGGAGGGGAGGAGGGAGGAGGGAGGAGGAGGCGGGAGCCAAGGCGGGGAGGGCGGGAGCGAGGGCGGGAGCGAAGGCGGGGGTGAGGGCGGCTCAGGGCCTGCCGTTTGGCCAGAGGGGCCCTCCAGACCCCAAGAAGCATTGCTTCTGTGTCCGAGGGCTTCCCGAGCGTCCGCCCGCGGAGCGCAGCATCCATTTTACACGCCCCGAGAACAGCGCCTTTCAACCGCGAAGGCCCCCCCGAGGCCCCCCCCTTGGAGCCCCACGGCCTGCCAAGCCTCGAAAAACCGCGTGCTCACGCTCCACGCGGGGCCGCTGGCGGAAACGTTGGCGGAAACGTTGGCGGGGGCGAGTGCGGCACCGAGGGCCCGCCGGTCTGCCCGCGGAGCGCAGCATCAACTTTTCACGCCCTGGAGCCTCGTTTGTCGAATCCGCGGGCGTCCCGACCCCTCCCCCCGGGACCCCACGGCCTGCCGGCGCCCCCCCCCGGAACAGGAGATCCGCCACCGTGCCCCCTGGCACGCTGAGGCGCGGAAGAATGCCAGGGTCTGTAAGCTTGCTGGGACTCTGATGAGAGGGGTCTTCCCCCTCCCTGCCCGCAGGCTCCTGCGTGCATCGCCCCTCCTTTCCGAGGCCACTTCCCTCGTGCCCGCTGGCGGATGGTGCACTTCCAGCGTGACAGCTGATGCGTCAACCCCCATTCCACGCGGGCTCGCTCAAGGACTATGAATTTCCAGCATGACAGCTACTGCCTGACCCCCTCCTTCCACGCGTGGCCTCTCGAGGATGGTGCACTTCCCGCATGGCAGCCAACGCCTGAATCTTCATTGCATGCGCGCCCGCTCGATGATTGTGCACTTCCCGCATGACTGCTGATTCCTAGACCCCGCATCCCACGAGCACCCGCTCGAAGATCGTGCACTTCCCCCCGCGTTCCCAGGCGTTGCTCCCAATTGCTCTAGGGCCTCCCAAGCCAGGATTTCTTATAAAAAACGGTGGTTATGCGTCACGCGCTTCCAATACGGACCGTGCAGGCAACCAAGGACCCCAATATGGCCCAAGATGCCTCGAAGACGGCCCAAGATGGCCACAAGGCGGCTGAATATTGGTTCAAGACGGCCCATGGTGCCTCCCAAAGGGCCCCAAAAAGGCTACAAGAGAACCTCCAACGTTGTCCGAAGATGCCAACATCATGCATTTCCTTAAAGTATTCGAGCGATTTTCGCATTGTCGCCTTTGCGATCTGCCGTCAACTCAAGACGGCCAAAAAGGACTCCACGATGGCCGAAGAAGCATCCAAGACGGCCCCAATACGGCTCAACAGGGCCTCCCATGGGACCCAAGGCGGCCTCAGAAGGCCCTTCAACGGCCGAAGACGGCCGCAGACACCCACCATACTGCCAAGAGGACACCGAGACGGCCCAAGAAAGCCCCAAGCCAGCGTGTGGGGGTCCCAAGACGGCCTCAGAGGACCCCAAGGGACCCCCAAGACTGCCTCACAGTAGGTTAAGACAGCCCCAAGACGGCCCACATGAAGTTCATCATCATCATCATCATCATCATCATCATCATCATCATCATCATCATCGCCACCACCATCCTCATCCTCCTCCTCCTCCTCCTCATCATCATCATCATCACAGTCATCATCAACATCATCATCGCTATCACCACCATCACCATCACCATCACCATTACCATCACCATCACCGTGGCCATAGCCATCACCATCACCATCACCGTCACCGTCATTATCACCATCACCACCACACTCATCACCAGCAGCGGCAGCAACGTCAGCACCAGCAGCAACACCATCACCATCACCATCACCATCACCATCACCATCATCATCCGCATCAGTACCATCATCAGAAGCATCGTCATAACCAACGTTGAGGTAATCGCCATCGTCGCCGTCGTCGGCCTCCTCCTTCTCGTTCTCCTTCTTCTCATTACCACCATCACCACCATCACCACCACCACCATCACCGGCATCATCATCATCATCATCATCATCATCATCATCATCATCATCACCACAACCATCACCATCACCATCATCATCATCATCATCATCATCATCGTCATCATCATCATCACCACCATCAGCATCATCGCCATCATCATCCTTACTGATCTTAGTATTATGGTCATCATTGACATTATTCGGGTTGTTATTACAGTCATCGCCATCGCCATCACCACCATCACCATCATCGTCACCCGCATCATTTTCAGAATCGGCATCTTCATCTTCATCTTCATCTTCATCATCATCATCATCATCATCATCATCACCATCCTCTTCATCGCCATCGGCATCGTCATCCCCATCATCACCTTCGTTATCATCAGAATCACCACCATCACCGTCATCATCATCTGCAGATGGTTTCTCCGAGGCCAGTCGCATTGTGTTCATGAGCAAAGAGCCTGCGCCGTGGCTTCTCTGGGGCCAGACGCAGAGATGATTGCATTGGCCGAATTCTTCTTTGCCGCGAGGCCGCACGGCCACGGCAAAGTTCTGCAGCGAGAGATAGGGATGGGAGGCTGGGAGCTAGAGAGCCGAAGGCTACGGAAACCAAGCTTCGGCCTCTCTTCCCCCCTCTAAAGGCATTCATATTCAATATAACATACCTCATGAGGCCAGTCGGATTGCGCTCATGAGCCAAGATGTACCGTGACTTCATTCGGGCCAGACGCAGAGATGACTACAGAGGCCGAATTCATTTTTGCCACGACGCCCCACGGCCAATACATCCCGAACTAAACCAGAAAGGGCAACTCCTCTCTGGTCAGCTGCCTAACCAGACGGGCGCCACCGAAATCGCGCTGGATTGCAAGCGGGCATGAAGAGCGCTCTCGCCCATCTCGTGGCGAGCGGTCTCAGGTAGGGCTGCGCCACTAGAGTCTACAGGGGCCCTCCTGGAGCTCTACCTTTCAAAATTTGATGAGGCTTCCCAGTCTTGCAACAACAAGTGCGACAGCCAATGCACAGGCGAACGAACGCTTCGACATCAACGCGGAACCCGAGGAGAACCGTAGGCTTTTTCCGCGGCGTTAGTGCGTAACACCCCAAGACACATGCGGCTGCTTCCGAAGGCGCTGTTGCGAGGGAATCAGCCACAGCCTAGACGTAGCAGGGTTCTCGATTGTGAACGGTTTCTGCATGCGCCTACAACTGCCCCAGAGGTTCTCACAAAATCTGACAAGCCTGTTCGCCAGCGTAATCGGAGCTTTGTCTACAGGGTGTGTCGTTGCCGCCAAGCCCCAGATCTCGCTGTCGGACCTCGGCCTGCCGGGCCACGAGCCTGGTTCGCCTGGCGCACGCAATGGGCCGGTGTTCCTGATCCTGGTCCACGTCTGGCAGGGCACGCCAAAATGCAGGCCCCAGATCAGTCCTGCATCCAGCCAGCTCCGCAGCAGCCGCGCCACCTTCGGGGCGGACAGGTCCCACTCGGGGCCCCTGGCGGTGTCGCGCTCGCTGGCGAGCGAGCCCTCCTTGCCCAGCGCAGCAGCCAGCGCGCCTGCGCCCGAGAAGACATCCACGAATGTGGGCGGCACCAGGAATCGCCTGCGGCGCGGCCCCGGCAGGTTCCTCAGCGCCAGCTGAGGAGAGGAGGCCAGCCGAGCGGTGGCCAGCAGGGCCGCGCGCTGCACGGCGGGCGCCAGCCTCTGCAGCTGCTCGTTGACGCGCCCCGGCTTCAAGTACCGGGCGGCTGACGCGTCAGTCCTCCGGTGGCCGCGCAGCTTGCCCTGAGTGCCTGAGCTAGCTGCTGCGGCGCCGGCGTCGCGGCGCCGACGCCCTCCGCCGCCTGCTTGAACAGGGCGCTCGCCTCCGCGACGGACATCGGGAACGGCGGCGCGCCCGGCTGGGCCAACGCCTTCAGCCAGCGGAAGGTGGCGGGCAGGAAGCTCTAGAACGGCGCGTCGAACGGGATCACCTCGTCGCAGACCTGCGTCTTGTTTGGCACCGCCAACTCGCGCGGGTGGAGCACCTGCGACCATCCGTCGCACGCGCCTCCGGGCGTCGGGGGAATCAGGTGCGCCCCCAACGCCCTGAGGGCCTCCGACGGCCTCAGGCAGCCCGCGGAGGTCACCAGCGCGTAGATTGCGGGCCGCAGCTGGCCGATGTCCACCAGCTTCGCCGCGATAAGCGCCACGATCTCCCGCGGCAGCGGCAGCCCGGCGCGGGCGGGCGCCCGCCTCCACCAACCCCGCAGGGCCTGCGGCGCCCGCGGCAGCCCGAGCCCCCCCGCGCGAGAACTGCGGCATCATGAACTTCAGCGCAGCCAGCATGTAGGCGCACCGCTCGGGGTTCCAGCCCTCGGCGCACTGCTGATCCTTCCTCTGGGCCGGCAGGTCGTCGGCCGTCTCGGTCTGCAGCGGCGCGGTCGCGGTCGCCAGCCAGGCTGAGAACTCCTTCCACAGGCCCAAGCACTTGGACCTCCTGGTCTCGCTAACCGAGAAAGCCCTCAACACGTGGCCCGCTGAGGCCCGCAGGGCTGCCGCCTCGGGGGCCCTGGCGGGCGCCGCCGCCGCCCGCGGGGCCGGGCTCCTGCGCGGCGGCCAGACTGGCGACTGCATCCCACTGAGGCCGAACGCCAATCCGAAGGGGGCGCGGTGCGATGGCCGATCGGCTGGGCTCGCCCCGGAGGGGGTTTTCAGCGCGGCGCCGCGCAGATGCCACCCGCCGCGGCGAGGGCAGCCTACTGGCGGCAGACGCGGGCCGTCCTCGGCCGCGAGGAGCGGCCCTTCGAGAGAGCCAGGACGGCGACGAGGCTGTCATATAGGAATGGAACAGGATGGCCATGCTGTTTCGAATCACGAAGAACGTGTTTCAGTGCGTGGACGAGCGCCCTTCCCTCCAAAGCTGCAATGTGCCCCCCCCGCTCCCAGGCCCCGCTGGAGATGACAGCCCACTCGCCCGAGACATGCTCCACCTCCAAGGGCTCGAAGGTAGTGGGCGGCTGCTGCTGTCGAGCTTCACGAGGCGACTCGAGGTCGACGGGCCCGACGACAACAGGCTGCTGTTGCCTTCGAGGTTCGACCGACGCGCTGCTGATCTCCTGTTGACGATGGGTTTCGTCGAAGCCGGCTCCTGAACTCTCCCCGAGCCTCTGCGCCGCACTTTTGTCAAAGTCGCGCTCGCGCACCCCTCGGCCCCACTCAAGGAGTCCGCGCGCGAACTCAACCCGGCCACTCTGCGCGCGGGTCCGCCTGGGCCAGCGGCGCGACGCCCATGGCCGGCTGCAGCTCCCGGCGCGCGCGGGGGCACCGCCCGCGCGGGACCTCCCCCGCCGCGGCGGTGAAGCGGCACGCGGTCGAAAAAGATCGACGGGGGCGGCCGCCTCGCCATGGAGAGGAACGCGCGCCCCACCGCCTGCTTCACCTGCTGGGCCGAGACCTTCGGCATGGCCAGCAGCGCCCGCGCGGCGAGGATCAAGCGCCAGGCTCTCCGAGGCGTCGGAAAGACAGCGCCCCTCCCGCCGTCGATCGCCCAGCCCGGCAGCTGCGCGTGGAGGGCGTGGACAGGGAGACCGCTCTCGCGCAGCTCTGCGACTGCATAGCCTTCATCCGCTCGGTGGCGTCGCGATCCAGCGAGAGCGAGGCGAAATTGTCGACGTCGCCGACTCCGGCACCCGCTGACAGACGCCCGGCGCGTGGGTCCATCCCATGGGCAGCGCCGCGAGTCGCGGCCACAGCAGCCGAGACCGCCGCTGCCCGCGGTCGGCACCGCGACCCAGCCCCCGCGCGTCCATCGGCGGGGGCGCGAAGAATGGGCGCCGAGCGAGCGGCAGCCCCACGTTGTAGAGCGCGTCCGGTGTCCGCCGAGGCGATCCACAGGTTGGCGCCGTCGGGCAGCTCGACCGCCGCCGGCGCCACGCCCGTGGCCAGGTGCACATCGGCGGGCGTGCCGAACCAGAAGTTGGCGGGCCGGGCGTCGACGACGAGCCGCTGGCGCCCGCTCTTCTTGGGCGCGCTGAAAAGACCAACCTCGTCGATCACCTCGCCGGGGTCGCTGACTATTGATCGATGACTCCAGCGTCGAGCAGACGAAACCAGGGCTGCGTGCCGACGGCGGCCACGAATAATAGGATCCATGTAGGGCTTCTTAAAGCCAGCGTTCACTTTCCGCTGCAAAACTTCGGTCTTTGGCAAGACCTTGCTTGAAGTCTCGCGATGGGCGGGGTCGAAAACCTCGGGCTCCAATGGCCGCTCCAGCGCCGCGGGGCGGCTGCCCGAAGGCGGCGACGACAGCCGGGGAACGTCCATCGCCTCCGTCTTGGTCGACAGCGAGCCGTCGTGGGACAGCAGCCCGGAGCTCCTGCAGGGCCGCCATATAGGCTGGAGGTCGGCCGGCGGGGGGCCCAACTGCAAGACGGACTCGGCAACCCGCGCCAGGCAGCGCTGCTGCGCCAGGGTCGCGTCGTCCTGCAGTCCAGGGCCGCCGGCCCCCCCGGCGCCGCTGAGGCCGTTGAGCGACTCCGCCGCCTGCCGGACGAGCCGCGGCGCAGAGGCCGCCCGCCGCGCTCGTCTCCGCGCGCCGCGCGAAATCCCGCTAGCCAGCCCGCCGGGGTCAGCAGCAGCGGGCGCGGGCAGCGGGGCGAGGTCCCGCTGCCGCTCCGCGCCCGCGCCGCCGCGCCTGCGATTCACATCCTCGACGTCGCAGGCGGGCCGCCGGGGCGGGCCCGGTTCCCGCGGCGCCCGGGGGGGCTAGGCTAGGAGGCCCCCCCAGGCAAGATGACTTCAGGACTCCGCGCCTCCGGCCTTGGCCCCGGAGGCAGCCTTCGCTTCCTCCCGCAGCTTGCGGGCGCTCTCCTCGCGCTGGCCGGCGCGCTCGAGCTCCTTCCCAACTGCGTCCAGCAAGGCGGGGCAGACCATGCTGCTCGGGCGGCTGGAAGCGCCCGTGCCACCCATGAAGGCGCTGATCTCCTCCTGCGGCAGCCTCTACTGGGCCGGGTCCTGCTCCCTCTGCTTCTCCTCCAAGAACTGCTCGACCAGCTGCATCTTCCTGACCAGCCGCTCCGCTCCGACGAGGTTCGCCACGTTGGCCCCGTCGATCGTCGCCAGATGCTCGACCGCCGTGCTGAGGGTGTGATGCTCGGCCACCCCGTAGTCTGAAGCACTGAGCCGTTTGCGCGCCTTCCAACTCTCGCGGTGCTGAATCGGTCCGCCCTCGCGAAGCAGCCAGGCCACGCGCCAGGCACCTGACCGCGGCATGAGCACGAACTGGGGGTCGGTCACCCTTCGCGCGGACCCGGTCACTGAGAGTCGGCTGCGCGGGGTACCACTGCCAGTTACGCGAGCCAGAGTCCGAGCGTCGGACCCACGCCACTTCGCGGTGAAGCCGCCTCGGCGCCAGCCCTCCAGGATGAAGGCCACGGCCGAGATGCCTCCCGCGAGCGTGACGACTGCCCGCCTGCCAGCCCGCGCGCTGCCAACACGATGCCCGTGATCGGCCCCGCCTGCGCGACTGAACCGAAAGGCAAGGAGTCAACGTCCTCCGCGAGCACCCAGGTCCAGCCAGGCGGCGCCTCGCCGTTCGCCCCGAGCGGGGGGCCGCCGTGCTCCTTCCAGTCAGGGCCGCGGGGCACCTGTGGCCATCGGCACGCCGGCCGCGGGGGCAGCCAGCGCGGCGGGCGGCAGCGCGACGAGGGGAGGCGGCCCAGCGGAGGCGACCGCGGCTGGGGCGACGGGCCCCACGGCGGCCAGCGCAGCACCAGCAGCCCCAGGAGCAGCGGCAGCCCCCACCAGCGGCCCGCCTGCAGCAGCTGGGTGGCCCGCGCCAGGCAGCAGGCCGCCGCTCATGGGGATGAGCGTGCCGCCAGGTGGAACGGGCACCCCAGGGTGGCGGCGGGCGAACTCGGCATCCGCCTCGGCGGTGGCGGCGGCGAGCCACGCGGCCTCGCGAGCGGCGGATGGGGCGCGCCCGAAGCTATACGTGGCGTCGGCCGTGATCTCAGGCGGAGGAGGCCAGCGTGCCGCCTAGAAACGCACCGCTGCTATGTCGGGCCCTGCCGCCAGCAGCCTTTCGGTGTAGACCATGTCATCGGGCGCCACGATGATGACATCATCCGTGAGTGCCAGTTGGCCCGCTACCCTCCTCTGGTGGAAGAGCGGCGCGCCGCCTAAGTTGTACAGCACCCACGCCCAGGCTTCCGTCATCGCCGGCCGCTGCCAGAGCCAGGCGCGCGTGCGGCCCGCTCGGCGCCTCCGCCAGCAGCGCCCCAGCGGACGTCACTGGGCCCCGAGCTTCCGCCGAGAAGCGCAACGGGCCCCAGACCCGCAGCGCCCCGATGGCGGCCAGCGCGCCGAAGGATGCGCCGGCCACGCCCGCCGCCAGGCAAGCCAAGGTGACTGCGACTGCGGTCGCGCCCACTGTAGCCCAACGGCGCGGCGGGCAGGCGGGGCACGCGGGGCACGGCGGCACGTCGATGGCGGGGCAGCGAGCCACCCAAACCTGCAGCGCGGGAGCGCCCCAGCGATCCAGCGCCCTGAGCAAGCCCTCCGGGAGGCCCAACCAAACCATAAAAGCTCGAGAGCCGAAGGTTACGGAAAGCAAGCTTCGGCCTCTCTTCCCCCTCTAAAGGCATTCAACTTCACTAGACAAGACCATCATCATCACCATCATCATCATCATCACCATCATCAGCATCATCGTCATCATCATCACCATCATCACCATCATCATCATCTTCATCATCACCATAATCATCATCATCATCATCGTCGTCATCGTCATCGTTATCGTCATCGTTATCACCATCATCATCATGGATCTCTCAAGCCTGATGACACGAGGTGCCACACGTGACGGCCTCCCGTGCGCCCTCGAACAGTCGCCACCCAGAATGCTGGGCTGGCATGGTGGCGGGACTTGCCGCAGGCAGGTGGAATATGGTCCAAGCCTCGAAACATGGTTTATCAAAAATAAGATTTCGAGGTCTCCCCTGGAACCCAGAACATGCCGGTCCCCACCATACGACCCTAGATGCACTTCGGGCCCCCGGAACATCGCCTTTCAAGCCTTGGCCCCCCTGAGGCCCCGGGCCCACGGCCGCCGAACAAGCCGAAACTCGTTGGCCAGAATGGGTGCAAGCTGGCCTCACCGCAGTTAGGTCGCGAAAAAATCCAAGCCCCAAACACGCACACATAAAGATAACAAGGAACACGCCCTCGGATATCCAGGCGCATCGAATCGGAATCGAATCGGATCAAAATCGAGTCGAAATCATATCGATTTTCCACCTGCACCGAATGCGATCGAAATCACATCGGAATCGGACGCGCTCGCGTCGGATCGACCCGACCGAATCGGAATTGCCACTGGTAGTAAGGCCCCGTCGAGCCCAACAATTTGTCGTCTTGTAGATATTGGTTTGCCTGCCAAGCAGACTTGGTACCAGCAACACTTGTTCGGGACAGGGCGTTCCGAGTCATGTGCTGTAGTAGCCCCCCACCCCAGTCCAGCCCCTCTCCTCCGCAAGCACTGTGGCGGAATTCGCGCGGTAACGCAAATGAATTGATGCAGCCGTCATCATCCAAGTCCCACTTTTCTGGCCCGCAAGTTGCGGGTACCATGAAACAGTATTCCAGGACGGGCATCTGCAGGTCACATTCGTTCTGTGTAAGGCAACCATCCGAATTGAGGTCGTAAGTCCCGAAGCAGGCCGGCACGTGACACGAGCAAGGGATTCCTGGAGCTTCAAACTTGTAAGTTGGCTCAGGTGTCGGCTCGGGTGTCGGCTCCAGTGTCGGGGACGCTGTCGGCGGAGGAGAGGGTTGTGGTCGCCCCTTATCATGGCGGTCCTCCGTGATCGGTGCATGCGCTGGCGGCGCTGCAACCTTCGCAGCTCTGGCTTCCTCGGCAACTTTCGCAACCTGTGCCGTGGCCCTGGCCTCTGAGGCAGCCTTGACGGCCTCGTCTGCAGCCTTGGTTTCCGCGGCAGCCTTCGTCACCTCCTCTGCAGCTTCGGCCTCCGCGGCAGCCTCCTCGGCAGCCCTGGCCTCCGCGAGAGCCTTCGCCGCCTCCTCTGCGGCTTTGGCTGCTGCTGCTGCCTTTGCCGCTGCGGCCTTCCTCGCCGCCTCCATGGCCGCCTTGGCCTCTGCGGCAACCTTCGCCGCCTCCTCTGCCGCATTGGCCGCCGCAGCAGCCTTCTCGGCAGCCTCGGAATACTCGAAAATCTTTGCCTTCTCGTCTGCAGTCCTGGCATCTGGTACAACCTTCGCCACTGCGGCATTCCTCGCCTGCTCCTCGGCCGCTTTGGCCTCTGCGGCAGCCTTCGCCGCCTCCTCTGCAGCTCTGGCCTCCTCTGCAGCTTTCGCAGCCTGTTCCGCAGCACTGTCCTTTGAAGCAACATTGGCGGCCTCGTCTGCAGCCTTGGTCTCCGCGGCAGCCTTCGCCGCCTCCTCTGCCGCCTTGGCCTCCACAGCAACCTTCTCGGTATCCTTGGCCTCCGCGAAAGCCTTCGCCGCCTGCTCTGCGGCCCTGGCATCCTCTGCAGCCTTTGCCGCTGCTGCATCCCACGCCGCGTCGTCGACCGCCCTGGCCTCCGCGGCAGCCTTCGCCACTTCCTCTGCATGGCGCTGGTACTGCATTGCGTTGGCGCTGGCCTCCATGATTTTCCGCCACACGGCAGAGCTCTCCCCGCTAATCACGTCTTCGGGCAAGCCCTTGTCCCCGTCCTCCACGATTTTGGCGGCGGCAGTCGATCGTACCAACACAGCTGCGGCCAGGGCGCGG
Organism: Prorocentrum cordatum; assembly: GCA_963575745.1. Lineage (NCBI taxonomy): Eukaryota > Dinophyceae > Prorocentrales > Prorocentraceae > Prorocentrum > Prorocentrum cordatum. The sequence goes on along the minus strand of CAUYUJ010011336.1, from coordinate 690,457 downwards.
AGAGGAACCATCATACCAGGCATGTTGTCTTGGCGAGACAAATCTTCACCAAATGGAGCGGCTAATAGTGAAGTAAGATAAGTGTGAATACGTGAACTGGTTGCGACTAATGAGCCGAAATCTTAAGCCAAAGTGGACGCGGAGATGGGGGCAAATCATTATGTGGGGAAGGCATCTTGCGCGTCTTGTTGGGCCGCCTCGGAGCATTCTGAGACGCTTACGGGGCCTTGTATGGGCATTCTGGCGGCCAGAGTAAACCTTCAAGAAGCCCCCTCGACGCTATCGGGGGCTCCAGCAAGCTCGACCAGGCTCCCCCTCTAACACCCACCATCCACTTTTTCCCGGCGGAGCCGGGTGAAATTCCGTGCCCGCCGGCTGATTGATGACTGACTGAACGTCAGGGGGCCAGCTCGGGAGACACATTTCAAACCGCCCGCGGGAGCGCAACCCGGCGGCGCAACCGCAACCGCGACCAGGCGACACATTTCAAAGCGCCCGCGGGAGCGCGCAACCGCAACCGCAACCGCAACCGGGCGACACATTTCAAAGCGCCCGCGGGCGCGCAACCGCAACCGCAACCGGGCGACACATTTCAAAGCGCCCGCGGGAGCGCGCAACCGCAACCGCAACCGCAACCGGGCGACACATTTCAAAGCGCCCGCGGGCGCGCAACCGCAACCCGCAACCGCAACTGGGCGACACATTTCAAAACGCCCGCGGGAAGCGCGCAACCGCAACCGCAACCGCAACCGGGCGACACATTTCAAAGCGCCCGCGGGCGCGCAAACGCAACCCAACAACCGCAACCGGGCGACACATTTCAAAAGCGCCCGCGGGAGCGCGCAACCGCAACCGCAACCGCAACCGGGCGACACATTTCAAAGCGCCCGCGGGCGCGCAACCGCAACCGCAACCGCAACGGGCGACACATTTCAAAAGCGCGGGCGCGCAACCGCAACCCAACAACCGCAACCGGGCGACACATTTCAAAGCGCCCGCGGGAGCGCGCAACCGCAACCGCAACCGCAACCGGGCGACACATTTCAAAGCGCCCGCGGGCGCGCAACCGCAACCGCAACCGGGCGACACATTTCAAAGCGCCCAGCGGGAGCGCGCAACCGCAACCGCAACCGCAACCGGGCGACACATTTCAAAGCGCCCGCGGGCGCGCAACCGCAACCGCGACCGCAACCGGGCGACACATTTCAAAACGCCCGCGTGAGCGCGCAACCGCAACCGCAACCCGGCGACATATTTCAAAGCGCCCGCGGGCTCGCAACCGCAACCGCAACCGGGCGACACATTTCAAAGCGCCCGCGGGAGCGCGCAACCGCAACCGCAACCGCAACCGGGCGACACATTTCAAAGCGCCCGCGGGGCGCGCAACCGCAACCCAACAACCGCAACCGGGCGACACATTTCAAAGCGCCCGCGGGAGCGCGCAACCGCAACCGCAACCGCAACCGGGCGACACATTTCAAAGCGCCCGCGGGCGCGCAACCGCAACCCAACCGGGCGACACATTTCAAAGCGCCCGCGGGAGCGCGCAACCGCAACCCAACAACCGCAACCGGGCGACACATTTCAATACGCCCGCGGGAGCGCGCAACCGCAACCCAACAACCGCAACCGGGCGACACATTTCAAAGCGCCCGCGGGCGCGCAAACGCAACCGCAACCGGGCGACACATTTCAAAGCGCCCGCGGGAGCGCGCAATCGCAACCGCAACCGCAACCGGGCGACACATTTCAAAGCGCCCGCGGGCGCGCAACCGCAACCGCAACCGGGCGAGGAGGAGGGGGACGACGACGACGACGACGACGACGACCAGGACGACGACGACGACGAGGGCGAGGAGGAAGACTGAGCAACAGCAGGGGGATGGGCTGGGGGGGGGCAGGGGGCGGGGGACGACAAGGAGAAGAAGGAGGAGCCACTGGCGGAGGGCCCGACGACGAGCCCCCGCGTGGCCCGCGGTTCTCCGCCGGGACATTGCAGCGGGGAATCCCTGTTCCACGCTGCTGCCTTTGATTTTCCGATTCCCGCTCATCGCTCCTCCCAATTGCCCATTTCTGTTCCACCCTCTCTCGACGTCATTCCCTCCCTCCACTTCTGTCTTGAGAATTGCCCTCTTGCTGTGCTTCACTTTTCCTCGCCATTCCCATTCTTCATTGTTGTCATCACGCTTGTCCGTCTCATCGCCCTGGGAAGAGGAGGAGGAGGAGGAGGAGGAGGAGGAGGAGGAGGAGGAGGAGGAAGAGCAGAGGGAGGAGGAGGAGGAGGAGGAGGAGGAGGAGGAGGAGGAGGACAAGGAAGAGTGATGAGAAGGCATTGGGCCGAGGCCCAACCCAATCTGTTCAGGGGGCAAGAGCAGTGACACCACCACTAACAGCGACGAGCTGTAGTGGGAACTGTAACCAGGAGCGGAAGAGCAACATGAAGTAGAACATTAGCTGTGGTAGGAGAAGCCTTGAGGCACGCACCGCACAAAACTGTAGTATGGTCTGTATTCGGAAATGAAATAAGGTGCCAACAGGATCTTTAATTTGAGGGAGTTTCTGTGGAACTCACGTCATCCTAACCCCCGGCGCGCGAGGCAATGGCCCCGCCGACAGCCCCCCTTGTTCCGTTTCTGGCGATCCAAAATCCAGCGAATCCGGCAAATCCGACGAAACTGCCGACGAATTCCAAACCGGCGCCTTCGCGTGGGACATCCTCAGAAAAACCGGACCCCAGAGCCTCCCCCCTGAGGAGGCCCTCAGAGGCCCACTGTTCCGTTTCCAACGAGATCCGGGCAATCCGGCGAATCCAGCGAATCTGGCGAGTCCAAGCCGGCGCCCTCGCATGAAGCATCCTCAGGAAGACTGGCCCACGTAACCTCCCCAAAGAAGCCCTCAGAGGCCCCCCCCTTCGTTTCTGGTGAGATCCGGCGAATCTGGCGACGAATTTCAAACCGGCGCTTGGGTGGAACATCCTTAGAAAAACTGGCCCCCGGAGCCTCCCCGAGGAGGCCCTCTGGCGCTCTCGCTCTTGTCGCCAGATTTGGCGACGAATTCCCAACTGGCGCTCTCGCGTGGGAGGGACATCCTCAGAAAAACAAGCCTCCAGAGCCTCCCCAAGGAGGCCCTCAGAAGCCCCCCTGTTCCGTTTCCGGTGAGATCCGGAAAATCCGGCGACGAATTCCAAACCAGCGCCCTCGCGTGGGACATCCTCAGAAAAACCGGCCCCTGGAGCCTCCCCAAGGAGGCTCTCAGAAACTTCCCTGTTCGGTTTCTGGTGAGATCCGGGCAATCTGGCGAGATCCGGGAACTCCAGAGAATCTGGCGACGAATTCCAAACTGGCGCCCTCGCGTGGGACATCCTCAGAAGAACCGGCCCCGGAGCCTCTCCAAGGAGGCTCTCAGAGACTTCCGTTTCAGGCGAGATCCGGGAAATCCCCGGGGTGGGGGAGGAGGGGGGACGAGGAGGGAAAGGAGGAGAGGGAGGAGGACGACGAGGTGAAGGAGGACGAGGGGAGTTGGAGGAGGAGGAGGAGGAGAAGGAGGAGGAGCAGGAGGAGGAGAAGGAGGAGTTGGAGTTGGAGGCGGGGGGGCGAACGGGAGCGGGGCTGGCTTCGGGGAGCGAGGAGGAGGAGGAGGAGGAGCAGGAGGAGGGGGAGGCGGTGGAGATTGCCAGCATGGCAGCGGGGCGCGCCACGCCCGCCCGATCCTCATCCTCCTGATTTTCATTCTCGCCATACTCGCTCTCCTGGCCCTCCTTCTCCACACAGATGTACATCCTCACCCTTCGGCTCCACGCTCGCCTGATCCTCACCCGCATGACCCTCACTCTCCTAATCCTCTCCCTCGCGAAACTCGCCCTCCTGATCCTCACGCTCATCCTCATCTCGATTATCGTAGCACCCCGCAATTGCGGATAAGAGTGAGGGGGCGGGCGCGGGCGACGCGGGCGTCGTCAAGCCGGCGGACCTCGTGGCCCCCACCTTCCCTGTCGATGGCGCTCCTCCTCCTCCTCCTCCTCCGCCTCCCTCCTCCTCCTCCTCTTCCTCGTCCTCGTCCTCGTCCTCATCGTCATCGTCGTCCTCCTCCTCCACCTCGTCCTTCTCCTCCTCCTCCTCTTCTTCCTCGTCCTCCCTCTCCCCCCCTCGTCCTTCCATCATCGTCCTCCCATTGTCGTCATGTTCCTCCTCGTCGTCGTCCTCTTCCCCCCTCCCGATCCTCCCCCCTCCTCCTTTTCGTTTTCGTCGTCGTCGTCGTCGTCGTCGTCGTCGTCTCCTCCTCCTCCTCCTCCTCTCTCCTCTCCTCCTCCTCCTCCTCCTCCTCCTCCTCCTCCTCCTCTCCTCCTCCTCCTCCTCCTCCTCCTCCCTCCTCCTCCTCCTCCTCCTGCAAAAGCAGCCCGCCGCAGGCGCCGAAAAATTGGTTTGTACACTGAACGTGGTTTGGGTCGTGGGTGGGCCGCGGTTCTCCACCGGGAACGAATGCAAAAGATGCCCGCCGCAGGCGCCGAAACAATTTGGTTTGTACCCTGAACGTGGTCGCGGGTGGGCCGCGGTCTCTCCACCTAGAACGAATGCAAAAGATGCCCGCCGCAGGCGCCGAAAAATGTGGTTTGTACTCTGAATGTGGTTTGGGTCGCGCGGGCGACGCGGGCGTCGTCAAGCCGGCGGACCTCGTGGCCCCCACCTTCCCTGTCGATGGCGCTCTCCTCCTCCTCCTCCTCCTCCTCCTCCTCCTCCTCCTCCTCCGCCTCCTCCTCCTCCTCCTCCTCTTCCTCGTCCTCGTCCTCGTCCTCATCGTCATCGTCGTCCTCCTCCTCCACCTCGTCCTTCTCCTCCTCCTCCTCTTCTTCCTCGTCCTCCCTCTCCCCCCCTCGTCCTTCCATCATCGTCCTCCCATTGTCGTCATGTTCCTCCTCGTCGTCCTCCTCTTCCCCCCCTCCCGATCCTCCCCCTCCTCCTTTTCGTCGTCGTCGTCGTCGTCGTCGTCGTCGTCGTCGTCGTCGTCGTCGTCGTCGTCGTCGTCGTCGTCTCCTTCCTCCTCCTCCTCCTCCTCCTCCTCCTCCTCCTCCTCCCCCTCCTCCTCCTCCTCCTCCTCTTCCTCCTCCTCCTCCTCCTCTCTCCTCCTCCTCCTCCTCCTCCTCCTGCAAAAGCAGCCCGCCGCAGGCGCCGAAAAATTTGGTTTGTACACTGAACGTGGTTTGGGTCGCGGGTGGGCCGCGGATTCTCCACCGGGAACGAATGCAAAAGATGCCCGCCGCAGGCGCCGAAACATTGGGTTTGTACCCTGAACGTGGTCGCGGGTGGGCCGCGGTCTCTCCACCTAGAACGAATGCAAAAGATGCCCGCCGCAGGCGCCGAAAAATGTGGTTTGTATTCTGAATGTGGTTTGGGTCGCGGATTGGTCGCGAGTTGGTCGCGGGGTGGGTCGCGGGGTCTTTACCTGGAAGGAATGCAAAAAAAGCCCGCCGCAGGCGCCGAAAATGTTGGTTTGTACCTTGAACGTGGTTTGGGTCGAAGGTGGGTCGCGGGTGGGTCGCGGGGTGGTCGCGGGTGGGTCGCGGTCGCGGGTGGGTCGCGGGTGGGTCGCGGGTGGGTCGCGGGGTGGGCCGCGGGCGGGTCGCGGGGTGGGTCGCGGGGTGGGTCGCGGGGTGGGTCGCGGGGTGGGTCGCGGGGTGGGTCGCGGGGTGGGTCGGGGTGGGTCGCGGGTGGGTCGCGGGTGGGTCGCGGGGTGGGTCGCGGGGTGGGTCGCGGGGTGGGTCGCGGGGTGGGTCGCGGGGTGGGTCGCGGGTGGGGCGCGGGTGGGTCGCGGGGTGGGTCGCGGGTGGGTCGTGAGTTGGGTCGCGGGTGGGTCGCGGGGCGGGTTGCGGGTGGGACGACGACAACAAACAACAACAAACAACAACAACAAACAACAACAACACGAATCCGCATCGCGGAATGCCACTTCAGCCACGCACCCAGGGACAATGAATGACCGTTCGGCCCCCTCACTCTGATGTACGGCTGTACGGTGTACGACTGTCCAATGCCAGGATCGTTGGGTTCAGACTCTGTCCGCGCTTCAGACTCCGCCCTCTGGGTGGATCGCCCACCCCCACTCGTCGCCGTCATCCGTCGTCTATTGGGGTCAGCTTGGAGCCATCGCGGGGTCGCATCAGGATCGCGGGGTCAACTTGGGGTGCCTGGGCAGGGCTGTGCATTTGTGTGAGACACATTCGCAATTGAGTGCCTCTGTTTCAGGTCAGCTATGTTTCCGGGCTTGCCTCGTCATCGTCGTCCTCCTCCTCCTCCTCCACCTCGTCCTTCTCCTCCTCCTCCTCCTCTTCTTCCTCGTCCTCCCTCTCCCCCCCTGGTCCTTCCATCATCGTCCCCCCATTGTCGTCATGTTCCTCCTCGTCGTCCTCCTCTTCCCCCCCTCCCGATCCTCCCCCCTCCTCCTTTTCGTCGTCGTCGTCATAGACGTCGTCGTCGTCGTCGTCGTCTCCTTCCTCCTCCTCCTCCTCCTCCTCCTCCTCCTCCTCCTCCTCCTCCTCCTTCTCCTCTTCCTCCTCCTCCTCCTGCAAAAGCAGCCCGCCGCAGGCGCCGAAAAATGTGGTTTGTATTCTGAATGTGGTTTGGGTCGCGGATTGGTCGCGAGTTGGTCGCGGGGTGGGTCGCGGGGTCTTTACCTGGAAGGAATGCAAAAAAAGCCCGCCGCAGGCGCCGAAAATGTTGGTTTGTACCTTGAACGTGGTTTGGGTCGAAGGTGGGTCGCGGGTGGGTCGCGGGGTGGGTCGCGGGTGGGTCGCGGGTGGGTCGCGGGTGGGTCGCGGGTGGGTCGCGGGTGGGTCGCGGGGTGGGCCGCGGGCGGGTCGCGGGGTGGGTCGCGGGTGGGTCGCGGGTGGGTCGCGGGTGGGTCGCGGGGTGGGTCGCGGGGTGGGTCGGGGTGGGTCGCGGGTGGGTCGCGGGTGGGTCGCGGGGTGGTCGCGGGGTGGGTCGCGGGGTGGGTCGCGGGGTGGGTCGCGGGGTGGGTCGCGGGTGGGTCGCGGGTGGGTCGCGGGGTGGGTCGCGCGGGGTGGGTCGCGGGGTGGGACGCGACAACAAACAACAACAACAACAACAACAACAACAACAACAACAAACAACAACAACAACAACAACAACAACAACAACAACAACAACAACAACAACAACAACAACAACAACAACAACAACACCAACAACAACAACAACAACAACAACAACAACAACAACAACACAACACAACAACAACACCAACAACACCAACAACAACAACAACAACAACAACACCAACAACAACAACAACAACAACAACAACAACAACAACAACAACAACAACAACAACACGAATCCGCACCGCGGAATCCCACTTCAGCCACGCACCCAGGGACAGTGAATGACCGTTCGGCCCCCTCACTCTGATTTTCCTCCTGCCGAGAAGCGCACGCCCTCTTTCTATTCTGCAGAATCTCCCGATTAACCGCAGAGCGGCCAGCTAGCATGAATTGGTAGAAGAGCGCTAGTAAGAACTGCAATAGGAGCTGCAGTCGAAATATCTGAGGGAACGAACGATACCCAACGACCAACCACTCCGCCACCGCGGGGGGGGGGGGGAGGGCGATAAGGAGGAGCCCCCCCACCCCCCGAACGAGCCCCCCCCCCCCGCACACGAAAAGGACGAGGGGGTCGGAAGGAGGCGCCCCCCCCCCCTTTCCGTGCCAGGGTGAGGGTGCACCTCCTGGCAGGCGGAGGGGGAGCACCCCCCTCCCCTCCCAAACTCTGATTTCTTTTCTCTTCTCCTTCCGCGCGGAAAGAGGGAGACCCCCCCTCCTCCCCTTTCTGGCACTCCAGTCTCTCTCTTTCCCCTCTCGCGCGTCGGAGGAGGACCATTCCCCTCCCTCCTCAGGACTCGGATTTTTTCCTCTTCCCCTTCCGCGCGGGGAGAGGGAGAGCCCCCCCTCCCCCCCAGCACTCGTTTTGTTTTCCTCTTCCCCTTCCGCGGGGCGAGGAAAGGCCCCCCCCCCCCACCCCCCCTGGGCACTCCAATCTCTCTCCCTCTCTCTCTTGCCCACTCGCGCGCCAGAGGAGGACCCCCCCCCCCCCCGTGCCAGGGTGAGAGTATATAAAGGCGGGGGGGTGCACCCCCCGGCAGGGGGAGGGGGACCCCCCCCCTCCAGAACTCGGATTTCTTTTCTCCCCCTTCCGCGCGGGGAGAGGGAAAACATCCCCCCCCCTTCTCCCGACACTCCAATCTCTCTCTCTCTCTCTCTCTCCCCTCGGGCGAGGCACCCCCGAACCCGGGATTTGGACTTCCTTTTTTCCCCCCTCCAAGTCTTCGGCGAAATAGAACAACTCCTGGGAGCACCCATCCTTTCTTGCACCAGTCGACCAGTCGGCGGGGATGGCGACAGATGCCCCTCAAGCTGCCTGGCTAGGCTCAAACGCCTGACCAACGAAGATGAAACATTGCCTCGTGCAGGTCTGAGCGCGGATTCGTCCCACGCCCGGCGTGTCGCCTGCGTGGCAGTGCGGGTCAGCGCGACTCTTATACGGACCAAGGGACGGACCGACGAAGCAAAGCGGGCCAGGCAAGGGACAAAAACGAGCAAGAGAGCGAGGAGCCGAGGAGCGAGAAAGGAATGGGAGAGGGAGGGAGAATGACAGGAAGTACAGACCGGGCCGACAGACGGAGGGACGGGGGGACGGAGAGGGGGAGCCAAGCGGAGGGGAGAGGGAGGGAGAGCGCGCAACGAACAAGGGCAAGGAAGCACAAGGGCAAGGGAAAACTACAGAGAGGGAGAGGGGGAGGGGAGAGGGGAGCCGAGAGCAGAGGAGGAGCCGAGAGCGGGCGCCAAGGCAAGAAAGGAGGCGGGCCGAGAGGCGCGCCCAGGACTCGGATTCCTTTTCTCTTTCCCCCTTCCGCGGGGGTAGAAGGGGAGCATCCCCCCCCCCCCCCCCGCACACGAAAGAGTGCGGGGGAAACCTAAAGGAGGTGCCCCCCCTCTTTTCCCGTGCCGGGGTGAGAATAGAGGGGGGAGGGGGGGGGTGCAACCCCGTGGCAGGGGGAGGGAGAGCACCCCCCCCTCCCCGAGACTCGGATGTCTTTTCTCTTCCCCCTGCTGCGCGGGGAGAGGGGGACCCCCCTCTGCCTCCCACACTCGAATCTATCTCTCTCTCTCTCTCTCTCTTTTTTTCCCCTCTCGCGCTCTTGAGGGGAAGCCCACCCCTCCCTCTTTATTCCCACCCCGGCACGGGAAAGGGCAGGGGGGGAGTTGCACCCCCTGGCCACCGCTTTCGCGCGGCGGGGGCGGTTGGGGTTACTCCGCCCCCCCCCTCCCTCCCTGCCAGGGGGTGCACCCCCACTCTATTCTCATCCCCGCACGGGGAAAGAGAGTGGTGGGGGGATCACCCCCCTACCAGGAGGTGCGCCCCCCCCGTCTATTCTCACCCAGGCGCGGATAGGGAGGGGGGGCACCTCGTCCCGCACTCCCCCCTTTTCGATTTGAGCGGGGGGGTACTCCTCCTTATCCCCCCCCCGGCGTCATGGTCGTTGGATATCGCTTTAACAAATATATGCAGCAGACGCTGCACTAGGAGCTGGATGGCTGGACTAGAGGCCTCCGTAAGAGTTGGGGTTGTCGTGCAATGCTTGTACGATCTAGGCTAATGTCTGCAGTCGGTTAGTACAAACGTTGAAGCACGCTACGTCGTACCCTTTGTAATAGTATGTGTGCTATCAGGCGCAGTTGGAGCAATAGTAGAGCGTCTGGCAAGCAATGCAATCCAATATGCAATCGGAGCGCTCTGAATCTTTGTAGTGCTACACATTGTACCTGTATAGATTATGTGCTGGCAACCATGTAGTGAAATCTGTTGTGCTGTACGTGATAACCGTGCATGTCGTAGAGGCTCCAATCGGCAACAACTGCGCTAAAGTCTGTAGTACGACATGTACCAACAACATTACCAACATCTCACACCATACGACCAACCCTGCACATTGTGGCAGAAGTTGCGGTCGGAGGTGTAGTGCGAGCTGTGGTCAGGTTGTGGTAAGAACTGCGGTACAAACTGTTGTCTTAAGTGTAGGATGCGTTCTGCAGTAAAGCAACAGTACACGGCTGTAGTGCGCGTTGAAATTTGGGCTGTATCAGGAACTGTTATGATAAGATGCGTCGTGCCAGCTGCAATGTAAGCTCCCGTCGAGAGAAGTGCAATCTGAGCTGTACATTGATGTGCCACACTGAGAACTGCACTGGCATCTGAAACGAGAACTGTCATATAACACGTCTTCGGGGTCATCGCCAATGTTACCATGGTGTCAAGTGTCTTTAACGCAATAGCATCGGCTGCAATGTAAGCAATACGGATTGGTCTTTTACGTTGTGTATGATGTGCTGTGGTGGGAGGCGGTAGTAAGACATGTAATCTCCATAAGGTTGTAGCGGCTCCATTGCGATATGTGGGGGCATGCGTTGGGATAGTGGTACACGATCTCGGAGAAGATGTGACAATAGTAATAACACGCCGTGCCAACGATCACTCGTACACGTTGCGCTGGTTTGTTTAGCCAGAGATGCAATGCGAACTGTAGAAGTTCTGGTAAGAGTTGTTGTAGGAGCTGTTCTGTTAAGTTCAGAATGGTGGACTGTCGTAAGGGGCGCAGTCTGCGGCTGTAGTGCGCGTTGTACTTAGGGTTGTAGCAGGAGCTGCGATAGGACCTGTCGTAGGGAGAGCTGTTGTGGGATCTGTTGTGGTGCGGAGATCAGAAGGGGCTGTCGTAGGATGTGTAGCAACAGTATCAGCACTGCGATACCAACGGTCATGTGGCTTCACTCGCAACTACCGTATCAGGTTATACGAAGGTATGGCAACAACGCGCCGTGGTAGGAAGAACTGTGGTAGCATCGGTCGCATTGAACGCTTAAGATGCGCGGTCGCAGGTCCAGTGTGAGCTGCAGTAGGAGTTGGGGTAGGGCATGTAGTATGTGTTGTTGTCGAAGTTGCAGGCTGTACTCGGACCCCCGTATAGTACAACCACCGGTTTCGGATATGTTGTCTGTGCGTGTGTGTGGGGGGAGAGAGAGAGAAAGAGAGAAGGACACATCAACACTCATATCTCTCTGTATATGGAGAAGGGGAGAGATATACCATATATATATATACAGAGAGAGAGAGAGAGAGAGAGAGAGAGAGAGAGAGAGAGAAAGAGAGAGAGAGAGAGAGAGAGAAAGAGAGAGAGAGGAAACAACAACAGAGAAAGAGACAGAGAGAGAAAGAGAGAGAGAGAGAGAGAGAGAGAAAGAGAGAGAGAGAGAGAGAGAAAGAGAGAGAGAGAGAGAGAGAGAGAGAAAGAGAGCGAGAGAGAGAGATGAGCAACAAAAACAAGTGGCACGCGTGCCATGGCTCCTGCACAAAGAAGACGGGGGAGGGGGAGGGCGTGGAGCAGGAGGGGGAGGAAGGACGAGGAGAAGAGACAGAGGAGAAGGAGGGGGAGGATCATGAAGGCGAGTGGCAAGGAGGGCGGGCTGCGGCGCTGGTGCCGCGCCGTGCCCAAGTGAAAGGGTCGGGGCGGAGAGGGCGCGCTGGCTGGTGGGGAAGGAGGAACTGGGCTGGTGGGCGACTGGCCCACGGGGGGCGGGGCGCAGTGCCGGTGTCGCGCCGTACCGACATAAACAGGTCGGGGCGGAGGGGGCGCGCTGGCTGGTGGGGGAGGAGGAGCTTGGCTGCTGGGCGAATGGCCAAGGGAGGCGGGGCCGGGCGCCAGCGCCGTGCCCAAATGAAAAAGTCGGGGCGGACGGAGAGGGAGAGCGGGCTGGCTGGTGGGGGAAAACGAGCTTAGCTGGTGGGCGAATGGCAAACGGGGGGGGGGCGCGGTGCCCGTCCCGCGCCGTGCCGCGCCATGACGGAATAAAGTTGTCGGCGCGCAGGGGCGCGCTGTCTGGGGGGGCGAGGAGGACCAGGGCTGGCTGCTGGGGGCGGTGGAAAAGGGGGGGCGCGGTGCTGGTGTCTGTGCCTGTGCCGTGCCGGAATAACAGAAGCGGTCGGGGCGAAGGGGCGCGCTGGCTGGGGGGGGCGAGGAGGAGGAGGACCTGGGCTGGCTGCAGGAGGGGGAGGAGGGGAGGAGGAGGAGGAGGAGAAGGAGGCCGAGGAAGAGGAGGAAGAGGAGGACGAGGAGGAAGAGGAGGAAGAGGAAGGAGGAGGAGGAAGAGGAAGGAGGAGGAGAAGGAGGAGGCGGAGGAGGATAATGAGGAGGAGGAGGAGGAGGAGGAGGAGGAGGAGGAGGAGGAGGAGGAGGAGGAGGAGGAGGAAGAGGGGGAAAAACGGGGCTGGCTACGGGGGGTGGGGGAAAAAAAGGGGGCGCGGTGTCGGTGCCGTGCCGTGCCGTGTTGGAATGAAGTCGTCGGTGCGGACGGGCGCGCTGGCGGGGGGGCGACGACGAGCTGGACAGGCAATGAGGAGCGAATAAGAGGAGCTGGGCTGGCTGCCGGGGGGGGGGGCGCGGTGCCTGTGCCGTGCCGTGTCGGAGTACCATCGTCGGTGCGGAGGGGGCGCGCAGGCGGGGGGCGAAGAGGAGCGGGGCTGGCTTCGGGGAGCGAGGAGGAATGAATGAGAAAGCTCGTGGAGACCAGGTCTAGCCTGGGCACGCCTTGCACTCACGCAGCATGCGGGATTTTCCCTCCGCTCTTGGGGGGCAACCCCCTCTCAAGACGGGAAAGCACCTCAGCCCCAGCCTTCGTGGGGGGGCGATCCGTCTTACAAGGTCGGGCAAGACTCTGAACATTCACATATTCATGAGCACCACAATGAGCACAAAACAAAACACCTCGCAAAACTCTCAATCGGTGGTTCGTGGCACAACCAGGATAGAGAGGGTGGGTGAGCGGGCCAGAAGAGAGATGGGCAGGGCCAGGACAGGTTCCTGGACGAAAGTCCTGGACACGACCCTTCAGACTGAACCTACGCGCACACATCTGACACTCCAAAAACAATCCGCACATTCTCGGCTCATCATGGCCAGCACTCCGCAAGCTCTGTTTCCAGACAAGGAAGGAGGGGATAGGAGGTGGGCGTGGCGGCGGGCGGCCGAGCCTGTCCGAAGTCCTCCTTGGGTTGGCATGGACAACTTCCTTGTGGATCGCCAACAAACGATCGAGCGTGTGAGAAGTTATCCTATCAACAAACTGAGTTAGATCAACTTGCTCTGGGGTGGGTGCCGGACGCTCCGCAGCCCATGCAGCAAAATAATCAGCACACCAATTCAGGAAAAACTCCTCCTCCCCTATGGCGAATTGGGCCCGCTGTTGGGCCGTCGAGTGGCTCTTGATCCACAGGACCTCGACCCGACCAGGGCCCCGATCATCGAGAGCCGACCAGATCCGAACCCACAGATCGAGCATGGTACTGCTGGCAACTACCTGAGCTCGTGGCTGCCTGAGCCCTTTCACCAAGGGCAGATAGTCAGAATAACATAATATATCATCAACAGTATGCGTGATCACGATGAAGAACGCATAGAGTTCTGCACGAGGACTCGACTGTTCAGCAGTATGGAGACTACCACACATTACTGCATTGAGCTGGAGGGAGAGCCCGTCGGGGAAGCCCAAACTCACGATCGACCACCCACATCGACGAAGCCGTTTATCAGTAGCATACTTTCCACCAGCGCCATCAAGGCCCCACATTCCTCCTGGAACACGTAGCTGAGCCCTCAAGGTACCCCATTTCCAAACACTCGTCTGTGGAGGAGGTATGTGACAACATGAGGCATCCACTGGTGGGACCCCGCGAGTGAAGGAGGCACTAGCTGGATCTGCATTTTGAGCACCCTCGACAAGGTACTCGCTGCCAGAAGTGCTGGGACATAACAGCAACGCATTGGAAGGACAGCCCCAGCATCGGTGAAGAGGCGTTTCACGCTCGTCACCACAACGGAAACATTTGCCCGAGGTTAGATATCCACTATCCTCAAGACGGCTCTCTGGCCAACATGCACCAACCACAATCGTCGCAAGAAGAGCAGCACTCTGGTAGTCGCCGTCGTCCAGCAACTTCTTATGCTTGGCACGAAACACAGTCAGATCAGCACCAGTAGCGAGTCCTTGCCCGCAATAATGCTGACTGGCCTGGGCCCGCACCTGGGCAGAACACTTAGCACGGACAGCAACAGTGACATGATAACGGAAATCTAGCGATGTCATTCTCAATGGTTCACTTCCGTCAACATGCCACTCATCAACTTGGCGAGGGTCCCAACCTAGGTCGAGAACAGTAGCACAAAGAGCAGCAACAGGGCCACGAACCTGGCGCCACCTATCAGACGGGGAAACTGTTATCATCTTCTGCCTGAGGGACTCCCAAACCCTCCGAACTCCAGCTCGAAGACCTTCAGAAAGGGAAGCCCAAACTTCCGAAACCAGTGTAAGTTGTTCATTACGCAACCGATAAACTGGGTCATCTTTGGTGTCATGCAACGCTCTCAACACTGTGGTGGTACACGCCCCAGAGGACCAGAACCCAGAACATGCCGCAGCCGGCGATCGGATCTGTCGCAGGGCCCCAGGTGATATACCAAGTAGAGCATGTCCCCAAGTTCCCACGGAGAGGATCCCAGGTTTGAAAACCTTCCGAGAGGCCCCACAAAGCCTAGCAAGGTATGCTAACTTACGCCCACGCCGAAACGATATGGCACGGCGCTGCTGGATCTTCCACGTGGCCCTCCTCTTGTGGGCGGTGGTGACCAGACCAAGATCCTTGACAGTGGGCGCGAACTGAATAGAGACACCATGCCTCTTAAACTCGTCCTCCAGGAGCCGCTGCAGCTCCACGGACGAGGCGACGGCGACCGACTTGGAGCTGAGAAAGCATCCAAGCTCAGCAATATCATGCTGGAAGGAAGCAGCAGCCTGCGGCAGGTAGCGACATATATACTCAGCAGTACCTTGCATATACTGGGTGATGTCATCTACATATGACCTGATGGGAACACGAACATGTGGAATATCTCCAGGGCCTCGAGGGATCCTATTGTGAGCCTTCTCCAAAACTCCGTACAGGTAGCACTTTACCCAGGACATGCTTTGACTACAGCCCGCCAGGATAGACTCCCCAGACACCAACACTTCCGGTAAGCTTCCAGACGCCTCCAGGAGCCTCGGAGCAGTGTGGATGAGGAGCCCCAAATACAGCAGGTGCCCAGGGTACCCTTGATTGGTGGCAAAGTGCAGGAACTTACTAGGGCTGACAGAGTCGAAGAACTTCTCGAGGCCCCAGTGCAGGGCGCAGGAGAGGAAACCACAAGTATGGGCCACTTCATGGGCCAGCTCCCGAAACAACGCAGCCTTCAAGGCCGATGAGCCCTTGACCGCCGAGTCCCAGAAGTCCAGGTGGGCCTTATTCCACTCGTCAATGTCGAAGCCCCGAGCTTTGCAATAGATCCGATAAATGCTAGGACACTTGACGACAGCACGTTCATCACAGATGGACTTAGGGAGCATGGCCATGAGACAAACATAGCATTGCGGAAGGAAACTCAAGGTCTCCTCCACGGTGCGCAAGATGCCTGTGAACGCTTCGAGCGAGTCGATCGGGGCAGACAGAAAAGTACGAGGCGACCACATATCAACACCAACAGCCGTGGTTGCCGTGAAACAAGTACATGCGCGAGCAACATCGGGCACTCCAAGAGGATCAATGTCCTCAAGGGCTACCATGGCCTGGGATCGCAACTCGCTCAGGCCTGCATTAAGACAGGCCAAACGCTGAGGAGAGGGGGCCCACCAAGACTTCCACTTATTCTCACGATAGCTCATCATGGTCATCGGGGTATTGACCATACCTTCTGATGTTTCAAAGTATTCAACCCAAACCTTCTCCTCAGCCTTCAAATAGCGATGGACAAGGCTAGCACCTCGGGGAAGAGAAGCCTGAAGCCACTTGCGCATGCTGGCCTCAGTCTCAGCATGGGCAATCGTCCAGGATTCAGCACAGACAACCGCACAAGCATCAACCAAGTTCCTGAGGGTCTCTGGGTTCCTCGGGGGGTTGTCGAGCATCTCATTCCAACTTTCAGCATCTTCGGGGATCTCCAGAGGCTCAACATGCGCAGACACATCTTCACTGAGTGCAGACAAGACAGCACGATGCTGCCGAACAGCATCTGAAAAAAGGGGCTTTGCAAGTTAACTTCCACAGCTCGTGCAGCCGGGCAGCAATAAGCGACCAGTAAGACAGATCAGGGTTCCGAAAACTCTGCGCCTGCACACTGCGAGTCATCAGAGATACGTCTTTGCGCTTCAGCATGCTACCGCGACCGAGGTATCGAGGGCGATTGGTGATGATGGCACACGCACGTGAAAACAAGCTTGCAACTGCATAGCCCGAGACCAAGTCAGATATCGCATACCTAACTCACGAGACACATATTCCTTTGAGTGCTCATTCATGGCCTCGTGAAGGTCCTCAGGCATGACGAGGGGGGCCTCCAGGAATTCAGGAGCGGCAGCAGCCATATAAGTAAGCCAGTGATTATCATGACCATCGGCCTCAGGGATCTCCAGGGGCTTAACTCTCTGGCACTGGGGCTCCACCATGGCGTCCAGATCCAAGACAACATCCAAGCACGCGTGCGTCTTGAACGGGGGCCCCAGGTCGGCAGACACCTTAAGGTAGGGGGATAGCAAGTGGGAGCAGAGCACATAGTCAATCATCGTCTCACCGACGGCGCAAGTGAACTCAACATTGCTGGGAACAAGTGGCCTAGCACCCACAAGAGCTCCAGGATCCCCGCATCCCTCAGAAAGTCAACCGACATGTTGCAATCTCCCATCAGAAGCCTGGGAATCGAGAGGCCACGAACAAATTCAGCAACACCTCGAAGCCGATCAGAGTTGATCCCAGACACTCCAATAGACGGCACCACGTAGATCACACCTACAGCAACAGTGCACGATTTCAACAGCATTTCCAAGAAGAGCCAGCATTCACCTGATCCTACCTGAACCGCCCCTGTCAATTGAACGAGAAACTTACGAAAGCAGAGACGTGGCTGGACAACCGCTGCGACTCCACCATGTGCGCCTCCACCTGGCGATGCCAACGCATCCTGAAAGTGTGGGGACCACTTCATATGTCGACAAGTCTTCTTGGCCAGAAAGCAACCTGGCCCTCGCTGATGATGCCCAGCCAGGAATATCCCATCAACCTCAGAAACCTTAGCTGCGAGAAAGTCCTGAGTGAGCTTAGACCATTGCGTAACATTGACAAGCTTAAAAAGTACATGCTGGAGGGGCTGAAATTGGGGCGACGCCGCCACAGGGGGCGGAGGAGGCGTGCTAAACAGAGGGCTGGGCCTCAGAAGCAGCCGCGCCTCCACCAGCAGCACCTCCTGGCGGGGCAAACCCAGCCCCGTGCTGGCCCATCTGCTTCGCGGTGGCGTTGCAGAAGGCGCGGTACATGTCGCAAGTGACGCCCTGGCTGATGCGAGCACGCTTCGTCGACTTGGCGATGATGCGCTTCTGGGTGAGGTCGGCGTACTCCTTTGCAGCATTATCGTCAAGTCCCGTGTCAGCAGCGCGCTTTTTGAGCTCACGCAGCTGGTCACGCTCCCCTTGCTCAAGGTCGCCATCGCCGACCTCGCTGCCAATGTCAGAGGCGACGTCATCAGCTGCAGGGGACCGCATCCGTTGAAGGTGGAGTCGATACCGCTGCCATTGAGGAAGCAGGATGCCCGAGTACTGCACGAGCTTGGACAAGTCATCGTCGGTGAACTCGTGCAGGTGAGCCTCCACGTAGGTGTAGTCAACCAGCATGCCACGCAGCCCAATAACAGTATCAACATCCATGCCCTCGCCCTCGTGGGCGGCCGCTTGGCGGGCGCCAAAGGCGCCGCCTGTCCGTCCGTCCGCACCAGCAGGCGGGGGGGCGCCATCCCCGCCTGGTGCTGGGCCTGGGCGGACGGCACCCGCGGCCGCCTGGGCTTGTGCCTGCCGCTGCTCCCGCAGCCGCCGCTGCTCCTCGACCTTCGCCGTCTTGTAGGCCACGACATCAAAGGCAGACTTGGCATTGTCCGCCTCGCGCGTCGCCTTCCTGGCCACCTCGAGCTGCTGCTCAGCCTCGACGTGGTTCCTCTGCATCTCATCCATCGTAGCCTTGGCCTTGTTGAAGTGGTCCAGCCGCCACTGGACCTCCTGATACGCAAGGCGCTCCTTCTTGGTGGCCGCCTCGCACTTCTTTGCCAACTCCGTCTGCTCAGCCGCAGCAAGCCGATCAAGCTCGCTCTCCGAATACTCATGTACTTCAGGAACAGGGGGAGGCGCTGCATCGCGAACAACGCCTGCGAGCGCAGGGTCGTGCACAGACCACTTCTGCAACTCTTGGACCAGATGAGGTGGCATAGGCACCGCCGCAGCGCCTGGAGCACCTCCAGCAGGGTCCCACGAGGCAGAGGCAGGACCAGATGCATGAGAACAGTACTGACCACCACACTTGCTGCACGCGCGATGGCCATACCGAGTGAACTCCCAACGATTGCACATTGAGCAGACCTGGTAGGAGTTGTCCTTCTCTTTGTTCTTCTTCTTATTGGAAGCAGCGGGAGCAGAGGGCTTCCACACCCATGCGCCACCGCCGCCATCGCCGCCAGCATGCCAGGGGGCGCGGCTGCGCCAGGCCATGGCCTAACACGGGCGGTGTACAGTAAGTGCCGAAGGGACTGCCAGACCACCAAGGGTCTTGCCTGCCGCGGACTAGCGGTATCCACTTTGTCCCACGGGGAACATTGCATCTTGAGCCAAAATGGTTACGGGGGGAGCGAGGAGGAGGAGGAGGAGGAGGAGGAGCAGGAGGAGGAGGAGGAGGAGGAGGAGGAGGAGGAGGAGGAGCTGAGGGTGGCTGCGGGGGTCGGGGGGGGGGAAAAGGGCGCCGGTGCCGTGCCGTGCCGGGATAAGGTGATCGGGCCGGAAGGAACAAAATGGTCGTGGCGGAGGCGGGCGGAGGCGAGGGCGAGCTGGACTGGTTGCGGGGGGCGAGAAGGAATAGGAGGAGCTGGGCTGGCTGCGGGGCGGGGAAGGGGAGGCGCCGATGCCGCGCTGGTATTAAGTGGCAGGGGCGGTGGGGGCGCGCTGGCTGGCGGTGGGCTGGCTGCGGTGCGGGGGGATGAAAGGGGAAAGGGATCATATGCTTCTATGTGCAGAATCTCGTTTTTTTGTCTCTCTCTCTCTCTCTCTCTTTGCCTTACATGTGGCTTGTGATTTCTTTTTAATTTCTGCTATATGTTATATGTTAGTAACATTCTTCCTTTATCTATCTCGATCTTTCAGTAAATTCCCTTCTCCGCCGCGTGTTTGGGAATCGTCTGTCTTAGGCTTCGGACCCAGCCACACAATCCAGTTTCCAATGACTTAAGACAACACGAATACTCATATAAAGCAGAACAGTCAATCATACACTTGCGGAACAACTGCGTTTTCATAGGCTCCACTGGTTGCCAGCCTGAGAAGCCACTTGTTTTGATATGATAACACGTGATATTATTTGATAGTTACAATCATCAGCCCTCCTGCCCCCACTTTTTCCTTCTTCAAAAAGCCGTGCATCCGAAGTAGCTAGCAATCGAAGGAGTGTTTTCACAACGCAGCCCTTTTTCTCTCATGCTGGGAACCAGCGGCGCCGGTTGAGACTCAGTCTTTCCGCAAGGTTGACACTTTATTTTGTTTTGTGTTGCTAATTATCCTGAGGTGTTGGAAATTTGGCAAATCTGAATATCTCGTCCAAGAATTCCAGATCCGAGAACAGCAAAACCATTAAACGCAAACAAAGAAGGCAGACAGGCACACATGAGCGGGAAGACTGTGTGTTCACAGTGTTCATTGGTTCCCAACCTAGCACAAACCGAGGATCGTGATTAAAGAGAGAGAGCGCGATTCACGAGCGCTCGCCTTGGGAACATTCGGCGGCGCGTTTCGAACGAGGGGGTGGGCCCCCCTCCCGCAACACTCGGCGCCGTCGATCAGAACCAGGGGGACTCCCCTCCCCCCTAACCCCCCCCCCCTCCCGAACACCCCCCCCGACCTCCCAAGGGGGGGGGTCCAACCCCCCCCCTCCCCGCGGCGCCAGCGCCAGCGCTAGCGGCCGCCAGCAGCGTCGACGGCGGGGACGCAGTGACGATGACCAGAGGGGGCCCAGAAGGGGGGGGGTCCAAACCCACCCCCCCCCCGCGCCAGCGCCGGCGCCGGCGCCGGCGCTGGCGGCGGCCAGCAGCGCCGACGGCGGGGACGCGGCGACGATTACCAGAGAGGGCCCACCAGAGGCCGCAGGGGGGACACAAATCACCACATCGAGCCCTCGCCCCCCAGAAGTGGCCCTTAGGAAGGTCCACGAGGCTTCACACATGCTCCTCAGACGCCCCCGAGACCCTTCTGACGAGACCTCAAGAGGCATCCATTAGAACTCGGACGCAAAGCCAAAACACGATGGCGGGAAGAGCCGAAGACCACACCACCACCACCACCACCACCACAAACCACAACATCACCACCATCACAACCACCACCACCACCACAACCACCACAACCCACCACCACCACAACCACCACGATCACCACAACCACTACGCAACCACCACCAAAAACGCCACCACCACCAGCACCACCACCACCACAAACCACCACGCCACCACCACCACCGCCACCACCAATACCACCATCACCACCACCACCTCAACCCACCAACACCACCACCAAACCACCACACAACCACCACACCACAGCCACCACCACCACCACGACCACCACCACCACCGCCACAACAACCCACCACCACCACCACCACCACAGTGTACCACACCACCACGCCACCACCGCCACCTCCACCAGCACCACAACCCACAAACCACCACAAACCACCACACCACCACCACCACCACCACCACCACCACCGCCAGCACCACCTCCACAAATCACGGCCACCACCACCACCGCCACCAACACCACGACAAACCACCACAAATCACCACGCCACAACCGCCACCACGACCACCACCGCCAGCACAACGACCCACCAACAAAACCACAAACCACCACCGCATCACCACCAAACCACCACCACCACCAACCACCGCCACAACCACTACCACCACAACAAACCACCACACCACCACCACCACAACCACAACGACAGCCACCACCACCACAACCCACAACCACCACCACAAACCACCACACCACCACTACCACCACGACCACCACCACCGCCAGCACCACTCACCACCACAACCACCACCACCACAACAAACCACCACCACCACAACCACCACAACCACCACCACCGCCACCACCCCCGCCACCACAACCCACCACCACCACCACAAGCACTACAACCACTACAACCACCACGACAAACCACCACACCACCACCGCCATCACTACCACCACCTTAACCCACCACCACCACCACAACTACCATCACCACCACCACCAGAAACCACTGCACCACCACCGCCACCGCCACCACCAACGCCACCGCAACCTGCCACCACAACCACCAAAACAACCACCACCGCCACCACCACCAACCACCACGCCACCACCGCCATCACCGCCACCACCACCACCGCCAGAACCACCACCACCACCACAGCCCACCACCACCACTACCTCAGGGAGGCCGCAAGAGACGCCCAAAAGGAACCCAGGAAGCTTCACAAATGCCCATCAGAGGCCCCCGGGAGCCCTCCGACGAGACCCCAAGAGGCATCCATTAGGACTCTGACCCAAAACCGAGGCACGGTGGCGGAGCGTCGTCGTCGTCGTCGTCGTCATCGTCGTCGCCGTCGTCCTCGTCGACGCTCCCCGCCGCCGCCGCCCGCCGCTGCAGGCGCCGGCGCCGGCCCAGAAAAAGAAGTCGTCGCCCCCGCCGCCGCCGCCAGCCGCCGCCGACGCAGGCGCCGGCCCGAGGAAAGGGAGAGAGGAAAAGTAGGGCAGGGGGCAAGGGAAGGGGGGGGGTTTGAACCCCCTCCACCTCCGCCGTCACGGACGGGAAGGGGGGTGGGGGAGGGGGGGGTTCGAATCCCCCCCCCCTCCATCCAGGGGGAGAGGGTCCAGTTCCCCCCCCCCCATTCCTCCAAGCGACCACAGAACGCGCTCCTTCTGATTTAAAGAAAGATGGTTGCCTTTGAATTGTGTTGGTGTTCGATCAAACAACGCATCTATGAACCTGAGCGACACCTGTGTAGGCAGAGGGGTCACCTGGTCATCTTATATACAATAACACATAACAATTGAATCCATCCACTTGGTTTTGCATCGCAAACATTTGTTTTCAAAACGTGTGAACCAATGGGACCTGTAACCGTAACATTTCCGCTTTTCATGGTTGCTTCTGGTTGATGTGAAATTATGTTGTGTCCAATTTTTGCTGCGATGTGTCGGACATTTTACGATCTGCGTTTCCACGCTAATAACACCAGCTCCATAGAAACCAGGAGGAGCACCAGAAACACAGATAAGGAATAACGACAAAGCAGACAATTGCGGAAATAATGTGTTTTACAAGTCGAACTGGCTCCCAACCCTACAAACCAATGCTTTTGATGTGAAGACATATTTTTCAAAATGGCTTTCGTCCAGCAGCGCAGCCAGAATCCGCAGTGACCCGTGTGAAGGCACAAGCTTCACCTGACCCCAGACCGAACAGAAGGGAACCATGACTTATCACAACAAACACATTGGCTTCATGATTAGAACCAAGTGTAACCTGTCAGGACACAGACTCTCTGAACTTGTACGATTTGTTTTCATGCTGTATGTGCTTCGTCGGATTGTTCTGTATGTGACAATATGAATATATCGGGACAGAACTCCAAGCCCCAGACAAAACAGAGCAACCAGAAACCGTCATATAAAGGATATCGTCATCTAGTGTTCTTTGATTTGTATTGGAACCAACCAAGAGCAGTCATCAACCTCAGTGAGACATGTGCAGGCATAATGATGACCTGCCCCCCAAAACGTGTTTTTGCTGTTGAAATATATTTTTGGCTCGGACGATGTCGTATCACTTGTAACATACAGAAACACGCAGGCACATGTTGCTGCACAACCGTTCCATTGCTTTGTTCAGATGGTCGGAGAATCACAAACCTGCGAACACACACCTTCCCAGAATGGTATGGTCAATTGTAGCACAAATGTTTACGGCTTTCCCTGGTGTGCAGGAACTTCGAAAATCTGAGCCACCAGAATACATCATTCAAATCACCAATAGGAGTGGAACAGGCCCGTGGAACATATGATTTCAATTAGGCTTTCAAAAAACCACATCGAAATCCACAAGAGATGGACTTTAAACCCAATGCACAATACGGACTTCGATAGGGATGGAAAGCAAACCGCGGACCCGAATGATCCTCCATGTACTCAAAAAAAAGAAGCCGAGAGGAATTGACCGAGGCCCCGCGTTCATAATTGCTCACTTTGACTTCGGTGCGAAGCTAGACAGCACCACCACCTCAACCACTACCACGGCCATCTTTCTATCATCACAACCTGGTCAGGGTCAGAAGTGATGGTGGTGGCTGTGGCGGAAGTGGTGGTGGTCGTAGCACGCGCAAAACTAGTGGCAACGTTGGAGTATGAATAGCGGGCGTAGCGTCCGTGATAAAAGCGGCGGTGGTGGGCTGATGCGAATCAGGAGGGTCGGGTGGAGAAGGGGCATTCGCAGCAGAAGCAGCACCACCAGCTTAGCACAACCCCTATTGACACTTTGAATACTGCGAATGAGAAGCATCGTCCATATACTCCACCACTGGTTCTACGACGTGATATTGGTTTTGCTGAAGTTTGTATTTATGCAGTTGCTACCACTGCCAACGCCACCATCACCACTATGATTATCCAATTTACTCGCGCCGCCATCCTGTCTGGGTCAGGACGTGGTGGTGGCAGTGGTCGCGGTTGTGGTGGTCATACTTATGCTGTTCCTTCGCTCTCTCCCCCCCCCCAC
>CAUYUJ010011336.1:636455-656455 GCA_963575745.1 Prorocentrum cordatum | reverse complement strand
CCCCTCACAGGCCCGTAGGACCCAAGGGGGACCTACTACACCTGGACGGGGGCCGACGGCGCGCCAGGCAGTGGCGCCGCTGCCGCGGAGAAAAAGGGCCCACGTGCCAGCCCGTACCGACCAATTAGGCGGGGGCGACACGGGCCACATGCCCTCGACTGCACAGAGGGCAAGCAGCGGAGGGCTGGTGAAAACGGGGGGCGACCCCCGTCGACACCAAAAGGAGCAAGCCAAGCGAAGTGCGGCCAACACGAAACGCGCACGCACACGCACACGACCACGAACCCAAGAGAACGCAGAGCGCGCCTTCCCCCAACAATGGGGTGCCTGGCATGCGTGCAACGGAACGGAATGCTGGCCGCAAGAACGAGGCCCGTCCCAAGTGCAGATGCACCTGCACGACAAGACCTCGCCCCAGCACACAAAAAGCAAACAAAAACAAAAAAAAAAAAAAAAGAGAACCTGGCAGGCCCCCACAAAAGTCGGCGGGCCTCCAGCCCCTGGTGCAGCCAGCGCCAGGACGACTGGAGGCACACCCGATGTGCGAGGCGGCCAGCTGGCCATGGCCAGAGACAAGCGAGCCGCTGCAGCTGCTTGCAGAATTAATTGGCAGGGAAGATTTGACGTGTAAAAGTCCACCGTGGCGGACGAGCAAGCCAGCCAACCAGGCAGAAAGTCCTGACAATTCGACAAGCATCCAGCGCAACAAGGGGACGAGAGAAACGAGGTCGCCATGGGCGACGACCTCAGACAGTGCCAGAGACGCCCACTGTGCAGCTGTCACCACAGGGCCAGTACCCCGTGGCCGCGCACAGCAGGCGAGGGCCGTGCCACTGCAAGGAAAGACTGCGTCACACGACCCATGCGGCACAACGCGACATGAAAGAACAGAACAATACTAAGAGAGAGACACACACAGGCTCCCGCAAAAGGACGGCGGGCCCCCTGCCCCTGGTGCAGCCAGCGCCAGGACGGCGGGGGCACCACCCCAGATGTGGGACAACCCCTAGAAAAGGCAGACCGTGTCAGTATCAACAGTGACCCCAGGCCGCTTAGGGTGGAGCCCGCGTTGCAACTTGACCCACGGATTGTTGTGCGCCTTGATATCCTCGGGCTGGCAGACTTTGGCCAGGTTAGCCAACCGGCCACCCGAGGTCATGTAGTTGCACTTCTGACACACACACAAGAAAGAACCATCAGAGCAATCCATTACAGCACAGCGGTGGCCAAGGGACCTGAGGACTGCAGGCTGCACTCTCAAAACCAAAGTGCAAGAGCCCCCCTCAGGCCTAACGAGGTGAGACCCCCGCTTCCCTCGGAGACATTCTGAGCACTGCCAAAACTTGCCAGCCCACCCCCAAACGTGGGGCTTGGAATCCTTCTCGGCCGACGGGCCCTTGACAGCAGGCACACGGTCCGCGTTGGGGCCCAACTCCAACTTCGGCCAGGAAGGTAAAACTTTGGCAGCAAGTCGGGCCACCGCCTTAGCCACCGCGATACTCCGATCAAGACCCTCAGACTCCGACGGGGAGGGCATAGGATGCAAGGACAAAGCGGTCTTGGCGGCCTCATCGGCCCAGGCGTTTCCCTGGCGGAGGTACCTGTCCCAGGGATCGTCTGCGGCCTCGATGTCAAGGTGAGCCTTGACCTTGACAACGGTGATTTTCGGCCAATGCTCACGCACGAATTGGGCGATTCCAGAAAACATCCTTTTGGCAGAACACTGTTCCGCCCAAGGGAGGTCCGCAAATTCCACGACATTAAGACAGTCCGAAAAGATAGAACTAGGACCTGTGGTCCACTGCACCGAAATGGAAAACGCAAAAAACTCGGCCGCCTGGGGCGTTTGCGGGCACGGGGCCCACACAGGCCCAAGGACGCTAACAATCTGCTTCAAAGAATGCCTACAAACCAGGGTGAAGGCCCAGGCAGCTCGGTTTAACTCGCGAACAACACCCCGAGAACACGACCCATCAACGAAGATGTCCCCTTCGAAGGCGTACGACTCCAGGTCCTCGGGCCCACCATCCAGCCATTGAACCTCAACACCTCCAGAACTCCTAGCTCCAGGAAATGAATCCCCAGGATGCGGAAAGATCCCGTAGCACGCCAAGAGATCGTCCGACTCCGAGGCCCATTCCTGCACTTTGATCGAGACGCACTCGTCCCGAATGTCGGACACACTCGGGCACTGCCACAACCGATGCCTTAGTGTGTCGACTGCACTACCGCACAGTGGGCAGCTCGTCGACGGCAGAATATAACCTAAGCTGGCGGCACGGTCCCGAGTATAAATGGCCTGGCAGGTGAGGGCGCGCATGCAGCCCTTCTCAAACAAAGAGTACCTGGTGGAGTTCAGGTAGGCAAAAGCACCATCAACGCATGCCCGACCATCCAAGTTGAACCTGGCTCCCAAGTCCCACTCGAGAGTCCTACGGACGGCAGCTCTGAGAAGGCTTTTGGGAGGAGGGAAGGGAGGAGGACGAGGAGGACGAGGAGGACGAGTAGGAGGAGGAGGAGGAGGCGGAGGAGGAGGAGGAGGAGGATGTGGAGGAGGAGTATGACGAGGAGGGGGAGGAGGAGAGGAGGAGGAGGAGGAGGAGGAGGAGGAGGAGAGGAGGAGGAGGAGGAGGAGGAGGAGAGGAGGAGAGGAGGAGGAGGAGGAGGAGGAGGGAGGAGAGGAGGAGGAGGAGGACGATAAAAGACGCCGCCCCCCCCCCCCCGCCCCGCGGCCCCACCGCACGGGGCGGGCCGGCTGGGCCACCCTTCGGGCTCCCAGGCGTCGTCCTGGAGCGCCAGCGCATGCCGCCGCTGCTTCGCCGCCGCTCCGCTCCGCCGCCAACGTCGTTCCGACGTTCCGTCGTCGTCGTCGTCGTCGTCGTCGTCGTCGTCGTCGTCGTCGTCGTCGTCGTCGTTGTCGCCGCCGCCGCCGCCGCCGTCGCCGTCGCCGTCGCCGTCGCCGTCGCCGTCGCCGTAGGCGTCGTCGTCGCCGCCGCCGCCGCCGCCGCCGCCGCCGCCGTCGCCGTCGCCGTCGCCGTCGCCGTCGCCGCCGTCGTCGTCGTCGTCGTCGTCGTCGTCGTCGTCGTCGTCGTGGTCGTCGTCCTCGGGCGTCGGGCGTCGGGCGTCGGGAGTCGGGCGTCGGGCGTCGGAGGAGGAGGAGCGGAAGGAGCAGGAGGAGGCTGACTCATGCTGATTCAGAGCATAAGGAGAACTTTATCAAACCGAGCGACAACTCAATATACCAACTAATCAGTTCAGCCCTGCTGCCCGGACCTCTCCAGGGGTGCGCCTTGACCAACATTTCGATGAGAGTCCACCCGTGGCGACGCGGGACCTCCAGGACGAGTAGCGGAATCGGCATCCTTTCCTCCCCCGCGGGACGTGCACGCGCGGGGGAGAATGCCTAATCCCTCGAAGTCGGCGGCGCTTGGGAGGGGTGACGGCAGGGAGCGCGAGGGCCTTCGGCCCGCCCCTGCGGCCCCAGATCTTGCCGAGGCCTGCGCGCTCCCACCCAGCGCCGACCCCTAGCATCACGAAGATGATGCAAGATCAATCAACATCGAATCAGGAAGTTGGATGGAGTCGGAAGGTGCGCCGGATTGGGCCGCATCGCCGTGGTGTCGAGATCGGATCGGATCTGTCGCGCCAGGATGCGCAAAAAAACAATCCGAACATCGGGTCGCGTCGGATCGTAAAAATATACCGGAATCGAATCGGATCGAGACGGACGGAATCGATATCGAATCGGATCGATTGGATCGAAATGCGCACTGCGATGGAGCTCGGCCGATGCTTCGGCCCGTACCCACGCGCAAACGCTGTTGTCGGAAAGAGAAGAAGATAATCAACTGCACAAGCGTAAACGTTTTTTTTCCACCGCAACGCAACGCAACCTGCACACAGTTTTGACTCCAAACGCCGGCGAGGACCTCGTGAAAACATTTCAGAAACGTGAACTTTCGGAGGTCCGCGCATATTTCTTTGGATTGGCGCCAGGCTAGACCGCCGGAGGCGCCGCCAAGCCGCAAGGGGGCCTCAGCGTCGATCCCAGTCATCCGCGCGGACCTCCGATAGCTCCTGTGTGTGTTGATGTTTCGTCCTCGAGCCTTCTCGTGCTGCCTCTTCCGCTGGCCGCCTCCTTTCTCAGGCCGCAAGATTCGCCCGGCACCCGCGCGCCGTCCGCGCGGGGGGTGCTCACAGTTCGGTGCGGCAGGGCTTCGCAGCCGGCAAGGTCAAATCCGCCACCGTGCCCAGAGGCAGGAAGTGGAGGTGTCTCCAGGGCCTTTGGAGTCCCCTGTCCGCCACCGGGGGCCCCTGGCACGTTGAAGCGTAGCAGAGTACTCGGTGCTGCCTGGACGGACTTCTGTAGTCTCCCAGGTCCCCACCCCCACCTCCTCGTCAAGCTTCCACGCATGCCCCCGGCTCTCCCGAGGCTCCCTGGGCATCCCGACGCCTCCCTGGCGCTCACCAGGGCGGTCGAGATGCCCAAGCTGGCTTCCAAGACGCCCCAGGCACACCACCAAGGCCATCAAGATGGCCCCAGACGCCCCCAACACCGCCCGACATAACCCCAAGACTACACAAGATGGCCTCAGGACTGCCCAAGGGGCTCTCGAGACGGCCCAAGAAGGCTCGAAGAGAAACTCCAGCAGGGCCTGAAGAGGCCCAAATTTGCCCAAGACGGCCCAAGAGGCCTCCAAGAGGGCCTCCAGGAAGGCCCGAAAAGGCCAAAATCATTGATTTCCCATGAGTTGTTGAAGGATTGTGGCATTTGCTTTTTTTCGGCCTTCCGACGGCCCGAGACGGCCCAAGTGCCCCCAAAGATCGCCCAAGAGGCCCAAGACACGGCCCAAAGAGGCCCCCAAGACGGCCCAAGAGGTCTCCAAGACGCTCAAGCTGGCCTCCAAGACGGTCTAAGGGTCCAAATGGCCTCCAGACTGCCAAGATGACCGTCAAGATGCCCACGTGTTCCCCGAAGGCTTTCCAAACCGATTCGGGGAACACATGGTCCGATAGCTTGGCAGGTCTGGCCTCAACGTTCGGCCACATAGGCGCTTCCAAAAAGGCAGTGGGCGGCGGTGATTCGCCGTAGGCGTCTTCGATCCAGGAGGAGGAGAAGGAGGAGGAGGAGGAGGAGGAGGAGGAGGAGGAGGAGGAGGAGGAGGAGGAGGAGGAGGACGCCCAAGATGGCCTCCAAGAAGGCCCCGAAGCGCCCCAAGAGGGCCCCAAGTCGGCCCGGAAAGGCCCCCCAAACGGCTTCCGACGGCGTCGGACGGGCCAGGAGCCCAGCAAGATAGCCGAAATTGGCTCGAAGCTGGCCCAATACGGCCCAAGAGACCTCCAAGAGGGCCCCCAGAAGCCAACACATGCCCCAAACACGTATTTCCCGCAGGCTTTTGATGGATTTGACACTTGCTTCTTTTCGGCCTTCCGACGGCCCGATACGGCCCAAAAGCCCCCAAAGATCGCCGAAAGATCGCCCACGAGGCCTCCAAGATGGCCCCAGAACGGCTCAAGAGGGCCCCCAAGACGGCCCCAAGAGGGCCCCAAGACGGCCCAGGAGGCTTTTAAGACGCCCAAGATGGCCTCCAAGACGGCCCTGGAGCATTCCAAGAGGGCCCCAAGTCGGCTCAGAAAGGCCCCCCAAACGGCTTCCGACGGCGTCGGACCGGCCAGGGGCCCACCAAGACGGCCGAAGATGGCAATAAGATGGCCCAAGACGGCCCAAGAGGCCTCCAAGAGGGCCTCCAGGAAGGCCCGAAAGGGCCAAATTCATTGATTTCCCATGAGTTGTTGAAGGATTGTGGCATTTGCTTTTTTTCGGCCTTCCGACGGCCCGAGACGGCCCAAGTGCCCCCAAAGATCGCCCAAGAGGCCCAAGACACGGCCCAAAGAGGCCCCCAAGACGGCCCAAGAGGTCTCCAAGACGCTCAAGCTGGCCTCCAAGACGGTCTAAGGGTCCAAATGGCCTCCAGACGGCCAAGATGACCTTCAAGATGCCCACGTGTTCCCCGAAGGCTTTCCAAACCGATTCGGGGAACACATGGTCCGATAGCTTGGCAGGTCTGGCCTCAACGTTCGGCCACATAGGCGCTTCCAAAAAGGCAGGGGGCGGCGGTGATTCGCCGTAGGCGTCTTCGATAATCATGCTGTGGCAGTCCATCGGCGCCACCACTCTCTGTCTCTCTCTCTGTCTCTCTCTCTTTCCCGCTCTCGCTATCCCGAACATCCCCAATGCTAATCCTTGCGAGCACGCTACGCATAGGAAGAAGGGGGAGCCGGAGAAAGTGGACTACCCGCCTGGTGCCCTGCACAGCAGCGCGCCGCACGGCTTCACGCCGACCGGCAGCGCACCCAGCGGCGCCAGGGCCACGCTCTTTCTCTCAGCCTCTCTCCCTCCTTGCCTCCCTCCCTTTTTTCCTCTTCCTCGCTCGTGAGGGGAAGGAGAAGGATGGAGGAGGGGGAGGACAGGGAGTGGAGGAGACGGAGATGCATGAGATGACGGTGAGAATCCCACTGGCCCTTCAGGGCGTGAGTGGTTTGGACAGTTTTTCTTCCGTCCCCCCTTCCTCCCCCTCCCCCTGCCCCTGGACCTGGACGGGGGGGGTCGCGGGCAGTTATAGCGTCCAGAACGGCCTTGGCGAGAAGGCCCAAATCAGTGATGTTATTTAGATGTTGGCCACACTTAGGCCTCTGGGGGGAGTCTAATTAAGGAGCCCCCCTGCTTTGATCGATCTCTTCCAAGATGGTTCAAAGATGGCCTCCGAGGCTCCCAAGAGGCCCCCACGAGACCCCAATAGGCTCCTCAGATGCACTCAAGATCGCCAAAAGGCCCCCGGGACTGCCAAGAGACCCCCAAGATGCCCCAAGAGGACTCCAACAAGCTCTCGAAAGACATCCGAAGAGACTCCGAGAGGCATCCAAGATGCCGCTGGCCTTGCTGCTCGTCCTTCTCCTCCTCCTCTTCCTCTTCCTCCTCCTCCTCCTCCTCCTCTTCCTCATCCGCCTATTCCTCCTCCTTCCTCCTCCCTCGTCCCCCTCCCCTCTCCCTCCTCCTCCTCCTCCTCCTCCTCCTCCTCCTCCTCATCCTCCTCCTGCTTCTCATCCGATTCCTCCTCCCTCCCGCCCCTTCTGGGGTATGACGTCTTACCCTGCCCTAAATTCCACTGCGTGCTCCTGCACCTCCCTGGTAGGGGCAGCTCGCCAGGGCATCGATACCAGATGGGCTGGTGGAGCTACGCGAAACGCCTAGAACACATAGCCACGCGTAGGTTCTAAGACCGGTATGTGCACCATTCCCAGACGTCCGGACTTAGGACATATTAGTACCCTTCAAGAGCATGAGACCCTCCGCTGGCCAACCTCCACCAGGATGCACACGAACATCCAACAAACACAAAGACCATTAGGGCATCCTCCCCGAACCGACCTCGATCATATACATCGGTCCGACCGTATAACATATAAGGTCTCCGCGATTGGGCATATCTGAACTGATGCAGACGTGGGTGCAAATAATGAGGACGAGGGCGAGAGCTGGGCGCATTGTCTAAAGCATGATGCAGCTGCTCCTTGCGCGAAGCAATCGCTAGCAGATCAAACATCAACAACCTCTCTTTCTACGCAGCAGGGAAATAACGAATTATGATGATCAGGCGAGTCTCGAAAATAAAACGTTGGTCAAACCACAACCATGGTTGAAACGCACGCTCTACTGTTTGAACGGAATCGGGGGCAGCGACAAATATCCCAGATGGTCGAGCATGGATTAGAACAACTCATGTTCATCACGGGCGGGCCCTGTTCGACCCACGGATTTGTGGTAATCGAACTGGTCACGATCCACTCCCTATCCTCGAACGCCTTCTTACGGTGGAGTGATTATGTACCCCCAGGTCCCAGACCTATATGAGGTAATTCAATATAGTTTTTGGCGAATAGTATCATCAGAAGCTCTCTCATCACTCCCTCGAACTGGGCTCGGCTGGGCTGGCGGAAAATGTGATATAATATCAAACGCGCTGGAGCCTGGACCACCATTCATCCCTCCTCGGGGCAATCCAGCGGCCACGGCTTCGAGACGTGATGGCCTCGCGGCCACGGTATCTTGCCAGCCAGCGGCTGTCTGCGCTACTGGGCAAACACTTTCAAGCAAGGGGCACCCAGGGCACGAGCTGGGCCCGTAGTGTAGGCCCACACATCAGGCAAAGGACTACAGGGAGCCCTGACTCAATAATTCTACAAACATACTGATCAGGGGGGGGGGCGATACCTCTAACTCCCTCACCTTTAGCAGGGGCGGAATTCAGGCAGCAAATCACCCCTCGCACATTCATGCTGAAAGCTCTTCGCACACCGAATGCACCGCCACATGGAGCCGTTCCACAGCACACGATGCGAGCGCTTACTGACAGCCACCTTTGGGACAAGAGACTCAGAGACATCCCTATCAAGCTTCCCAACGAGCTCTGGGGCCCTGGGAGCTTCCTCAAACATCCTAGCAGTTCCTACACCTCTGTCCACCCAGCTCGCATCACCTCATATCGGGAAACGTTGTCAAAAACGTTTGGGTGCAATTTGGCTCCATCTTTGGCAAATCCGTGACCTCGGTCATTTCCTTTTTGGCGTCGTCGCCCATGTTCTCAGCGACGTGGCTCTTCACCCTGTGCAGCCCCCAAGAAAGAAAACTCGACCCAGGAGAGACCGCCAAACTTCTGCCAGCGAGCTGTGTCTTGAGGTCGACAGACATGCGGCTCTTACAATGAACGTGAATGACAAACTCGAAATCTGGGTCAGTCTCGGAGGTACCGGGCGAGAGGTGAAGCAGGACCTGCAAGAGCCCATATCACTCTCCGAATACCGCAGGCTGAGGCAGGAACTCAGGAACGTTCCCATATACACCGCATAGAAACTTTCTCACCTCATCTACAGCAGCCAACGCACATCCAGCACCAGAAGCCAACTCATATTTCCCTCCAAAACAGGAGCCGTCATAATATATCACACCAGAGAGGAGCCCCAACCAGTGGATGGCTTGAACAATTAGTGATATGGATATTGAAATCGTTTGTGATTTCGATCGTGGGTAATGGGATCGGACGTGGACTTGATCGTGAGGACGCTAACAAGGTCGATCGTGAAACCGGTGGTGAAGTACATTCACTGAGATCGATCGTGAGATCGATCGTGGGATCGCTCGTGCGATCTATATATAGTGAGATCGATCGTGAGATCGATTGTGGAACCGATAATGAGATCGAAAGAGAAGTGGGTAATGACATCCATGAAACCGATCGAAAATAAGATCGACCAAAAACCCGGGAACCCGGAAAACCCAGCGGCCCGCCGAACTCGGCCCCAAACCCGGACCCGGGAACCCGGGAACCCGGCCGCCCACCGAAATCGGCCTGGCATTTTCGCCAAATCCTAAAGAAAAACCCCAATCAGTAGATGGGGTGAAAAAATGATATGGATATTGAGGTCGGTTGCGAGATCGATATTGGAATCAATAGCGAGGACGATTGTAAGGTCGATTGTGAGACCAATCTTTAAGTCGATGTAATGACATCGGTAATGAAATCGATCGTGAAGTCGCCCGTGCGATCTATATGATGAGATCGGTTGTGAGATCGATGATGAGATCGATTGTGATGTCGATAGTGAGATCGAAAGAGAAGTGGGTAACGAGATCGATGGTGGGACCGATCGATGAGAAGATCGACCAAGAATCCGCAATAACCTGGGAACCCCTCCGCCCGTGGGCACCGAAATTGTCCGGGAACTAGGAACCAGGAGCCCGGGAACCTGGCCGCCCGCCGAAATCGGCCCGGAACTTAGGACCTCTTCAGTGCAAGCACTGATTGGGTGAATAAAAGCACTTTCGATGACCATGACTTTGTCGGTCGTCCCGCTGGGTCCAATACGTCACAACGCCACCCCATATAGGTTATGATATCTGGTCGGGCACGGGAAGCCGCGCATTGCTGAATAACGGATCCGTATCTCCAGCCCCGAGTCCTGCTTGCGCCAATTCCGCGCGCTTCTCCTCAGAGCGCGGGCGCCCGCAGGCGCGATGCCGCGCTCCGTCGACGCATCGTCCATCTGGGGGCCTGCAAAAAGGGCAAAGTGGCCCCACCTTGTATCTCCATCTGTGACGATGGCTGGCAGTGTCGTAGCTCGAAGTGAAGACCTGCTTGATTATGCGACGCATATTTTTGGGCCTCTTCCCTTCCAGATCGCCCTGGACGGGTCTGTCCAGAGCCTCGTTTCCAGAATCTCCACGGCCCTGGGGTGTTCTCTGGGTCCAAGGTGTTTGCTCATGCTAGAGGACGCGAGCTCCTCGGCTAGGTTCTTCACGAAAGAATTGGGAACCTGAAAGACGGGGATCTCCGTCAAGACGCGCGTTACCCCGATTATCATAATCAGAACGCCTGGCCCACTGGCCGCCCAAGGCGCGCTCTGAATCCACCGCGGCGCGTCCCCCGCGGGCCCCCTGGAAAGGCAACCCCAAGAGGCCTTCGGGCGGCCCCACTGGAGCTCCGAGGTGGCATTCTGAATCCCGAATCCCGGACAGCCCCACGATGCTCAGGCAGTAACCTGGGCGATGTTTGGGGTCCGAGGTAAAGACATGCTATTTTGGCACTTCTCGTTGAAGTCGCTCCTGCATGGGGCAGCGGGTCTCTGCTCGGCTCCAGCGCGATGGCAAGGTTGAGGTCTGCGCCGCAGCTCGCAAACCATAGGAAGCCCGCTGCCAGAGAGCGCAGGCGACGAACTTCATGCGGGTTCCAGCCCGCCACCTCCTGCCCATGCGTCGTAGCAAGCTTAGCCCCACAAAGTCAGATTTTGGCCTTTGGCCGTTTTGAATCCCCTGGGGCTCATGATCCTCCTCGCTGTGGCAATTTGATTTCTCTCCCTCTCGGGTCGTTCCTGCACGGCGTGCTCGTGTTTCTCGTGTTTCACTGCGCGGTGGTCGACCGCCATATTCACGGGCGGCGCATCGAGCAGCCCAACATACTCTGCCACGGACGCCTTCGCAGCGCGCGCCAACTCCTCGCTGGTGCCCGCAGCGCAGATCTTCTTCAATGCGACATTCCAATTCAACAGCTGGGAGAGGCGATCTATCAAGAAGGCCAATGCTGCGGCCAAGTTCCAGATGCATCGACACATGTCCGCACGCATCTCGTTCAAACTGAAGTATGCATTACGCGCGGCTATATCCGTGGAAAAACCCATCTTCAAACACGCGTGCACTGTGGGTAAACAGTGCACCTTTATCTCGACCGTAGCCGTGCCACTACCTGCTACAATGCCCTGATTAATTTCATACTATGTGGCATGATACCGTAAATGCTAAGCATGCGCTCCCAATCATATGTGTGTGCATCAAACCTAAGGGCGATCAAAAGGATACTGCCGCTCGATCGCACTCTGCACGAGCTGCGGATGCTGCGCGTGCTCGTAGCACTGTGCCAAACCTGCTAGCAAGCTCAGCACGTTATTCTCGTCACTGACCGCCAGGTCTCCTCTAACCTGCTGCCGCCAGCCCGTGTATGATGGTGGCGTCCCGATCGCATGCTGAAGACGACATAGTCTTGCATGTTATGCTCCCAGCTTTTGCAATCCTTGGAATGCCACCTGGACGCCCTTCGAATCAAACTATTGTAAAATCCAATCGGCATTCCTCCAGGCGCAAGTTCGCGACGCAATGTTATGATGAGCTTCCTCGTCCAGGGCGGGGGCGAACCGAGAGCTGTCATTAGGCCCGTGACCTGACTGAAGGCTAGCAGCGCCCTGTCGCGTAGCGAATGAAAGCGCCTGGGATGAAATCCACCCCCCGCAATCGTGGATCTCTTGGCAGACTTACTTCGGTAACAGATCTCTTGCGGGTCAGGTGGTTCCGGGCAAATCATATCAGCCGGCCGCTCGAGGCCCTGGGAGTCTTTTGCTTCCCCGCCCCGCGCCTAACCCCAGTCCAGCTCCTCCTTCTCCTCCAACTGACAAGTCAAACAGAAGACAACAGCACCTTCATCGTCCGTGGGAAAGAGGTCCTGCCCCCTGTCTCCCGCCATCTTTGTATGAGCACACGCCCACTTGGCTCCGCCAGCTAGCGCCTCCGCGCACCGATCGCCCCACTTGGCCGACTTCTCGGCCTTTTCGCGGGGCAAGAACAACGACGCCTGGTAGTCTGCAAAAGCTGGAGGGCCTGGAAGCACCCTGCAATGGGCAATGGCATCTGAATGCGATATGACACCTGGGACCCAGAGAAAAAAACGAGGGCAGCTTGCTGGAGTCCAAGCATGGCCTCCCGCCCCTCAGGATAATGGTGCCTGAAGATGCCTCCCGAACGCGTGGCTCTGCAGGTGGCCTGCAGGCGCTTCCAGTAGTAGGCCTCGTGCGCGAACTCTTTTCCAGTGGATATAAGGCCCCCCCATATCCCGGGATCGCCTGCCATGCCAGTGGGGGGCTCTTAAGGCCCCTTGGTTGGGCTACGCCTGCCAGGTTATTAAAACGAGCCCGTGCCCTTACACATGGCCTTCTCGGAAGAATTCCGCTGTGAGCAACGACATTATCAACATACCAACAATTCAGCGGTCAACGCCAGTAGCCATATGCAAAGAGGTGCTGGCAGTGCTCGCCCAGTCGCTCCTGACCAAGCTAGCAAGCACATCGCAAACGACTTCGCAGAATCTTCAACGATGGTTGCCGCGTGGACTCCTGCTTCTTGCCGCGTTGCCGCTTCTATTAGATAGCTTTGCCCTTGCGCGTGGCCCCGCCGACGCGGATGCCATGGGTGGCGCAGAGCCTATGACGCGCAACGTTTCTTTTACCCGTCCTAGAATGCCTGGGCCGACAGGCCGCGAGTCGCCGCGGGGTTCAACGCGGCCCGAGGTGATCCCAACATGGTTGCCGACGCTGCGCAAGATGGCCATTGGTGACGGAACGCAGTATGGGCCCGAGAACCCTCGGGTTGCCTACGAGATGGCCCCTCGGTCTCCCCCAAGGAGGCCAACGTTCATTGCGTGACGATCGCGTCCGTGTTCTCTCACTTTTCGACGAGCCTCTCGGATCCCGGCGCAGCCCCGCTTGGCCCGACAGGGCCGCTGGAGCAATCTGGAACTCCCAAGGTCCCCCCAGGATGCCAAAAACGCCCCTCGGAAACCAAAGTCGGGGGGCGAGCGAGGCCTCTCAGGAGGCCCAAGTCGCCCCTCAGGAGGTCCAAAGAGGCTGCCGGGATGCCCCAAAGCCTTGGCAGGAAGCAGCCCGGGGGGCCGCGGAGCTGTTCGGGAATCCCAAGAGGCATTTCAGGTGTTTCAAGGTTCTCTCACACGAAAACCCCGAAGAGGCCCAGGAAACTGCGCGGGGGGGCCCAGGGGGGCCCTCGGGTTACCCGCCTGGGCCTCCTATAAACCAAACCTGTACAAGTATAACAATGACCAGAAACGCAGCTTGTATTGTGGGGTGGGGGGTCCCACTTTCGAGCATGTATCGCAAAAATGGGACCCCTCACCCAACAATACACGGGCAGACGCGAAACCATGAATGGTTGTATAGGATCAATTTCTCCTCTGGCCCGAAATCCTCGTATGGGTCTCTCTGAAGCCCCGTAAATCTTTCCCGAGGCCTGAGAAGCTGATCTAGAGACCCGCGAGGCCTCTCAGGAGGCCTAGGCGCCCCGTCAGCAGGCCCCGGGGCCGTCTGAGGACGCCCAATCCAAAAAGCTCATCGGGGGGGAGACACCTCCCAGGAGGCCCCAGTAAACCTCTGAGAAAGCCGAGGGAACCTCTGAGGAGGCCCCAGGCACCTGTGGGGGCTGTCGAGCCCTAGGGACTCCTTCGGAAAGCCAGGAATTTCTCTTGGGAAGCCAGACAGCCTTCGCCAGAAGCGGAAGACGCCTCTCAACAAACCGAAGAAATCTCTCAGGAGGCCCAGGGGGGGCGGCTCCCAGAAGGCCCACGATGCCACATGTGAGGCCCCAGAGACCCCTCGGATGGCCCAAGGAGCAAGACAAAACGGTAGACTAGAGAAGAAGATAAGAGAGCTTCGGGGCCTGTTCCCTCCCATCCCCCCTTCGCCCTTTCTGCGTTCCCCCCCGCTGCACCCCCTTCGCCTACCATTCAATTTGTTTTGCGCCCCCGCCACCCCTTCTCCGCTGTCCGACTCGCGCGACGAAGGGCTTGATCGCGAAGCCAAGCCCCGACGCTGCGCGGCAAGCCGGGGCACCGGAGATATCCCGATATCCCGCCCCCCCCTGACCCGAACCCCTGCCAGACTCGAGTTAAACGGAATTATGCGGCCAGATCGGTTATCCAACAACCCTGGCAGAAATGATTGAACCAAACCATCTGTGGGGTACGGGTTCGATGCTAGCCACTGGTTCTGAACATCGGTCAAGCAGAACTCGAGGCATCGCGTACCACGCGGTTGATGTGGTGCCGCGCGCCGCTGCCGCGCCGCTGCCTTAAACGCCCTGGCGTCCGAGCCGTTGCTCCAAAGCCTCGTGTGTGTGTGTGTGTGTGTGTGTGCGTGTGTGGTGGCATCTTGGCCACGCCTGCCGCGAACGCAACATGTGATTTCTGACCAGAGAGGAAGGAAAATTGGATGAGGGAGGACGAGAAGGGAGCCGGATAAACAAGATGAGGAGAGGGATACTGGTTTTGATGATGTTGATGACGACGAAAATGACGGTGACGGCGGTAATTCTTCTAGGGATGCCAGCGATGCTGGCAACGGTAATCCTGATGAAGATGATGGTGATGAAAACGATGCAGATGGTGACGACGACGGCGATGATGATGGTGGTGATGAGCAAGAGAATGACGACTATAAGCGATGATGGTGCCGATGACGACGACAATGACGATGCTGCTGATGATGACAGAAGGAGGAGGAGAAGGAGGAGGAGGAGGAGGAGGAGGAGGAGGAAGAGAAGGAGGAGGAGGAAGAGGAAGAGGAGGACGATGAGGACGAGGAGGACGAGGAGGACGAGGGGGGCGACGAGGATGAGGAGGAGGAGGAGGAGGAGGAGGAGGAGGAGGAGGAGGAGGAGGAGGAGGTGTATGAGGAGAGCGAAGGAAAACCGGGGCGCGAGGCGCGCAAGACCTGCCACCGCCTCAGACGACGCGTGCCCGGCGCAGGGCGCTGTGCGAGCCGTCTTTTTCCTCGTCGCCGCCGTCGCTGTCGTCGCCCCCGTCGCCGCCGGCGCTGGCGTGTTTTTGTCGTTGAGTTCTCACTTGTAAAGAATAATTATTGTTGATCCCCCCTGTGACCATTGTATTTTTCCAATTAAAGTGCTCCTCCCGGGGCTCGCACCCTGTTTTTCATTATGGAAATTCTGTGGTCACAAAGCTGCGCCCCTGGCTCCCAAATTATCATAACAGCGGCTCCCGCCTGATACTTTTTCACACTTTACTTCAAATTCGCACTCTCGCGTGGAAATAACTACCTCATGATGTATCCAGTCATCGCGCTCTCGCGTGGTACTTCCTCATAATTTATTGCAGCGCCGTGCCCCCAAGACTCACAGATCATGCTCTCTCTTTGGACTTCCAAGCGATTTATTTGGGAATCGCGCTGTCGACCGAAACTTTCTTCATGATGGGTTGACGCTCCAACGACTCGCCCGCTCGACCTGCCCGTCTGGGCCCGCCCGCCCGACCTGCCCGTTAGGGTCCGCCCGCCCGACACGCCCGGCTGGTTCTGCCGCTTGTGCTGCTCCTACCTTTCCTCCCTCAAATTTCTCTCGTGCTCCATCCTTCTCCCTCTCCCGTGTCTCTTTACTCCTCCCCTCCTTCCCCTGTTTTAGGGGCTGCGCCGACTACGCGCGGCAGGTAAGGAAGATATACCCCAAAGAGGGGGTACGTTCGAATACGAAGAGAGCGGGTACCGAGGGCATGGGGTATACGTGTTGAATGGCACGCGCGCAGATAAGAGCGAACACCTTAAACTGATTACGGTTGTTGCTGTTTGTTTGTCGAGTTTGATGTTGATTTCTTTTTGCGTGTCTATGTTTTGCAAGTGTTTTGTTTTTCTTCCCCCCGCCCGCTGGCAATGGCGCCGTCGTGGTAGTCATCGTCGCCCTGTTCCTCCCGCTTCCTCGATCGGATCGGAACAAATCCCAATGCTCCGTGCATGCACCTACAGCCGTACGCACGCCGTGCGTGTAAAAGGGACATCCTCCTGTCTGAGGGGGGACGATAAGGGGGACGTCTCAAGGTGGGCGGGAAACATCGAGCTGGCATACGTGATGCATCGCCAGTTGATCGGCGAGAAGTCCCCGATCGCGAATCTGCGCGTTCCAGGGCGGGGTGGGCAAGGCCCCTGTCGGGGTATGAGTGGGCGAGTGGGGGTCGATGCGTACCCCGCTGAGCCTCTACCCCTCCAGCATTGCCCCTGCCCTGCGCCACGGTGGACGGCGGCATCGGCACAAGCGACTCGGAGACCCGGGCAAGAACACCCCACGGCTGGTGTGGTGTCCTCTCAACGACTCGCTTCCGGTCGAGAGCTCGGGTCGGGAGTCTGAACGCGCCGTGCCAGGGCAGAGGCCCGATGCTGTCAGCGCCAGGATCTCCTGATCAGTGGCTGCTTGACCAGTGGCGCAGCCGTTCCAGAGCGCTCTGGGACGCACCCCTCTGACTACCCGCCAAGCCACCCCACCTCAATCTGAACTCGCAGCTGGGCCTGCAAATTTCCGGTGGGGGGACGTTCTGGAACATCGGTACAACATCATGGCACCCGTACACCCCCCCCACCCGAAATTCTGTTGGGGGTCTGGGACCTTCGGGTTGGGGTGGGGCGGTTTGGTACGGGAAACACACACCGTCACAAATAACTTTGGATTCCACGGAAAAGTAAGGACATATAGAAAGTGTGGGGGGAGCGGAAGACGAAAGTCCATAAACAAAAAGAACATATGAGGGATTCTGAGATGTGTGCCTATTTGCTCGTGTGCCCCTGGGCCC
This sequence comes from Prorocentrum cordatum, assembly GCA_963575745.1. Lineage (NCBI taxonomy): Eukaryota > Dinophyceae > Prorocentrales > Prorocentraceae > Prorocentrum > Prorocentrum cordatum. Next base: position 639,497 of record CAUYUJ010011336.1, on the reverse strand, counting down.
CTTCAAAGTCCCTGGTTGCTCAGTGGCCTCGGGGCGCGGTGCGCCCACCAGGGGAGGATGTCCGAGAGCTCGTGCGCTCCGAAGCCCCGCCCCCAGGGGGCGCCCACCCCTGCCCTCGCGCTCTCGCTCTCTCTCTTTCCACGCTCTGTCCCGGGAGTGAGGAGGCGGAGGGGGAGGGGGAGAGGAAGAGGAGGAGGAGGAGGAGGAGGAGGAGGAGGAGGAGGAGGAGGAGGAGGAGGAGGGTGGCAGTACCTCCGATTGAGGCCGTCAGTGGAAGTAACTTTGTTTTTGAAGGCATCTGCGAGAGAGGACGCGGGCGCACCAGTATGTATTCCAGTGCTTGGGCCTCCTTGTGGAAAACTTTTGGAGCTCTCCTGGACGACTTTGGTGGTCTCGGGGACGGCGGCTTGGTTGTGCGAAAGATAAACGCGCATATTCCCTACCAGGCTGTTGAGTCACAGCTCGTGTCCAGGAGTGTCCGAGTTCGTAACAGTCAGGCCGACTTGTGGGCCAAGCATTCTGCTTCTCGTGCGCGTGTGCTTGCCGAGGTGAGGAAGGCTCGTCTGAAATCTCACACGCTGGTGGAGCGGGTAACTCATTGGATAGGCACCGTCGGGGCGGCCGCTGATCGTCGTGGTTGTGTGGCGGTTCGTCACTCCACTCGGCCGATTCGGCCCCGTCCTTGTGGTTCGCCCGGCCCCGTGGTGCGTAGTGTGGCTCGAGCATGACTGGCATGGCCCCAACGATCGCCGTTGGTGTCGGAGGTGTCCTGTCTCTGCGCCTGGGCAGGCATAGCGCCCAGGTTCGATTGTCAGCCATGCTGCCGAGGCTAATCGCGCGCTCGGCGCGCGAGGGGAGCTGCCACGCGAATTAGTGTCCCTGGATGCCGCGCCGCCTTTCTGGAAACAGAACAAAGCGGCCGTTGCATGCTGGCGCTGCGGAGCGCACTCTTTCAGACATTACGTTGCCATGCCACAAGGCAACGGACTTTGACCACCGGGGGCCATCGAGCGAATGATGAGAGGCTTTCCAGGAGGTGGGGATCTGGTCTCTGCGGTCTCTACAGAGACCTAGCTGCTGTTATAGTTCTGGCTCTCAGGCGAGGGCCTCAATGCACCGGGAAGAACAAGGAGAAGGAGGAGGAGGAAGAGGAGGAGGAGAAGGACGAGGAGGAGGAGGAGGGAGAAATCGCTCGGGGCAGGTCCGCACCGACATTGGCTCGGACCTCACACTGTGCTGGGCCGACTGCCGGCCAGCGCTGAGTACACTGACGACCAGCCCCCCCCGCCCGTGGCCACCGCGAAAACCTCGGCCTGCCCCGAGCAACGACAAGCCCCCCCCACGGGCCGCCTCGCAGGGGCCCCGGGATGGCGGGCGGGCGCGAACCCAGCGGTAACCTCCGTTGGGTTGTTGTGCTTTCCTGCCATGTTACCGTATTGATATGTTCCCGCTTGCAGCGCCGCTCGCGCGCGGCGCCGCGCCGGCAGGGCGAACTGTGCGCGCAACTTTGATTTGTTCCTGCGCACGGCGCCGCTCGCGCGCGGCGCTGCGTCGGCACGACGAACTGCGCGCGCAACTCCCCGCGGCACCCCTCGGCGCCACAAGCACGCAGGAGAGCAAATGCGTTCAGCGATACACTGTCGACAGCGCTGACAGCGCGAGCTGCTTCCTCCCCGCTGCGCGATTTCTCCCGCGGTGCAAACGTACCGCGCGCCCGCCTTAGGATGAGGAGGAGGAGTAGGAGGAGGAGGAGGAGGAGGAGGGACAGAAGAGGAGGAGGAGGAGGAGGAGGAGGACGAGGAGGAGGACTTGAAATACTATGTTTTGGGGAGCCTTCATGCCGTTAGCGAGCGTAGTTTTCTGGTGTCACCACCCTGGAAGGTACGGTGTCCCGGCGGAGCGACGTGGCCACTCAACATAATGGCCTGAGGCGGGCGGTGTCTGGCCACTGGCTGGGTTGCTGGATCCAGTGGCGGAGGAGGAAGAAAACCAATGGCAAACCCAAGACTCATAAACGATGCTGCAATACACTGTCCGTCCAAGTTCTCTTTTCATAGCCCCCTTACAAAGGGTTCATTGTCACTGGAAGAAATGCCCCGTTGGAAGACAACCGCTTGACAATCCTGAGCTGTGCCAGAATTCCATTACTGGGACTTCGACGCCGCACATCACCCTAATTATTGCGCCTTGACGGCCCTGAATCGTACTCAAACGCTACTCATGTGACCTCAACACCGCGAATCCACAGAGCTGTTGCGCCCTGACAGTCCGACACCGTGCCAAAACACTATTCCTCAACGTTAAGCGTGATACTCCTTGAAACTGTTGTAACATTTACAACGAGTGTGCGCAACGCAAAAAGCGAAAACCACATGTTGAAAAAGAACCGCCCTCCATCCGTGAATCTGTTGCAGCTTGTCAATAAAACGAGTGCGTGCGGCGCAGAAACGATAACCACATGTTGAAAACCACCTGCCCTCCATCCGTGAAGCTCTTGCAAATGTGTGAAACGAATGTGCGCGGTGCTGAAGCGATAACCACATTTTGAAAACGAGCCGCTCACCATCCGCGAAACTCTTGCAATGTGCGCGGCGCGGCGCGGCGCTAAGACAAAAAACGCGTTTTGAAAACGGCCCGCCCTCCATCCGTGAAGCTCTGTCACATGTTTAACACCCATGTGCGCGGCGCTAAGGTGATAATAGCATTTATAAAACGGCCCGCAAATTTGAAGGTTCAAGATCATAACTGGTGAAGAATTCTCAAACGACATTCCCGGCCACTTCGGAATGAGACGCGGCGCACTTCACGCGCTGGACATGTTGCCGCCGACGATGCAACATGAGAGGCCGGAGCGGGGCGCGGCGTATATCGCGCGCGGTCTTGTTTTTCGTCGACGTTGCTCAATACGCGGCAGGAATAGGACGCAGCTCATGTCGCGCGCTGAACGTCTAGCCGCCCACGGTATAAGATGAGCGGCAGGCATCGGACGCGACGCACTTGCTTCTTATGTTGCGGGAGGGCGGGTGGGAATGGACGGAGCCC